>OY987251.1:6443405-6758937 GCA_963920765.1 Ulota crispa | reverse complement strand
AGAAGACTTAGTTGAGCATCCTTAATTTTGTAGAGGTTGCTTTTTAGACTCATGTGTTGCATTTACAAACAACCTTTGAATCATGAATGCTTTAACCTATGATTAAGAATAGCTACATATGCACCTTTTGATTTGATAAATTGTACTTAGTTCATACCAAATGAGAAAATTTCAATTTAAATGGCCATAGAATTGAGTTTTTTCTTCTTTGACTTTCTATCAAAAATATATCTAGATTGCTAAGCTAGTTTGATTTTTCTAAAAATATCATCTTTCCCTTAGATGGTCAATTCATGAGCCTCGTACCCTATTTTATTATAATTAGTTCTTCCATTGATATCCTTTCAAGTTTTGCATAACTCAACCCGTAAGTGCCCTAGGGCCCCAAATCTAGCCTCTCAAGATTTCAAGGGCCTTTTGAGGGATTGGATCTAATTTTTTGACTTTGCTATAAATTGCAATTATGAGGCTATTCAAGTGGTCCATGCAAGTGGAGTAATAGCAAGCTAAGTTTATTGTTGTACAAGTACCTAGAGAGCCTTGACTGCATGGAATACCATATGCAGCAAGGTGGCAAGTAGCATCTTAGAGTTTACAACCAGTCAATATCCCTTGCAAGCTTCCTTGGAATGTGTTTGTGGTAGCAAGGAATTCACTGGCAAGGGTTCAAACACGTTCTAGACCAGTGTCTAGGGAGTTTTTTTTAAAAACTAGGTACATTTCCTAGTCTCTAGTCCACTTGGTTTATTTTATTTTTAATCGGTCATGGCCTAGACATGTATTTTTTGATTGGCCAATAACCTTTGTTTTTTTCTTTCACTTGGTTGGTTTCCTAAGTTTAGGAAAATAGTTCAGTTGAAATCTAAATTTCAATGTATTTTATTGGATTTTTTTTTCTCTTACAAATGTTGTAGACAAATCAATCTTTTGCTTACCATTTGCATGACATAGCAAAGCAAGACAATGATCAAGAGACTCAAGATTTAAGCTTCAAGAGTTAGGGTACACAATTGAGCAGTGAGCACCACGTTTCCTTTAAGGATTGGTGCACCAAGTGCACTGTTTATCCCGTTGTCCATCACCCACTCACCCACTCACCCACTCACCCACTCACCCACTCACCCACTCACCCACTCACCCACTCACCCACTCACCCACTCACCCACTCACCCACTCACCCACTCACCCACTCACCCACTCACCCACTCACCCACTCACCCACTCACCCACTCACCCACTCACCCACTCACCCACTCACCCACTCACCCACTCACCCACTCACCCACTCACCCACTCACCCACTCACCCACTCACCCACTCACCCACTCACCCACTCACCCACTCACCCACTCACCCACTCACCCACTCACCCACTCACCCACTCACCCACTCACCCACTCACCCACTCACCCACCTCACCCATGTTTCTTATTTTTTAATTTTTTGAGATTTTAGCACCTTGTAACTGCTTGTGAAATTGAAAAAACATTTGGTTTTTGTTTAGAGGGTCGGAAATTTCCTTATCATGGAAAAGTTCATAGGTTAATTTCCCATAGTTTCAAATTTCATTTAGCCCATTTCCTCATCTACAAGTGCACGTTCGGCTATATTTTCTAAAGTTTAAATTGTAACTTGGCTGATTTCCTAAAGCCATGTTTTTTATGGTCGGAAGCAAATCCGTCAACTTTCATTTTATTTTGGCAATCCTCAAAAAAATTTGGCTAACTTGTAACTAAAACTCAGTTCTCCCCGGACACTGTTTCTAGACCCTTGTCAAAATAGTCCTCACCAGCTCTGTTGTTCATTGTTTTTTGTGCAATCGCTCTTTGAAGCCCTAGAGCTTAGCATCCAAAGAAGTACAATCTTTAATAATTTCCATATGTGTGCATTCACATCTAATCTTGTTATTTACAATATTTGAGATGAATCAAGGGCTTATAGAATTTTGTAAAATTTAATAAATAGCAACTATTTGCCAAAAAATGAAATTTTGTCATCACGTGTTGTTTGGTCAAATGTTATAATCCCCATTTCCCACGGTCAATTGTTCCTAAAATTTGCAAACCATTTTCTAAGTAGATGTTCCACTGTTTTCAATAATCACTTTTTGTGAATCATGGCATAAAAGTTATCTGTCTCCAAAGACCCTGATTTTGGTGAAAACGGCCTGGGCTCTCAGGGGTTTAGCTTATTTCTAAAATTTCATTGATGTTGAGCTCCTCCAAGGCACATGCTTATGAGTTATGACTCCACTTGGTAATTGAGCCATGACGCCACTTGATACTTGGATGGCCCTTCTACTATTTATAATTATGATGCCACTTGATACTTGGATTGTCCATCTATTCTTTGTAATTACTAGTTATGACGCCACTTGAGCCACCAATCAGGGTTTAATTTTTGTTTTTGTTAGGGTAGAGAACTGAATTTTGGGGAGGTGGAACTTCTGGAAATAGTTTTCAGTAAGCTTAACCCCTCAACTTCCCAGGGGCGTGAATCGCGTCCCATTACAGTGTTCTTTTTGATACCTGGGGCGTCGAGGGGTTAAGTTTTACTTGAAAGACAAGAGGAATTAGCATCTAATTCAAAGTTTTTCATATTTTTTGGAGCTCTATGAAATTAGTTATGAAATTTTGAAGTGGAAAGACCATAGGGCTCTAAAACCGCCCACCTCCTCAAATGTACGTACACTGTACATAATTGAAAGGCTATGAATAAGAATATATACTGAGAAAGTTTATTTGGGGAAGTGAGTGGTTTTACTGCCCTAACAGAGTTCAAGCCTCCTACCTTAAGGAAAATTTGGATAAAATTGGAACGATTGTATGATATACAAAAGATCATCCAGAAATCTGCTAATATAAGCTAATTTCATCCAAAATATGGCAAATAGGGCTTTTGCTCCAAGGAAGGATCTAGTGATTTCATATAGTTTTACGTGCCACGTAGATTTCTTAGTGTAATAATCGCTAGTGGACTTCTAAGGTAAGATTTAATTTGCCAAAAATTTAAAGTCTCCCCCAATTCTTGCATAAATTTCCTTTTGAAATTTGCATGTAAGGTAGTACGCTCAAAAACCGCCCATCTAAGGGCTCATCCCTCTTTTTCATGGTCTTCCATGGATGGAAGGATTTTTAGTTCATTTTTTAGACAAAGAGAAATAGATGCTGAATGCAACACAAGTTGTTTCATATTTTTTGAAGCATTTTTGAGTTACTTTTGAATTCTCAAAGTGCATGTGTCATAGGTACCTATTATTAACCTTAAACCTTCCAAGAACTGTTCACTTGCAAGTTGTGAAGAGATTTGAGGAAGCAAGAAAAATGATTGGCTCTTGCAATTAAAAACAAATTTTCTTCCATGCATTCAATGAGTTGTAAGAGGCTAATGTAAAAACAACAAGCTACTAGATGGTTCAAAATGAGCAAACAATTTTTGAGCGTACTACCTTATCTTAAGTCTCATTAATTATAAGCATTTGCATTGTTTATGCTTATGAGGTCACTTGATACTTGGATTGGTTGGTCACTTAACAGCTAACCCCTAAAGGCCCAAATGTCCCCTTGGGAGACAAATGGATTTTGGGCATGTACCTATAGCTAAACTTGTTTGTGCGATTTTAGAAACTTTTATTGAAGGTAGTGAATTCCAAAACCTATGCGGGTATCTAATTTTTTCTTCATTCCGATATTTATTGAAGAAGTTATGCATGAATTTCTGAAAAATAGGGGAGGGCAGGCAGTTTGGGCAGCCCGTTTTTTTAAAAATTTGAACTTTTTAAAAATAAAAATCTGAAATTGGTTCTTTAGATCTATATATATGTGGAAAGCTTTGAATCATTCAATTTTGATTGATGAGTGAGAAGTTTTAGTTTGCGGGTAGGTATGGAACTCCCAAACCTCCATTCCTTTTGCCCCTTGCAAAATTTGGTACTTTACTTTTTTGAACAGTTTTAGTTTTTTTTTTTGGATTACTTTTTTTCCTAATTTGGAGTAAGCTAAGAATCTTTGTTTTCACCTTTTGGATCAATGTGATTTGAATTTTTGAGTTTTATATAAGCCTCCAATTTTGCCTAATGTATATGCAAATTTCATGACCTTACGGCATTGCATGATTTTACAAAGTATGTATTACACCTCTAATTCATTTGAAAATTCTCCCAAAGATACCTAACTTGGTTTTCTACATGAAAAAATTAAACCTCAACTTTGCGTAGAGCAATTTTTTTTATACAAGAGCCGTCAAAGGCCTTTGAACTTTTTGGGCACACTACAAAAAAATAGTGTCCAAATCAACATATCCAAATTGGCATAAATATATGTCCGAATCAAATAGGCCTAATTGACTAGAAACGTCCAAATTGATACAGCTCCCTTGTAGTGGCAGCAGGGAAAAAAACTTTTTTTTTTCACTTTAGATGTCAATATCTCACTCCTCTACGTCTAAAATGAGCTGATTTTTTTCTCATAAATACCTCCCATAGTTTAGGGCGAGATCTTATGGTTGGATTTCCAAAAAAACTTTTTTTTCTACTTTTCTACTCATTCCCCCAAAAGTGACCATTTAGAAAAAAGGGCTTGGGCCTTAGGGGTTAATTGTTATTACTTGTATCAAATTGAGAGAAGCACCAAAAATGTAGCGTTCAAATTGAGGCAGTATGGACCCCTTACTACTTCAATCTATCATAAAACGATCTTAGACATGCAAAGCAACAAACAATACATACGGAAACAATGAAATCAAACATATAGTTGGAACTTTCGAAAAAAAAAATTGAATAATAAAACAATTATATCCATTTTAAAAAAAGTGCACAATAAATTTAGTCAAAACAACAACTATTTGATCAATAGGTGCAAACTCCTTTGAAGGCTCACAAATGTTCAATCAACCCTCCTTTTAGATTGTAGTACAAGAATCCACATTATCGATCTAATTTCAATTTTCATGCATATGAATCACAAAAATAAAATTCATCCTCAATATTATTGGATTTCCCCGTAAAACAAAGGCTCTAAATTGTTTCTGCTCTTTTTTTTATTATTAATTATCATATTATGCAATATGAAATTAGAAACAATTGCTAAAAGATGTGAAGACATGCTGTTGATTCTTTCGGTTATCCCTAATTAAGTTTGTACTCACGTGGAGTTTAAGACAAATATTTCATTCTTCATTTATGTTAATTTTGTACTTTTGTATTTTCATGAATTGCAAACAATTTGTGGACCACACAAGTTGTTTTGACAAGTATGCTTTATGCCTTTTGTGTTATGTCTCTCTTGAGTTCATGTGATTTTTGAGATGATTTTTCATCCTCCCTTTGCATGTTTTTTCCTTCCCTCTCTTCCTCAAGTTTCCTATGACTTTTCACCCTTTCTTGCCTTGTCATTTTTGTTATAGGCTTGAAAGAGGGATCTAGGAGTTTGCTCTAAACCAAAGTAGAGAAAGGGTTGGTTAGCCTTGAAGAGAGGATTAGCCTTAAGAGAAGTATGAGCCTCAAGAAAAGAGTTAGCCTTCAAGTATATTATAAGTGGAGTGTCAATGAGAACTCCATCTTTTTCACTTGTATGTTTATGCAATTGTATAATCAATGTGCTTCTTTGCTCTCCTACAAAAAAAATTGTTGACACGTCCAAATTGACTAAAACGTCAAAATTAACAAAAATCTGACAAAAGCATGTTTGAATTGACAAAAAAAAGTTTGAATGAGGGTGACCCAATTGACAAAAAGTGTCTGAATGAGGGTGACCTGATTGAAAAAAAAAGTCCAAGTTAACATTGCTCCCTTGTAGTGTATATCTTCTGACACTTCCACTATTTTCCTCTCCTTCCCCTCTTCAAATTCCCAATGCTAGACACCAATACTTAATAGTAGAGAATTTTAAACTTACAAAAAAAAAGATTTTTGAAAAAATATCAATGACTTTTCACCCTCTCTTTGGGTGCCTTTTCCTCTCCCTTCTCCCCTCTCTAATTGTACTTGTGATGTTAATGTGAGAATTTAATGCAGGTTTTTTTGATTTGGGTTAAAAGATTTGTTTCATCTTTATCATTCTAAAGTTATATTAAAAAAATATGGAGGTGTTTGAATTTGAAATTTCAAATAAAGGACTTTTGGATTAATTAAAGCAAAAATACATCAAAAAATGACAATGGTGCAATAAAAATTCAACAAAAATTTGTATTTGTTCTTCTTTCTTTCAAGGAGGTAGTGATGACCAGATTGAATGAATGATGGACCACTTGAATTTTAAAAAAGAAGCATTAAGCTCTCAAAATATGTGGTAACATGGGTGTGGTATTAGCAATTTGGGTGTGGCTTTAGCAATTCCCTATATAATGTACTCTTTATAATAGAGATTAGTTGAGCTTGCACTGATAATGCTATATCACTTCAATTCAAAATAATTCAAAAAATAAATGAATTTTTTAAGGGGCACAGGTGAAGTAATTCACACTAATTATCATAAAGCATCAAGTGTTTGTTTGTCATTAGAAACTCAAACTTATCTATTAACACCAAAATTTTGAAATACTTGATTAAAGAGAGAGAGGACAACACTATTTTGTGAGCATAAAATGGTGAGCCATGAGCGGGGATTCAAGATTTTGTGAGCAAGAGTGGATTCTCAACTCAAAATCCATGGAATAATTTGAAAAATAACAAGTTTTCAAAAGATGATATTTTAAAATGCACAATTATAGGGCCCTATGTACACAATTATAGGTGAAATTGATTATTTTGACAAAATCTTGGCTCACAGCTCACGGCTCACTAATCCCTACTCATGAAATAGCATTCCCCAATTTAGGCCAGACACATTAGAAGTGTGTGTGAAGTGTCACTATTTTGTATAACTTTCATGTTGTATAAATACTAACTGCTACAAAGGCATGCATGTAGTATGGTATTCCAAATTTGAATTGACACAATTAAGTATTGCGCCATAATTTTTTTTTGATTTCTTGGTGTTGTGCATCATTATGATTAGATGATTGCTTTGTTTCCGTTGGAACCCAAGGTTTATAGCCATCATTGCACTCAAAGCTTTGAACTAGAAATATAAGTTATAAGACATTATTCATATTTCAAAATATAAATTAAAAAAATTATTGGGATTCTTTGAAAGGGGCATGGAAAGGGGACTTGTAAGGTTCATTATCTTAATACTTAGTATTTTGTAAATAAATGTTTGCCTGGAAAAATCACAAGGATTTTGATTACAATCAGATGGTTCATGGACAAAAAAAACACAATGTTGTATATAGCTCTTCAGTTTCAATTGTTGAATTTTTTACATCATCATATAATTGTTTTTTGTTGGCCTATTCTATAGTGAGCTTTAAGTAAATTTCCATGTCAATGTAAAGATAAGAAACCACAAGATACAAGACAAATAATTGACGGCATACTACAAGATACCATTGATGAAGATTGATCCTAGACTTTCACATTATGTGATTTACTAGTCATCGATCTAGGCATTATGAGAACATAGAGCAAGATTTGACTATGAAGGCCAATTAATTCTGTTTTGTCACTAATGAGATTAAGCAATGGTTTAATTTATGTTGCCTACAACAACAAAATTTACATTAAAAAAACCGTAAATCATAACACGCAGGTTTTCAACTTCAACTCCAAATTCTTTTTCAACTTCAATCACTACAAGAAAAATTGTCTGCAGTAACACATGAGAATTGACTAAATGTATCTAAATTGATAAAAAAATGTCTAAAATGACCAAAAAAATAATCAAATTGACAAAAAAAAATGTTCAAATTGACACTGTTCCCTTGTAGTGTTAGAATTCCAACTCTTACTTCAACTTCAATTCCAACTCCTTCTTCAACTCTAATTATTCCTTCAACTTCAGTTTCAACTCCTCTTTTAACTTCAAATCCTCAACCAAAGTTTGATTGAATGTCACTACTGCTTTGAGAATTTAAATAAAATGAGTGATAATTTTTTGAGAACTAACACCATTTTTTACTTTTCTTTCAAATTTCAAACTTTTTTAAAACTTTGTCCAACTTATATAGTCGTCCACAGTTTTAGCCCTTAGAATACATGACTAGCAAATCTTATTTCACTTCGAAACTCACAATTCTTTTATAAAAAGTTTGAATATGACAAATGATAGCTTCATAGAAATCTAACAAAATTTTCTATCTTTTTTTAAAATCCTAAAGCATTTTAAAACGCAATCTAATTTCCAAGGCTGCTCCAAGTTTTGGCCCTTGAAATAAAGGCAGCAATTCTCTTTCATTTTGACACTCATAATTTATACATACAAACTCTAAACAGAAAAAATGATAACCCCTTAAAAAATTAACACAAGTTCTCATGCTCTCTCAAAATTTGACTGCAAACAAAATATTCGTTCAATTTTTACAACCGGCCAAAGTCTGTGCCTCTTTACTTGAGAGATAACATACCTTCTCGTACACTCAAACTAACACAATTTTTAAATGCCAATTTTAATTTGAGAAAATTCAAAATAAAAAAAAATACATACCATGACATACAACTTTCTGAATTTTTGTTGCAAAATATTCTATATATCATAAGATTTCTTCTTCTCAATTTTTTTTTCTAAATTCTTCTAATTAAATCTGAACTTTATATTACTCTCTAAAATTTCCAAGAAACTTCTTAAGATATCTCAAGCATTGGATCAACTCATATCCCTTTCACGTGGGTGGATCTCGACTATTGTTCCTACAACTTCCACAATATTCAGTAGCACTTAGCAGGCTTGCCCTCCCTCCAATTGAAGAGTGTGAAATATTCCACACCCATCAATAGCTAAGAAGACACTTGGTTAAATTTTTCAGAGAGTTTATGAAAGAGAGGCTTAGTTTAGTGCACATACGTCAATGTGGGGGCTAGCCACGTTAGAAAAATTACTTAAAAAAAAAAAAAGGTTTTTTTTTTTTTTTTGGGTATCATGATGAAGTTTGTAGATGATACCTGAAGAGAGGGAAAGGAAGCCTCACTTCAAGCTACTAAATATTATGTCTCTCCTATTTATTTAGAAGTCATTTAACTTCAAAATTCAAATGAAAGGTAAATCATTTTCTTATTTGTCTTCTACTACTTCTTCAAATACATAATATAAATTTTATGCATAATTTAAATTGAAAATGAAAATGTTAAGACTTGCATGTAGTCTAATAGAAATAAAAAAATTAGAGTTTATAGAAAAGAGTCATTTCATTTGTAAAAACTTGAAAATACGTTTGAAGGTAGTAACAACGTGCGTGTTCTAAATAGTTTGTCTTAGTCAAAAAAGTTACCAAATTTTTTAACCTACGTTAGTGGCTACAATTTTTTTTAATAAGTTTAATCATACAACAATGCTGGTCTTCATTGATTAAAATCCTTAAACCATCACTTAGATGTCAAATTTCTACTATTGGACTCAATATGTCCAATCTAGAACAAGGTCACCAACGTTAGAGCATCATGTTAATTGTTTTTGTGCCATAGTCGCTCTACACAAGTTTGCTTTGGCAGTAAGGAAAATCTAGCTTTATCTTGTGGTCGTTAACCCTCAACGTCCCTGGAATTTTGGAGTATCTCAAAATTTGCTTGGAAGTGAATAAAATACTAGCATTTTGATCAATCTTATTAATTTTTTTTGAAATGTAACCGTACAAATTCAAAGTAGACATGTTATAGATTGCATACAAAAAGAAATCACAACTATTCCACTTATGGATTGAAAGATGATAATGTTTGATCATGAGGGTGTTAAAATTGTGAAAGTGATTTGAAATCTTTCAATCCTCTTTTTGCATCTCAAACCTAAAATTGAGGGTGCCAAAAAAATATGAGTATGTAAAGTACAACATGCATAACCCCAATCAATTTATGGCTTCTCAAAATCTATTCTACAATTTTTTTAAATGAATTTTTAATGAAATTTTTTCTTCAAAGTTCTAGTGTACTTGAGGCTCATTTCCAAGAGCCTTCAACACTAGAAAGTGAAAATTTGCAATGGATACTCTTGCACAAAATCTTGAATAGACAAATCATGTTAATTCATTTTCAATATCAGACTCTTGATGCTGAAACTAGACTTCAACAACAATTTAGATGTAATAATAACCACACAAAAAATCTTCAAAAAACTTTTGGTATCCGTGAACAAAATTCAGAGGGGCAAAATAAACGCCCCTTGCGCGTTGAGGGGTTAATGAGGTGATGTAAGGCTTAACAACAAAAAATGTTGATCCAATAGTTGCAACAAAGGAAGTTAAAAATTCATGTTTCAATTGAAGCTCTTCATATTGAGGCTAAAAAAACCCTTATAATCTGACACACTAAATCCAAAGTGAGAGTAAAAAGGTTGCATCAAATTAATGAAATTTTTGGGCAAATTTTTTGTTTTATAATTGATAAAAAAACAGTACTTTGAAGCCATTTCAAAAGATTTTTTTTTTCAATAATATTATAATCAAAACCTATCAAAATAAATAAATATTTATTTATATTTGTACAATGTACGCATTAGTAATGCAATAACAGTATAAATTTTAAGGGAACTCATACATGTACCACCCCTTCTTGACTATTCTACCACACCCTACTATGGTCAATATTTACAATATTAAAATAGGTGTGGACCACAAGAAAAACATCACTAATTTGAAAATACAAGTTGACATAGAAGTTGCAACTCTAATTTTGTTCTTTTAGCTTTAGATCTTACTCATAGTATCAAATAAAAAATCTAGTTTATGTTTAGTTTAATTTCTACTTTTTAAAACTGATACTATGAGCAGGATTAAGAGAAAAAATAAAACAAAATAAAAATTGCATCTTTCATGTCAAGTTGTGTATTCAAATTAGTAATGTTTTTCTTGTGGTCCACACCTTTTGTAATATTGTAAATATTGATCATATATAATAGAGTGTGGTAGAATAGTCAAGAAGTGGTGGTAAATGTATCCATTCCCAAATTATGATTGTTTGATATTATTATAAATGTTTGGTATAGTTTGTGATTTTTTTGTATAAATTTTGTTAGAATTCAATATTGATTGTGATTGCTTGGAGTAGAACATAATTGTCCTATATAAACTTCGATTGCTTAGTGTAAGTCATAATTGTTTGGTGTAGGTTGTGATGGCATGGTGTAAATTATGACTGTCCCATGTAGATTGTGATTGTTTGGTAAAAAATGTGATTGTTTAAAATAAACTCATATAAAGCATGGTAGATTCAGATAAATCAAAAGAACTTCTACTTTTCATAAACCTTGTTAATAGCTATTTGCTATGAATTATATTATATTATATTTTGTATGTTTTGATACCTCATTTTGGTTTTTAAATCTTTTTATGTATTACATGTTATAAAAATTGGATCTACATTTATTCAATTATAGATTTTCAAAAATAGTATTGGAGTTTAACATTTAATGTTGATTTAAGTCAAAAAGCTTAATTAAAAATCAACTCGTTGAAAGCTAATTAGGAGTATTAATCACTAATAGCCAATCACAAACACCACCATCATTACTATAAGCATTGATAGGGACATACTCAAAGCAAAAACAAAGCACAAATAAAGAAATAAGACAAGAATAGAGAGATGTGATCACTAGAAGAAAAGTGTGTCCTAAACAATTAGTTCACAATGACTACAAATGTCCTAAACAACTATACAATGACTGCAAATTTCCTAAACAACTATATACTGACTTAATTTCAGCTATTTAAGACATTTGCAGTTATTGTGACTAGTTGTTTATTTCACATTTTCTTCTAGTGAATTAAATTGAGAACAAATAATGTATCTAAGGTAGTAGCATTACAAAATAATGTTAAGACAAAAAGCTAAGTCTTGAAGGCCAAAGACTAAGGCGACACAATGAATTATTAAGACTAAGAAACTTCTTAGTCTTGACTTATAAGGATTGAAGCTTAATCGTCAAACTTGAAAAGTGCTTGAAAAGCTTTTGCCAACTTGGAAGGTGCTCAAGTTGTTTTTACTAGGAAAGAAACTTATTGAGAAGTTTCCAACTTTCTAGAACATTATAGGACAATTTAACCTTCTAAAATCTTCTAGGATTTTTTAACCTTCTAAAACCTTCTAGGATTTCCTAACCTTCTAAAACCTTCTAGGATTTCCTAACCTTCTAAAATCTTCTTGGTGTTTTTTATTTTTTAAAACTTTTGAAGACTTTTTAACCTTCTAAAATCTTCTAAGACTTTCCATGTTGTAGACAATGACTAATCCATTCATCTCAATGACAAACACAACTTTAATTTGTGTTCAATTTTGATTGAACATATCAAATTTTTATCATTTAAAGAAAATATTCACACTTTGATAACATTAGAAGCAACATATCCAAAATAAGAATGCAAATTGTCTTTTTCTTATAGAATCATTTTATTCATTACAATAATCACCTTTGTTCAACTACTCTTGAGAGTTGTGTCAAGTAAGAGGAATATGTTCTTTGTTCAATGTTCCAACTTTGCAAATTCCACTTGAATGCTAATTTTCAAAATTTATTGGATTATGAAAAAACAAAATACTATTTTATTTTGATTTTTATCCATATTATAAAGCAGAGGTTGTTTATCTTCAAGCAATATTCAAAATTCTCTATTAACACCATAAGTGCAAAATTCTCTACTATAAAGCATTGAATGTCAAGCACTGGATATTTGTCTTTTACCCAAAATTTGAAATTTAAAAAAGAGGGAAGTGAGAGAGAAAGGGAGAGGAAAAATATGGAAAGGAATGGTGAAAAGTCACTTGAAAATTTGTCAAATATCAAAAGAGAAAATGCAAAGCACATATAATATAGGGAATTACTACAGCAACACCCTAAATTGCTAACGGGACATCCCCTCTGAGCATGGAAATGTGATTTTTAATGCTGATTTTGTTGATTTTTTTATTTGGATCAAAAGATTTATTTTGCCTTTATCATTCTAAGGCTATACTAAAAAAAATGAGGTGTGCTTAAATTTCAAACTAAAAATATAGGACTTTTGGATTACACAAAGGAAAAAAATAAAACAAAAATAGTATTGGTGCAATAATATTTCAATTTTTTTGGTATTTGTCATGTTCTCTTTCAAGGAGGTGATAATGTTATGATTGAATGAATGATGAACCACTTAACAAATAAAAAATAGTACTAAATCATTAAATTTAATGCTCAGAGGGGGTGTCCCGTTAGCAATTTAGGGTATTGCTTTAGTAATTCCCATAATATATTATATATATGTAAAAGCCAAAAAAATGTTGGAAATGAATTTCTAAGTTGGAACTCCCTTTTGCTAAATCCAAAATTTAACTCCTCAATGCCTAAGCTATTTTCATCAAAATTAGGATTTAGGGAGACTTGTGATGCATTATATTTTAGTCATTTGGATGGTTTACAAAAAGTGACCACTGAAAAAAACGGGACTCTTGCTTAAAAAAAGGTTTGGAAAATTTGATAACAATTGACTATGGGAGATGGAAGATTATAACATTTGATCGAACAAGATGTGATGGCAAAATTTTAATTTTTGGCAAGTAATTATTGTTTGTTGATTTATTTATTAAAGGTCATGATTCTTTAGATGCTAAGTTATAACACTTCAAATTGATATTCCATAGGATATAGTGACCAACACAACTAGTGAGGGTTGCCACAATTAAAGTTTGGAACATGCTTAAATCTTTAATGGCCAATCTCTCGCCACCACAAAGTATAGGTAGGGAAGCTTGCAACAAGTATTGACCGCTTGTAATCCGTAAAACACTATTTGCCAACTTGCCAAATATGGTGTTCCATCCAATCAAGACTCTTCAAGCATTTATTGAGGCATTTTTACAATGTTTGGCTTGCTTTGCCATTAATTAACTTGCATGAATTACTTGAATGCTTTGATAATTGTAGTTTATAACAAGGTCAAAAAACTAGATTTGGTATCTCAAAGTGACATGCAAAATCATGTGAGGACTTTTTTTGTCCCATAGGATGTTCAAGACTTAAACAAAGTGGATCACACTATGATAACACTCATTTTTTTAAAGTACTATCTTGTAGGCATTTCTAAATGAATCAAAGACTTGAAACATGAGAGGTAGTCACACATTTTTCAAGAATGAAACCTTTATGAAAAATGAAAAATAGTGGAGTGGTAATAGAGGCCAATGGGAGCGCTTCTCCATGAAGAAGGTGTAATTCTTATTTTGTGGAAGGTGGAGATTAAAAAATGAGTTTACTTAAAAAATAGTGATGCAATAAAAAAAACAAGTTGCATTTACAGTAAAACAAGAATACATAGGATGAAAGTAAGAAAAATGAGATGAAAAAGATATATGCATCAATAAAAAAAATTTGTACACAATTTTTTTATGCCCTTTCTCTTCCTTTAAAAATGAAGAAGAAAACTTTTCAATCTTCAAAGAATGTGGCTTCCATAAATCAAAAAAAGAATGCTACATCCGCATTTTTTGAAGATTGAAAATGAAATGAAAGAAGGTCTAAACTACTCTAAAAGCATCTTCACCCGGCATGTTGTCTTGATGGAGATGTCTCCATCATGTAGATACAAGTTTATTACTTAGTTTTGTTTAGATTTTAGTAAATGAAGAATTGAGATAAAATGGGTGGTCGTGGTGAAAATTGCGATTTGATGACAATGTAGTGTCCGTTAATATACGAGTGCTGCACTGTCTTATTACATGTACAGCTCAGGGGTAGGTAGCAAGTTGGTTGGACTTATTTCCTGCCTCACTAGCGTATTAAGCCGTGAGCCGCTTTCATTGCTCAACAAGTCCAGTTGAATTTGAAATCAAACCGACAAGCGACCAAAGACCATTGCTTCTCTAGCCAACTAAGTTCACGACTTGGTGAATGAAGATAAGCCTTCAGCACTTTTGTTTGCCCATGTTAGTATGTGGCCTCCTTGTAGTGGTATTTGTTCTATATTTGTTCATTTAATTATGAAATGTGGAAGGAAATGAGATAAAATATTTTTGTCAAAAGTGGTTTGAAAAAATTACTAGCGTAGTTTACATTTAATCTAAAATTTGAGGTGGAACAATCTCAAGATAGGATAAATGTAAGTTGTGTTGCCAAAAAGAATATGCCCACCCATGTGAAAGGAGTATGAACTGACCCATGGGCCCAAAGCATCTTAAGAAGTTTCCTAGATTTTTAGAGTGTAGTCTAGAGTTGGGGTTAGAGATCCAAATGTGACAAAAGCTATCATTTATGTTTGTGAAGAATTTTGAAGTGAGATTTATTGGAGTTATGTATCATTGTGTTATATTTTTGAAAAATCTATGTTTGTTTGAATTGAAGTTAGTATTCAAAAGTTGTGTTTGTTTGAGTGAAAGAAAGTCTATTGTTTCTCATTGGAAGAGGTGAAGATGTTGATGAACCATAGAAAACAGACAACTCTTTAGTTTGCTACAAAATTTAAAAAAAAATAAGACCATTGTATAAGCATTCTAAAAATTTATTATACTTAAGATTTGAAGTATTGAAAAAGAAAATATGGATGAGCAAACACTTGAAGGTTGCATGTTTCTGGTGAAAGAGAAATTGCAATTTTGAAGAATCATAACTTCTAGTCAAATGGATGTTTATTTTTGAAATTTTCCATTGTTATAACTTATCAAATTGTCTCTTCAAATTGCTATCACTTATGTCATTTGAAGGATTTTTTAAAGAGTTATGATGTGTAAAAGTTGAGAGGTTGAGTGTTTTCTTCAATTAAGATGTCCAAACTTTAATTGACTATAACTTTTGGACGGAGTCTTATTTTTTTATAAATTTTTTATATGTCATATTTGATAGTGTTATCTTTTTGAATTGATAACATACTTGTGTTTTGAAATTATAACACAAAAATTATAGAGTTTCAAAGGGACAGTGGTTAGTTTGCATACAAGGAAGAAGAACCTCCACTTTATTTCTTCCAATTTTGGATATTAATTTAGAATGAATGAGAATTGAAGGTTTGATAGAATTTAGAGATTTGGTAGAATTTAAAATTTGGTAGGTTTGGATTGAAAGATTTAGAAGTTTTGAAAGTAATAGACCGTGACCATTATGGATACAAAATTGTCTCTATAAATTTCATTTAGAATTTGTAGTACACAAAATCTATTCTAGAGAAAACATTGTCTCTAGAAATCTTATTTAGAGTTTGCAATAATTGGAGGTTATTTTGGAGAACATGTGTTTTCCAAAATTCTCATTTGGAACTTGCGATAAAAAAGTCCAACTACACTAAGTTAGCCAAACACTTTGCATGTTCTCAAAGCACACTCATCTTTACTCAACATCATTGTCGTGATGCAAATTATGGCATGTTGTGAATACATGTATGTATAATATAATAATGAAATTGACTAAACCTAAATAAAGAAGAAAAATAGATAATATGGGAAGGAGCTGTGGTGAGAACCACAACTTTAATTACCAAAGCTCATATTCTAATTTTTCTATAAACAACTTTTAATTAACTAGAGTTCAAGTAGAGTTTATTTTGTTAAAGTAATTCATGGACCAATAGTAGAGAATGACTTCTTACTTTATATCTTCTCTCTTTAGTATATAGTTGAAAGTCTACTTTGAGATAAGATAATATGTACTCATAATATATACTTCTTACTTCTTTCTTCTTGCATGCTTCAGTTTTTTTTTTCCTCTAGCTTTGTTTTGGGAGCTAAATTCACCATAAGAAAATGCCGTCAATTTGGTTGTTTTTGTAAATTCAAACGTGTCAATTCAGACTTTTTTTTGTCAATTTAGACAAGTTTAGTCAAGCTGGACGTATCAATTTGGACATTATTTTCTTGTAGTGATTACATTTTATGGTGTTTTTCCATCTGTTAATCTGAAATATGCTATAGTTAAAATCCCAAGGATTTTACAAGGCAAAATCCTCTCTACTCAAAGTTGTAGTACCGGCTATCAAGGTTAGGTAGAGTATAGCTTCTTCTACCCAACGCCAAGTCGAGGGGTAGACTGCTAACCAAAGGTAGTCAACTTCGGCAAATTCCTCCTTGAGAGCAGGTATACTACAAAGGAGCAGTGTCAATTTGGACATTTTACGTCAATCATGTCACCTTGAGTTGGACACTTTTCTATCAATTTGGACATGTTTTTGTCAAATTTTTGTCAATTTGGATATATCATTGCAGACAAATTTTTTTGTAGTTAGGACATCTCGCTTTGGACATTTTTTTGTCAATTTGGACATATTTTCTGTCAAATTTTTGTCAGTTTGGGCATTTTTGTCAATATGGACTTGTCGCTACGGACGATTTTTCTTGTGGTGATGTAAGGGGGAGAAATGCCGAGTAAGTTATCCAATCAAAATTTGTCACGTGTTACATTTTGACGTGTAAAAAAAGATAGAAGAGAAGTATATGTACTTTGACAGGGACACGTGACACTAACTTGAGTGGTTTGTTTGAGCCTGGCCCCACCTCAGGGGGCAGCGTTTTTTCTGAGTAACAAAGACCACATTGATGTCCTTGTTTGATTGGAAGATATTTAAGTTAGAGGGAACAAATTTGAGTGGTTTGAGTGGCTAAAATCTATTAGGTTTGGCAAAATTTTAACAAGGAATAAAAATGCTACCCAGGGTTGGGCAGCTTTTCTACCTGGCTGCCCACTGGAATGTGTTGTCTGGCCCTAGAGTGAGCGTTTTTTTTGAGTGACAAAAACCACTTTGGTGTCCTTGTTTAATTGGAGGATATGTAGAGGGAACAAACTTGAGTGGCTAAAATCTATTTGGTTTGCTCAGGGGGTTGGGCAGCCTTTCCACCTGGAGCAGGGCTGTGCAGTCTAGCCAAGGGGGCTAGCGTTTTTTCTAAGTGATAGAGAGCACTTTGGTGTCTTTGTTTGATTGGAGGATATTTAGAGGGAACAAATTTGAGTGGCTAAAATCTGTTAGGTCTGACAAAATTTTGCAAGGAAAAAAAATGCTGCCTGAGGGTAGGCGGCCTTTCCATCTAAGGCAGGGATGTGCGGTCTGGCCCTAGGGGCCAGCGTTTTTTCTGAGTGATAGAGAGCACTCTGGTGTCCTTGTTCGATTGGAAGGTATTTAGAAGGAACAAATTTGAGTGGCTAAAATCTATTTTGTATGGTAAAATTTTGCCAGGAAAAAAAACGCTACTAAGGGGGTTGGGTAGCCTTTCCACCTGGGGTAGGGCTATGCGGTCTGGCCCTGGGGCCAACATTTTTTTGAGTGACAGAGACCACTTTGGTGTCCTTGTTCAATTAGAGGATATTTAGGGGAAACAAATTTGAGTGGCTAAAAATTTGTCTAGTATGGTAAAATTTTGCCGCTCATGGGGCTGGGCAGCCTTTCCACCTAAGGCAGGGTTGTGCGGCTTAGTCTTGGGGGCTAGTGTTTTTTCTAAGTGACAGAGAGCATTTTGGTGTCCTTGTCTAATTGGAGGATATTTAGGGGAATAAAACTTGAGTGGCTAAAATCTGTTAGGTCTGGAATTTTTTTGCCGCTCAGGGGGCTGGGCATCCTTTCCACCTGGGGCAGGGTTGTGTGGCTTGTCCCTGGGGGCTAGCGTTTTTTTCTGAGTGACAGAGAGCATTTTGGTGTCCTTGTTTGATTGGAGGATATTTAGAGGAAACAAACTTGAGTGGCTAAAATCTGTTAAGTTTAGAAAAAATTTGCCGCTCAGGGGGTTGGGCAGCCTTTCCACCTGCGGCAGGGCTTGTCCTTGGGGGGCTAGCATTTTGTTTGAATGACAGAGAGCACTTTGGTGTCCTTGTCTGATTGGAGAATATTTAGGGAAGACAAATTTGAGTGACTAAAATTTATTAGGCCTGACAAAATTTCGTGAGGAAAAAAAACGCTGCCCGGGGCAGGCGGGCAGCCTGTCCACCCGGCTGCCCGCCGGGCTGCACAGCCCGGCGTGGCAGCTGGGGTGGAGGCGCTTTTAATGGTGTGAAGCAGTAAGTCCTATTTTTAGTGAGCTTTCTCTAGAAGTCACGGTCCATTTCACACGGTGACTCACCATCTCTTGTCCATACTCCTTCGGCTTTGCCGCTCTACCACGAAGCGATCTGGTGCCGGGGAGAGCCATTTCTTTTGCAGGAATCGACGTTCATTGTATGATGGATAGAAACGAATGCCGTAACTGGAATCGCTACGGTTCGAACGGTGCGTCGAAGAGCTTCTCGCAGCGCTGAAAACTGTGCTGAATTGCGTCGGGACGAGTAAGTTTAGGGTTCTAGTTTTTGAAATGGATTGTAGATGAGTTCTCTTTATCGGGTTTGAGATGAGGAGATTTATCTGAGCTTAAGCACGGGATCAGTGGTGTGTCAGAGAGTGGCCATTTTGAACTTTAATGTAGATTTGAAATGCGTGCTTTAAGACGGGATCGAGTTGAGGAGGGCGTTTGGCTTGTGAACTTCACGTCGTTCGTAACTGTTGTAAGCTGAAATGTTTCAGCTACATTGTGTACATTCTCTTTTTCATATTCGCTGGCAATGTCGCTCTGTAAACTACTTGATCGATTCCAAATCTTGAACTATGAATATATGTAGTTGTCATGTAATTTTGACTTCTTTTGAAATCGATTTTCACGAATGGCGATCTTTTCGCCTTTTTGAGGTGAGCTTGGCAAGGAGGACAGTCGACTGAGCTCCAGCAGTGCGTTGGAATGGCTATTTGGAAGTGATTCATAAAGCCTTATGGTGTTTGTAATTGTTGTGAGCTGCTTTATATTATAAATTTCTCAACCACTGGGAGTTCTCTTACATTTTTGCATCCACGTTCGTTGAGGTTGTTCTTGATTCGCTGTACCGACTCCGACAGGCTCTAAGAGAGATGAACAGACGTTAGGTTTTGTGAGATTTCGGGTTGCACGTTTGGAGAGAGTAGTTTAGGATGTTTTTGCAGTTAAATTTGGCTTTGAAGAGCTAGATCGTGGACGTCACTTACACTGCTTCTGTTGTTTCACCTTCTAAATCATTTAGATCGTGAGTTGCTCTGTTTTTCTGCAAGTAGTCTGAGGTTGCTAGTGAGAGGTTCTGTATCTCAGCGTGAAGCTTATCTGATGTTGAGGTTCCTGTTGCTGCAGACGCATTCTACTTGCAGAATTTTACAAAGCAGAGTACACCGGCAAGTGCACGTTTGTTAATGAGTTAATCGAGGTAAGCATATGGTTTAGAAGAAGAAGCCTGGTAGTATGCAAGGGTTATTAAAAGTAGGGAAAATTTCATGGATACCCTTGAAGTTTGCAATAATTTCATAGATACCCCTGCTTTTTCAGAAATTTCACAAATACCCCTGGACCAAAATTTTCAAGCGTTTTTTTTGTTTTGTTGTGCATGCCATTTTTCTTCTTCCTTGTGCACATAAATAACAAGAAAGAAGTAGTGTGCGCACAAAGGGAGAAGGGCACATCAAAAAAATTGCTTGAAAATTTTGGTCCAGGGGTATTTGTGAAATTTCTAAAAAAGCAGGGGTATCTATGAAATTATTGCAAACTTTAGTGGTATCCATGAAATTTTCCCTTAAAAGTACTAGTCTTCAAGGAAGAAGCTCTTATAGTGTGCTAGGGCTTTAACCCCTAAATGCCCAAGGCACCAAATTTTGGTGTTTTATACACTAAAATTTGATGCCTTGGGCATTTAGGGGTTAAATCATCAAGCCTGGAAGAAGAAATCCTAAGGTAGGAGGTTCTAAAATGGTGCACTGCTCTAAAACGGTGCACTTCCTCAAATGTACTCTTTATGTACATGTTATTTCCATAGCCCTTCAATAATGTACATGTGATGTACATTTGGGGAGGTGCACCTCTTTAAAGCACCTATGGCCTTTCCACTTCAAATTTTCATAACTAAATCCACAAAGCTCCAAAAAATATGAAACATCTTGGGTTACATGCCAATTCCTCTTGTCTTTTTAAGGAAAATTTACTGAAAATTATTTCAAGAAGTTTCACCTCCCAAAATTCAGTTACAGCCCTTAAACGCTCCGTTTTAGAACCTCCTACTTTATGGTACATACGGGTCTTATTTTCATGGGATGGAGGAAGAAATTCTATCTTATGTTGGATATTCTGTTCAAGATCCTTGATAACACAAACTAATTAGGGACATGAGTAGTACAGACCATATACATCTAGTGTTATGTAGGATTTTTATAAGGATAAAGTCCTATATGAGGTTTAGAGAGGATCATTGGTGATTTAATTTTGTTTCTAAATCATACATTTGGCGTAAGCTACGTTTGTTGTTACGTAGTGTATCGGTACCTCTAAATTTTCATATATTAAGGGTAAACGACCATAGGGAACAATATATACGTTGACGTATGATTGTCATTTGCTACCGATAAGAAATTTTAATTTGGGATCTCAAGTAGTTCACTAGAACTGCATTGATCTATTCTCCAACTTCTTTGTTGGTCTCAAATGTAATAGAGGTGTGGATCCATTCCAAATACAAGAAAAATACCCCATATTGTACTGGTCGCAAAGGACCTTTTGGTCGTTTAAGGGTTAAAATCATGTACTATTTCATATGTTCTAAGCAGGGGTATAATAAACGTGAATTTTGATCAATGTGGATTTGTACTTTATATATGGAGTGTATCTGAACCAATGCAATGTCCATATACACTCCATATATATTATACAACTCCACGTTGATCAGAATGTAGGATTGTTTATCTTACTTGGTTGAAATTGGTCATTAGTAACCAATTTGGGAGGACTTCCTGCCTGTAACAGAACATGATTATTTCTAGTGCATCCAGCTTGCTAAGAGTATTTCTGCAATCAAAGCGTGCAGTTCTCAAGTAGCTTTGAGGCATGATCCTCTAGTTTTCTCTTAGCCTGATCAAAACATTTCTATGTAACGTCCGTCGGATTCCTGGTTTGGAGATGTCTAGTCAAGTAATCATATACTCCCTCTGTCCCAATATAAAGCTCCAAATTAGGCATAGTTCTTGTCCCATTAAAAAGGTCCTTTTTGCTAATTTCAATTGTTGAGAAAGCCTTTGTCATGTCCAATGACCTCATGGGGGCAAGGTAAGCAATTGAAAAGCATTCCTCTCCTAACAAGCTTGGCCTTGCCCATATGAGGTACCATTGTTGTTACTAATCTTTAAATCATCAATAACGAAGAGCTAGCAACATGTACAAATATGGTACTTTTTGTATGGAATTTGGGTGCCCAAACGGCAACATCAAAGTTGGAGATTTTGCACACACTTGGTAGATGATATATTGATTCTAGAACGCATGTGTCATTAGTACAAAGACTAAAATAATGAGGAGCTGACAGCCTTCACAAACAATGCACAAAAATGGTACTTTTTGCATGGAATTTGGTGTCTAAGCGGCAACATAAAAACTTAACATTTCACAGGCTTTATAATTGTAGATGGTTTAGTAGAGGTTTTGCTATTGCTAAATTCAAACCACATTTGTTAACATTGCTCTGTAGTTGTTGGTGTAAGGGACGCTAATGAATGAGTGGGTGTGCAGGCTCCAACTACTCACCTTCAGTTGTGCCATTGACGACTCATGCACATGCTGAGAGTGACCATAGCAACCGGAAATTGAATGTGCGTATGCGGGCGCCATGGAAACGAATGACTTGGTTGCGCGACGAGATTTTCCTGAAGGATGCTCTCGTCAGCGATTGCCGACTCCAGAACAGCAGGAGTTGGAAGAGGAGAAGCCGATGCAGCAGGCGGAGTTGAGAGAGACGAGGCCGATGCAGCAGGCGGTGGTGTCTGTGACGAGGCCGATGCAGCAAGCGGAGTTGAAAGAGACGAGGCCGATGCAGCAGGCGGTGGTGTCTGTGACGGGCCGCAGGAGCCGATCTCCACGCGTCGTCGACCGTGGTCGAATTCCGCGAGTGATGACAGCGCCCAGGCCTTCTATAGAAATGGTGTGGAACTTTGTGATCGATCCCATGGATTCCGAGGAGGAACTCTACAGCAAAAGACGAAAGAGGTTTGCAGCTCTCTTGCGTTTCTACCAGCAAATGCACGAAAGCGGCGAATTGACTGGCAGGAAGAGGCCTGATCTGGAAGCGGCCAAGAAGATGACGGAGGAGAAGCAGAACTCTCACTGGAAAGGACTGGGGCACGTTCCCGGAAGCGTGGTGGGGGACTTCTACTATTACAGGTCCGAGCTTCACATTCTGGGTATGCACCGCGCCACACAAGCCGGGATTGCGTACTCCAGTATCGGCGGGGAGAAGATTGGGTCCAGCGTTGTGGCGTCAGGCGGGTACGAGGATGACAAAGACGAGGGGGAGACGTTTTTCTACACGGGACATGGCGGGTGTGACAAGGCCAGTAAGCGGCAGGTGCGTGATCAGGTGGCCGAAGGAGGAAACCTTGCCCTCCAGAACAGCTGCTACAAGGTGCAGCCTGTGAGAGTGATCCGGGGCCACTCTGACATCGCTGCCATCCAAAGCCCTTCCAAGCGGATTTACTCGTATGATGGTCTGTACAACGTCGTGCAAGAAGGCGTGATCCTGGGAAACGCTGGTTTCAAGGTTTTCCAGTTCAAGCTGGAGCGGCTGCCGGATCAGAACGAGCTTGGGTCGAGACTGGTGTCCTTTGTGGGCAGGTTGAACAAGGCGCCTTCAGAACGAACCGGGTTATTGGTGGCAGATATCTCGGATGGCAAGGAGCCCATCCCGGTTGGGGTTGTCAACACCGTGGACAACACCAGCCTTCCGTCGTCTTTCCAGTACACCACCTCGTTGTTGTTTTCTCGAGGAATTGTGTTCCCGCCGACCCGTGCCTCTTCGCAGTGCTCCTGCCTCACACCGTTTCCTTGCCACACTGTGGGCCACAGTTGCTCGTGCATTGCGAAGAACGCTGGTCGGATGATGCCCTACAATCAGTATGGGCTCTTGATACGTGCCGTCCCTGCGGTGTACGAATGCGGCCGCCTTTGCAGGTGCCCCATAGATTGTCATAACCGTGTGTGTCAGAAAGGGCTGCGCTACCGGTTGGAGATTTTCAAGACTGAGAGCAAAGGTTGGGGCGTGAGGTCGTGGGACTTCATTCCATCTGGCGGATTTGTGTGCGAGTACACCGGCGAAGTCATGGACACTGTGACTGCAGATGAACTTGACGATGATGAGTATCTCTTCAACCTTGACATGAAGCAAGGTAATGAAGCACGTTGGGGAGACAAACTCACTGACGCCTTCACTGATGTCCCCTCCACCAGCCCTGATGCTCTTGCGTTGGATAAACCAAAGTATGTCATTGATGCCAGCAAGTATGGCGGTGTAGCCCGGTTTGTTAACCACAGTTGTAAGCCAAACCTTTTTGTGCAGTGTGTTCTTTATGATGACTGTGATCTTGACATCCCCCACGTGATGCTCTTTGCTGGTCGCGAGATTCGTCCGTTTCAGGAACTGACATATGACTACGGGTATGCTCTGGACTCTGTCTTTGATGCCAATGGAAACCCTAAACAGAAGGCTTGCTATTGCGATGCAAGGAACTGTAGGCGGAGGATGTATTAGGTTTTCTGGACGCTGTACAAACTTACAAGCGAAGGAACGCAGACCGTAGTTCATTTTCACAATGGGCTTTGTAATTGAAAGGCCAACCGATACGGTAATCACCAATGGTCCCACCGTGGTATTCTGTATGTACTTGTAGTTGCACCTCTCGTTTTTTTCAAGTTGGTAGGAGTTGAACCTTCGTAATTTCTGGACGTGGAGATATCTGGTTAAGGAAATCTCTTTTTAGGAGATTTCCAGCAAGGTTTTCTGTTTTCACTTCAGTGGAACTCCTACAAAAACTTGTTTGGAATTGGGGGGGGGGGGGGTTGGAGTTGATGAGGTAGTCGAAGTGGCTCCTTTTTCATCCAAGTTGTGGTAGGACCAGATACCAACGGAAACTTGCTGGAAGGAGAGGTACTTCACAAAGTTTGCTCGTGAAGGCCTTTTCTGACAAACCTTGTTTCTCCTATGTGTTCCAGGTTTTGTGGCTTTGTTGTAACATTGTTGAGATGTACTTTAGCATGAACATTGAAGATTTTACGTCTTGTTGGAGTTGATGAGGTAGTCAAAATGGCTCCTTTTTCATCCAAGTTGTGGTAGGACCAGATACTAACGAAAACTTGCTCGAAGGAGAGGCACTTTACGGAGTTTGCTCGTGAAGGCCTTTTCTAACAAACCTTGTTTGTCCTTTATGTTTCAGGTTTTGTGGCAGGCATTGAAGATTTTGTGTCTTGTTGTGTTTTGAACTATGTCTTGTTGTTGTGATGCATTCTTCCTTTCGGAGGGAAGACATGATAATCCTCTCGTAGCTAGGCACTTGATGATGGTATACGGTCTCCATTGTTGTCTTGTTTTGGTTTCAACCCATGGAGTTGGTTCATGAGGTAGTTTGGCTTATAGTGAAAGCACGCTTTTTTAACAGTTTTGTGTCCGTAAAATTTTATTTTTTAATTGCATATTAACCCCTGAAGACCCAGCTGTCCCTCGGGGACAAATGAATTTCGGGCATGTACCTATAGCTAATCTAATTTTTGTGATTTTTTTAAACTTTTATTGAAGGTCGGGAATTCCAAGACTTATGCAAGCATCTAATTTTTTTGTCATTTTGACATTCGACGAAGAAGTTATGCAAGAATTTTTGTTGCATGAGGGAGGGAGGGCAATTTGGGCAGCCCCAAAACTTCTTAAAGAATTGTATTTTCTTAAAATAGAAATCTGAAATTGGTTCTTTAGATTTTTTCATGTGTGGGAAGCTTTGAATCATTCAACTTCAATCAATGACATAAAAGTTGTGAGATGTTTTAGTTTGTGGGTAGATATGGATTCTCTACTCTAAAATAAACTTTGAAGTCCTTTATTTTTCATAATTTTCAATATTTTGGAATAAAAACTAAATCTAAGGAAGTAAATTGTTTATTACAACATTATAACTATTGGGATTTGTATTTTTCATTTTAATCATTAAATTCTTAACAATTTAGTGATTGGACTCTTTCTCTACTTTTTTTTACTTACTATTTTTTCCCCATGTGTTCTATTGTTCCATTTGATTTGAAAATTCTCCCACACATACCTAACTTGGTCTTGTACATGGAAAAAATAAACCTCAACTTTGTGTACAATTTTTTTCATGTAAGAGTGGTCAAAGGCTTCTAAATTTTTTGGACATCACAAAAGAAAATCTTTTTTTCTCACTTTAGATGTAAATATCTCCCTCATCTCCATTTAGAATGACTTGATTTTTTCTCACAAGTACCTCTTCTAATCTAAAGCAAGATCCTATGGTTAGATTTGCAAAACAAATTTTATTTTGTACTTTTTTACTCATTCCCCCCAATGTGGCATGGCAATTAACAGTGGCTTTCACTAGAAAAAACGGCTTGGGCCTTTAGGGGTTAATAAGTTATTTTAAAACTTAGATGGCAAGAAATAGTGTAAAATGATTATATAAATAAATTTAAGTGGTTAGAAGATAATTGGTAGGAGATCTAAATTTTTGGCCCAACGTAGAGGTAACCTCCAATAATGGTTGTTGTTTTTTTTTTTTTTCACATAAGGTAGCACCCTCCAATATGGTTGTTTTTTTTGCTCACAAGGTAGTAGCACCCATGCTCACAAGGGTCTCCATTGCCAATACATACTCTTATGTTAAATTGTCAGGATTGACAAATATAAAAAACTAGTTATGGGTGACTAAGTGATGGTTGTGGGTGACTAAGTGATAATTTTGGGTGACTAGCATGACAATTTTGAGTGCCTCATCTCACTACAGTGGTGCTTGGTTAGCATCAACATTTTGGGCTTGTAGAAAGTGTTGATCTTATGTAAGCATTGATCATGAACAAACCCTCCATTTGTGTTACTTTCCTAGTTCTAGGGGTTGCAACTTTGGAGGTGCTTTCCCACCCATGTTTTTGGGACACTAACCAAATACCATTCTAACTAAACAGTCAAAATGGGAATTGATGAAAAGAAAACGTTGACCATATGCAAGCACTTGACCTTAACCAAGCTCATAATACATGCTTTTGAGCAAAAGGGGAATGGGGTTGTGATCCTATCCATTTGTTGCTCTTACAAAGGTTGACGCTAGCCAAGCACCACTGTATTTAAGGACTTCTTAAGTTAGTATTATGAGTGTATGAGCATGCTATAGACATCTCCTACACACATCTTTACAATTTCAATAATTTTGGACTTTGAGTTTTTTTGTGAACAAATGCTTGCAATTGAAAATTTGAAATTGATGTCCATATTTTTGGTTTCCTGTTGTTGGCTTGAATTTTTTTTTCAAAGTTCACCAATTGATTTTCCTACTACAAAATCCTTACTTTCACGCTTGTGGGTGCTGCTACCTTACTACATCCTTCATCAAGATTTTACTTGATCAAGCAATATGCGCAAGAATGGGGCATAGTACATACTCTTACCAATAATTGGCTTTTAGAGGAGGTATAGTGTTGCATGTGCAACATAGCACAATAGCCACAAATGACTTTAAAGTTGTCTTTGTCTCCAAGAGGAAGATCCATGGAGGCTTTCAAGATTAATGCATGCACGCACAATATATCAAATTCTGCAAGCAAGGTGGGCTAGCTAAGACACAAATATCTTTTCATTCTCTAAGAGCATCTCCTACAACACATTAAAACAGTCCTTTGCATTCAACCCGTAACGGCTTCTGCAATTCAAGTTTTCAACAACAATGTACTTGTCAATGTGCAAAAGCGAGGCCTTTTAGGCTTAGCCACTTTCCTATCAAATTCAAGCTTTCTCCAAGCCTCCTTCATGGTCTCTACCAAGCATTGTTCACACATTGTTCATGTTGTGATGCAAGACGTACTCTTGTAATTTGTTGTAAAGCAAGTGTAGTTCCTCAAACCTTCCGGACTGCACGGGAACTTCATGCCCTTGGCTCTACTTGTTGCTCCCATCCCCTCCAAACCTAGTTTCTAGGCGCTTCTTTAAACATGTTGTAGGAGATGCTCTAAGGTAGGAGCACCCATAAGCGTGAAATTAAGGATTTTGTAGTAGGAAAATTAATTGATGAACATTGAAAAAAATATTTTCAAGCTAACAAGAGGAAACCAAAAATATTGACATCAATTTCAAATTTCCAATTGCAAGCATTTGTTCTCAAAGATTTCTCAAAGTCCAAAATCATAGAAAATGTAAAAGTGTGTGTAGGAGATGTCTGTAGTGTGCTCATACACTCTTAATACTAACTTGAAGAGTCCTTAAATAGTGAGATGGGGCACTCAAAACTATCACTTAGTCATCCACAACCATCACTTAGTCACCAATTTTGTAACCTCTTCTAGCCCCTTCTAATATGTGGAAGACTTTATTAAGAGATGATTTTCTCTCCACAATTGCAACGCTTACCTCAATGGTTGTATAGTGTCTTCCAAGGAGTTCTCGAGTTTTTGAAACTTAGCTAAGTAGCAACCACTAGTGAAGAATAGCAATTGAGTACTTCAAAATCAATGAAATTTCACTAGGTTACATGCTAGCAACCTCAAGACGCATATATAAAAATTATATTAATAAAAAAAAATACTAGCAAAGCTATTGTGATTGTTTGACAAAATTGAAATAATGTCTAGCTAAGTTTCCAAGAACTAAAGAACTTGTTGGAAGGCGATATAGATGAGGCATGATCCAATTACAAAAAATATGGTACTACTTGCGAGTTGAATTTTCAAATATTGTGGTGTTGTCATGGTGAAAGATGAAGGAACTTGGCTTGTTGAAAGTACTAGAAATGGAGGTGTGCTTCAATGATTTGATTAGCAAGAAGTTGTACATTTACATCTACTAGATTGAAGGCTAGATTGGAGTAGTTTTTCTTGGACTGAATTAGTGGCTTCATGTCAATATTTGTGTGTTCCTTGGATGATTTCATTTCCAACTGAAGAGGGTTTAGAGATGTTTTGTGACATACACAACGTTGTACAAGAAATTGTGTCCTAATTGACATGTCCAAATTGATTAAATATGTCCAAAATGACAAAAAAACTATCAAATAGGACAATTTTTGTAGATTTAGCCATGTTGATTTGGACACATTTTTGTCATTTTGAACAATTTCCCTTGTAGTGACACATTAATCTATTAGTTAGAGTAGTTACTTTAAATTTTGTTAACTTTAGTAGAAAATCGGTCCAAGTCGAGTTAACCAACACAAGCACGTCCCAATCAATACAACTCTGTTCAAAAATTTGAAATCACAATATTTAAATCAACAAAATAATGTTGACTTGGGTTACATTGTCTAGTAGTGCAATATATTTTTCTTGCGAATAATTAAGTAGATTATCACTTCAGGTCCGAGGGAAGTAATATTTTAATCTATTGGGATACTCAAGAATCATTTTGCAAGTGAACCGATTTTGTTTTTACACCAACTGTAGTGTGGATCTAGTTGGACAAAAGACCAACGCAAGTGGCAAAGCTATGCAAAGGTCTCTCTGCAGAAAATCTTTTTGATGGCAATAGTCGTGGCATAGCAAAAGTTTGAACAAAAGTGTCGATTGTAGACATTTTGAGGAGGATCAATATTCAAAGTAGAAGTTCTGTTTTGATATCCTAGAAAATTAATGGATCATCTCACATTAACCTCTATGTGTCTGAATATGCCTTAGCAACTAGTACAATACAAGGTACTTTTCTTCTATGTGGAATGGATCCTTACCTTTAATATGTTTGAGATCAACCAAGAAGTCTAAATATAGATCAATGCAATTTTAGTGAGCTATTTGATATCTCAAATTAAAACTTCTTGTTGGTAGTAGATGTCAATTACATGGCAACATATCTACTATGTCCACAAGACGTCTAGGTGTTAAGGGATGCTAAAGCTTCTAACTATAGTACAATTTTAGAAGTACAAGCAAAGGTATGTCCTTTCAATTTGTACAAATGTAGATACTACAAAGGTGCCCCAAACATTAGGTCCTACTACCTCCAATTTCAAATTTTGGTGGATACCACCACAAGGTGCTTCCATTTGAATGGAAGAAAAATGTGTTGGAACTCACTAAATTATGTTAAGGTAGTTTATGTTGAGTTCCATGTTTCCAACGCAAAATTTTACTAAACATTGCAAAATTTTGCATTGTTTAACAAAAAATTCATTGTTCAACAAAATTTTGCGTTGGAAACATGGAATTTAACATAAACTTCCTTACAGAATTTAGTGGGTTCCAACACAGTTTTCTACTAGTGTTCTTTGTGAGGTATGCTTGTGTAATTGGATTGATGATGCAACATTCATTCAAAATAAGACAAAATAACAAAAGTTTTCAAATTTTATAGAGCCTTAATAGCTTTAGTGTATTGCATTAGTGTATATATAGAGGAAGACACTTAGAACTAACTAAATTGTTGCAACAAGAAATACTAAAGCACAACACATACACCCATTAACAAAAGGCAATTCTACTAATAAGAAAAACAAAATGTAAACTTCATCTTGATAATCTCAAGATTTTGGGAACTTTTTTTTGATGTGCCAATAGGCAAACTACTCCATATGAGAGTTGTTGGTTATAAGTGTCATGCACTATACACATACTAAGGTTTTAGTGATTGTATTCTTTCAGACCTGATCAAGTGCTATACAATGTTTTTGTCAAATTACATGCAAATTGTGATTAAATGCTTAGTTAGTTAGCATACATAAAGATGTATATGTTATCAAAGTAATGTAAATAACTCTCATGCAATCGACTTGTTCTTTTAGATGGACGCAAGGTAATATGTTTGGGTTTCGATAGAAAAAAAAATTACAGGCTGTAAAGTTGAATGAAGTTTTGCCATTAAGATGGAGGATTCTATAAGGGGAAATTACAAAATAAGTAACAAAAACAAAAGAAATTACAGTTTGGGTAACAATTTAAAAATAATTATAATTTGGGTAACGAAATTTGATAACCTCAATAAATTTTGTAATTGTTGAGGGTGCAAGTTGTTGAAGCCGGCATTGACATCATTGTTAGCTTGTCATTGGTCATCGTCCTTGTTCTCTCATCCGCAATTAGTTGCAATCCTTGCTTGCACCTAATAGCCAAATGTTTGCCAAATAATTGTAGATTGCACACTATTAAGGAACAATCACTTACCTTTTGCTCGCAAGTTCCACTTCAGCACTTCAACCTCACACATTAACCGATCATGTCTCACTCATGGACATGCATTGTGCACCGTCTCCCAACACAAATTGATTCATAAGTAGCGGTTGACTATCAATTAGATTGTGCGCAATGCAAGTCCATGAGTGAGACGCAATTGGAGAGCGTGTGAGGTTGAAGTTCTAAAGTGGTACTTGTGAGCAAAAGGTAAGTGACTGTTCCTTGATAGTGTGCGATCTACAATCATTTGGCAAACATTTGGCTACTAGGTGCAAGCAAGGGTTGCAACTGATTGCAAATGAGAGAACAAGGGCCATGATCAATGACGAGTTGGCAATGACTTTGATGGCGACTTCAACGGCTTGCGTTGTCAATAGCTACAAAATTCATTGAGGTTATCAGATTTTGTTACCCGATTTGTAATTACTTTCAAATTGTTACCCAAACTGTACTTTCTTTTGATTTTACTACTCATTTTGTAATTTCCCCATTCTATAACCAACAAAAACTCATCTATGTCAGTAACAAGCACAACATGGATGTATGTTCATGTCCATTGCTTTGTGAAAAAAATGTGGTTTCGATTACATGAACCCCTAAATGCCAAGTATAACCAGGAGGTTTTACTTCTAAAATCCTCATGCCCCATTCCCATTGCAATGTCGAGCAGACGGTTCAGCCCGTGGACCCACACATCTGCCGTGAGTGTATTCACTAGCTGTTTCTGGAAACGCGTCACACGCAAATAATTTTCAGTGACATAGCACTTGTTAAGCCCAAATTTAGAATCAGTGTTGATTTGAGGGAATCCCACCTCCCCTCTCCTTTTTCAATTATGCATATGCTTATTTAATTATATAAATATGAGGGATGTTTGCCCTTCAAAGTCTAGGAGCTCATCGAAGTTCAGATTTTCAAGGTAAGTTTTCCAAACTCTTCTCAAGTTTTCAGATTTTGTTCATTTTATTTATTTATTTGAAAACACTTTCCCAAAAGGATTTTGGAATACTAAGTTTTGCATTTGTGAAAATATTTGGGTGATTTAGAGTGATTTTTTTTTTTATAATTCCTTCTAGAGATCTCATCATTGATGTAAAATCTTGAAGAAATTATCATATAATTCACTCTAAATCACTTTAAAACTCTTAAAAATGGAAAATTCAGAAGTCCCAAAATTAGGGTTTTCTTTCCAAATTAACAAATGTTGTGTTCTACAAAGAAGAAGAAAATAATTCATGACTAAAACCCTCTTCTCTCCATAGCTCACAAAACTCCAACTCCTGAAATTTGAGGAATTGAAAATTGTAGAGTCTCCTAGTCTCTCCATAAATTCAAAACATTCAAGTTCAAAAAAGAAATTAAGCAAAACAAACAAAAACTAAAAAAGTTAGAAGAGCTTCAAACACTTACCTTGAAAACTCGCACCTTCAAATGCTCTAGCTCCTAGAGTGAGCTCATGTGCACTCCTTCTTGTATAAATAATTAATTAAACACATGCATAATTGAAAAAAGAGAGGGGAAGTGGGATTCCCTCAAAATCAACAATGATTTTAAATTGAAAGAATCTATTTAGGCCCTTTATTGGTTGCTAAAAAATGGAGAATGTGTCAATTGGGAAAACATGTTTCCCTTGACGCACTCCCCAGACGGCTAATAGACGTGTTTGCTCATTGGATCGGTGGGACCGCATTCAAGAAAAGGACAAACACCGCCTCACTGAACCGCGTCCACCGATCTAGTGAGAATGGGCCTTCAATTTACATTGGTCATATTGCAATTAAACTAGGATCAACTGACTTTTTTGTATTTTTTTCTAGAGATGTCATCACAAATGTTTTTGTAAATCATAAAAAATCTTAGTATTAATGGAGAAATTTTGAAATAATTATGAGCTTTATGATAAATAAAAAAGAGAATAAAACTCCTATCAAAATCAAAATAAGCTTGAGATATTTGAAAACTTCACCATAGGTATGAACTATAGTGTGAAACACTATGAAGCTAAACAAATTCCCTTGTCATACTTTTATTGGAAAATCATTAGTCTTTAGCAATAGGTCTAAAGTTCAAATTGCAATATAATATTCAAAACTTGGAAATTATCAAATTGATGAAATAACTAAACTTAGTAAGCTTCATTTCATTAGTTAGGTGCAAATTCAAAAAAACATAATTGTCTATCACTAAGATTCAAGTTTAGAGCAAGGAGATAGAAGTGGTAAAATACACTGAAAAGATGTCTTTTGTCATCCATGCACTCAACCTCTACTTGTGTAGAAAATTCTATAGGTCCTTAGCAAAGGGCTCTTCATCAACAAGAGTTGCAGACACACACAAGGAACACACAAGGAACGCTTCCAAAAAAAGAATTTGGATGAGAAATCATTACTTTTGTTATCTAGTACCAATATGATCATGATAATGCCACAAAATGGCATCCTAGACACTTAGGGGTTAATCTTCAAACATGATGAAATTGCATAAGAAATAGATAGTGATAAAATTTTGAAGATTCGTTTCTAAGTGAGTACCCTATGCCATTTTACACATCTCCCAAAACTCACACTCCAAACAAATAAGGACCCAAAATCTCAAAAATGGATGTACCAATCTTGGTTGGACCATCAATATTGTGGTAAATCAAGAGAAAATTCTACTATACTTCAAGTGAGTTTGCACCTACTTGAATTTTTGGTATCTCTAAATCATATCTAGAACATTCTAGAACTGACTGGATTGAACGAGAGGGGCTAATATGATACAAATAGCGTAATGGGAGCATGCTTCCTCGGAATCTGCTCCCAAGCCCTGGTATCAGAAACACAACATGATTAATGAAAATCTGATCCAAGTAAAACGTCAAAATTTTAGCTTTTTCTTTACAATTTCAGAAAACTAGTTCTAAGAGGTTAGCAATTGTAACTCTGAAGGAACGAACACAAAAATTTTGAAGTTAAAGGGACATCCCCCTAACCGCCTCTCAAAAGTTGCTACTTTCATATCCACAGGATGCTTCAAGAGAACATACAATAGAATGTTAATGAGATTATTTTATCATTTTTATATTGATTTTTAATGGCAAAGTCTGCAAAGAAGGAATGATTTTGTAACAAGGACCAATTATTGCATGGCAAAATAAGTCCTTTTCACTTCCAACACTTGAAGGTGTGCAAAAAGTTGCCTATTTTGCCCCGCACATAGCTACAAGTCTTGTCTTACTTGTAACCATTTCTATGGCAAAATAGGTGACTCTTTGCATGCTCTCAGTACAAAGAAACTTTCTCTTACATTTTTAACCTCCAAGTGCTTACAAAACAAAACAAACCGTATTTGTAGAACATGAGCTAACCGTCCCCACAAATTGTAATGGAGACAATCTTGTAATTCATATTAGGTTTAACAATTAATACTCATTTAGATGTACAATTTCATACTCAAGTAGGTGTACAATCTGTCCATGTCTATAACAATGGGTATCTTTGATTTCTGAGAACCATGTGCATCTTTGGTTTAAAATTACTCATGTGTACTAAAAGAAGTTGTGGTTTCACAAGGCCAATTGATTTACAAAACACTCCAAACTAACACACCCCTCTCAACTAATGATAACCAACTATATTGGTTGCTAAAACATTGATAACTTAGAGGACATGGTCAAGAAATAGAAAGTTCAAATTAGATGCTCCTTAGTGCTTAAATTAACTTTTAGAATATATTCCCATGTGTTGATAGATAGGGGATGAATTCTCCATTCTATATTGTTACATTTAGTCACCTTATTTGAAGCATCCTCACCAATATATCTCAACACTTATATAGATATAAAAGCACACACTATTGGTCTATGGGACATATAAGGTTAGGTAAAACACTAGACCTCTTCTTTAAAAACTACTACTAGCTACCAAATTGGACATATTGTTTTCTACTTTAATTCCTCAAGAGTGCAAGCATCCACTGAGTGAACAATGAGTGATTTCAAATGTTTACAAATGTTTCCAACAAGAGCTGTATGAAATGGATGAAGTACATCCAATTGAACTTGAAAGTTCTTTTTTCTTGTCTAACTTCAACTATGTGACTGGTTCGATCATTGAGTGCTGCATGATTTTTGTGCAAGGCTTTGTGTTGAAAGACAAAAAACACTTGCAAAAAGGAAAATCTTAGTACTGAAATCTTCTTAATATTTATTTTGGTTCAAACCTCCAAATCTACATGCTTCACCTCCACCTTGCACACTCTTTGGGGTTAAACACTTGGATTTTTTAGTATTATTCAACAAAAGTATGCAAAACAATGAGAATACAACACTAAAATCCTCCTACGGTGCAATGTAACATAAACAACAAAGACCTAACAACCATACGAGTTGTTCATAGCATTCCTCAATAAATTGAAACTCTTTGGAACTAAAAGCAAGGTCCTAGAATAAGAAGTACAAAACAAATTGGAGCTATTGTTTGCCAAAAAAAAGTTACCAACATTCAAATTCAATAACTGTGACATTTTGGCCAAAAAATTGTTGAATTATGGTGTCTTGCACTATACAGTGATGAAAAAAACATACCTTCAAATTGCCTCATGGCTCCACCCCACCATAAAGCCGGAAGTAAACCTAGCTTCTCAAATACATCAGCAGGCCTCTTGGAAAAATCGTATATTAAAATCAGAGCGGAAGCATTTCACTATCTTGTATTCAGTCAAGACCCAGCTGTGTATGTGTAAAAAGCTTGGACCCCTTGTATCAGCTCCACTGCTTTCCCTAAGAAACAAAAAAACAACAACAACAAAATTAACAATACAAGAGAGTCAGAGCTGACTAGGTCCTAAAACTCTGTAATTTGAACATTTTAAAACAGATGTTTATTTTGTCTGATTCCGTGTGGATTTTGAGCCTAATTCAAGGGAGTAGATTTACAATGAATCAAGTGAAATGTTTTTCTCTGAGATGCTTTGAGAGAGTCATTGAGCATATTGCCTAATATGAATGTTTTTTTTGTTGGAATTTGATGCCTGAATTATCTAAAATTAAGTATATTACACATTTGCTTAATTTTTTGGAAATCGAAAGACTACACAGTCGGCAGACAATTAAAGCAATTCAGGGTCTCATATTTTGTAGCTTTACCAGCAAGAGAACCAAAAAGTGGGACGGGCTTCAGGGTTTTTTCAACACGTTCCAAGCGTCGCCTGCAAAAGCCAAACAAATTAAGACGGTGAGTGTTAACCCAAATGACCAAAACTAAAAACTCCCACATGCATAGAAGTGTAAAAACACAACTACTAACAAGCTTCATACCAAAATGTATCAATAGAAAGAAGAAATTGTGCACAGAAATTTTGAAAAAGGACTAAACAACACATTTAACTAATTATGGATTTTTCTTGTGAACTTTTTCTGCCCTAAATAATGGAGATTTAGTATTTTGCATATATTTTCTCAAAGTTTTTTCATGTCTTTTGATTTGGGCATACTTCCAATGTTTTGCAAATCAAAGCGATATTTAAAGACTATTATTTATGGACTTTGGATAGTCTAGATTAAGTGAATGCAGCATCTAAAAAGCTTCATACCAAAATTAGAAAATTTGGCATGTATAGAAGTATAAAATAACCAACTACTGCAAAGCTTCATAGCAAAATGTATCAATAGAAAGAAGAAACCATGACCAACAGTTTTGAAGAAGTATGTTTATAAAGTTATAGCGGTCAATTATAAGCTTCCAAAGCAAAATTGTAGAATATCTGATATTTAGCATGGGCACTTGAGAAATTAAATCACATGAACCAATATAATATCCCGTCATAGACAAAGTTCACAGAACCTAATAGTATGTTATGAAATTAGGTTGGTGAGCCTGTTCCTTAATTAGATTCCAGTTCACGAGGTTTTGTTTTTAGCGGAGACAAATAGACATGGGACACGTGTAGGATGTGAGCTTACTGTGTGTATCGATCAAAGAAAGGGCTTCGCATAAGATAGAGAGCCCACAACACTTGCCTCCTTGTAAGCTGCCAAATTCCAAAAACCCCACAGTAAACATGTCACAAATTTTTGAAGAAAGAAGAATCCACCTCAAAACTACCCTAAAAATAAAATAAAATAGAAACCAGAGCACTGAGGTAGTATTGGCCAGGCAAAATGAATCATTCAGAAAACCAACCTACACTAAATATTGCATTTAAGTTTTCCCACACTAAATTCCTTGACATTTTGTACTACATAAATACTTACTGACACTAAAGTCATTTTCATCAATAATTACTGCAACAAATAATTTTTAACAACAATAAGGACTTCGCAGCAACAACAACGCAGCAAAAAAATAAACTAGCTATGTCCACACCATATGAAATCCCAATAATCTAAAGAGTCGCATGCGCCTCCAAGTGGCCAAGCCATAAGTCAAGAGGTAACTTTCTAGGATAAGGCAACCTAATTGTTAAGGCAACCTAATTGTTAAGGCAACCTAAATGCACTATTTAGTATACGAAATTTGCCATAATGGCATGTCATGAAAAAGCACACTGGAAGAAAAGCTTCATGATCAGAAAAAGAGAGAACTTAAATTTCTTTTTTGATTTTTTTGATTTTTAATCCTACTAACCTCGTTTTTCTCCTGTTTGGAAAGGGTACTTGTTGTTGTGGACTTGCTGGTGAGTACTTGCTCATAAACGAGAGTAGTGGCATACAAGATGCCCATGCCACTGGCATCCAGAGCCAACGCTGAAAGCCACGGCCTCCAAGAGCGCAGGCCATGGCGTCGGATAAGCAAAACATACAGGAAAGGCCTCAGAATCAGGAGAACCTCTCCCAGCATCCTCACTTTGTCAACTGGTGTTAATGGCTTGACTTCTACTTCTCCCACTGCAAATGCCCGAAACAATAAGACCCACATCAATTGAGCCACTTTTTGATAGCCCCGCTAATATTTTTTCTATCAATATGATTTGTAGATATCTGGCTTGAGATTGCTAGCATAGTATTTTTCTATTAACATGATTTGTAGATACGTGGCTTGAGATTGCTAGCATATGACCATTTTATTGATTTTAAAGAGTTCAATTGCTGTTCTTCACCAATGGTTACTGTCTAGCTAAGTTTCAAAAAACTCAAGAACTTGTTGGAGGGCACTGTCAACAAAGCACATTTTTGGAAAAGGAATGCTGAGACTTACAATACTGAGACGACGGTGGTGGCGGAGGAAGAGACTTGGCAGCGAGCCACGAAGGCCGAGCACCGACGTTGTCGCGGTATTTGTTCATGGCTTGGATGGCTCTGGGATGAGCATGGCTGCTGCTGCTGCTGCTGCCAAAGCTCCGAGGTCTAGCAACCACGTCACAGTGCGAGGGAGACTCCGCCTTCTCGTCCCTGTTATTGCTTGTCTCGCCTCCATCAATCAGCATTTTGAAACCACTCTTGTACAGTACTAGCAGCCGAATAAGCGCCCTGCAAACCCAAACAACAACAAAAAAACAAAAAAAAACTGTGAGAAATGTAAAAACACCCGCTACAAGAAAAACTGTCCAATTTGACACCTCTGAATTGACTAAATGTGCCCAATTTGACAAATAAATGTCTGAATCACCACATCCAAAATGACAAAAAAAATGTTCAGATTGACAATTTTCCCTTGTAGTGTATCTCGATTCTATATTCCAAAAACCCATACAAAGGAAGGTTTGCTACACACAATGTCCCACGTCCCAACTCTGCAAGTCCCTTGTCCCTCATCAATGCAAGATCCCAGCTTTGTTGAGTTATAAAGAGCAAAAAGAAATACTAATGAAAGCTGAATCAGTGCAGGTTTGGACTAAAAGTTGGGTCTCTGATTTTCGTAGGGCCAACGCTTGAGCAAAATCCCACCTTCTTGGTGCCAAAAACTTCCCAAGAGAGATTACCCAAGTCCTGAGATTTCAATGGGACTTGGGACGTAGTGGGAACTGCCCTTAAACCCATTAAAAACCAGATCCTGTCTCTTCTACGAACCATTGTTACTAACAGCAAAGCGTCTGTTCATCCATACATCCATTCATTCATACATATGGTAACTCTTCAACAAGCCAGTTGGAAGCAACCATAACTTACATTAACCCCTCAACGCCCCCAAGTATCTCAGAATACACTAAAAAGGGGTAAAATTTCGACCCCTTGGGCGTCGAAGGGGTAACACCTGGTTCATACAGTGCATGACACTTATAATCAACAACTCTCAATTCGAGTGGCTAGCCTACTACTTTGTCAATAAAAAAGATACCAAAAATTTGAGACCACCAAGATGAAACTTCAGATTTGTCCTGCTTGATGGTGGAATTAATTTTGAGCTAATGGATATATGTGTTGTGCTTTAGTATTTCTTGTTGGGGCAATAGTTGTTGGTTATAAGTGTCATGCACTATAAGAAACAAAAAGAGAAAACTTTGATTTTTTGCAACAGAATTGGCTTATCCTCAAAAAAATTCACACAAGGTATAAATTTTTACAAATTAGGGTTAAGGCCAAAGTTACTTGAGCCCCTCGACGGTGGCCACAGGGCTCCACTTGTCGTCTCTGCCCAGGTAATGCTCGGCGCTCATCTCCACCAACACCTCCACCTCCTTCACCACCGACAACAGTAGCGGCCACGGAAAGCTGGGGTCCTGGCGCGGTGGCACTTGCAGTCCCGAAGGCGTGCTGGCTGGCGCCGTGGCCACGATGTGCTCGTTCATGACCGTCACCAACCCCACCGTCGTCGACACTGTACACACAGGAATCCTCAACACCATAAGATTACACAAATACTCATTAATATCACAATAATTTTCATCACTAATTATTGCAATATGCAATTCTTTAAAGGGCTTGGCAACCAACAACAACAAAGCTGGGGATAAACAAACTAGCAACATCCAAGTTGTAATCCATGTCCAAGTTGTAAGCCATGTGAAATCCTAATATTAAGAGAGTTATCGAGGTCGTAAATCATGCGAAATCCTAGTATCTAGAGAGTTGTATGCGCTTCTAAGTGGCCAAGCAATGAGTCATTACGTAACTTTCCAAGGTAAGGCAACCTAATTGTTGAGGTAATTGTTGTGGCAACGTAAAAAGTGATATTTAGTGTATTAGAAATGACTATGGTCATGTCAAAAGAGCGGCTCCTAAAACAAATTTTTAAGGGCTTAAGAACAACAACAAGGTGCAGAAAAATAAACTAGGCCACATCCAAGTTGTAAACCCATGTGAAATCCTAGTATTTAGTGAGTTACATGCGCCCCCAAGTGGCCAAGCAATGAGTCAAGAGGTAAATTTTTCCAAGATAAGTTAACTTGAGGCAACTTAAAAGTGGTATTTTAGCGTGTTAGAAATGACTAATTGTCATGTCAAAACAAGCCGGCTCCCAAAATCAAATCCAACTATAGTCATGCCAAACAGGGCAGCTCTCAAAATCGACTAATTCTAAAATGGACTAATTCTAAAATGACAGTCATAGAAAGTGTCATAGAGACAAGGAAATTTAGTGTCACTTTACCAGCTTCGGGGACAAGGTCTGACGCGGCAAATCGCTCTGGTAAGAACCATGTCAATGTCTGCAATCCCAAGGTCCCAAGACACACACACGTAAGCTCACCATTTTCCAAGCTTACACGTCCAGATTGCTACGGTGCAAGACAGCATAAAGCAACAAAGAACTGACAACCATATGAGTTGTTCATAGAACCCCTCAATAAGTTGAAACTCTTTGGGGTAACTATAAGCAAGAAGGTCTTAGGATAAAAATTTACTAAAATAAATTGGACTTAGCATTTGTCAAAAAAATTATTGACACTCAAAATCAGCGACTATTAGAATTTTTTGGCCAATACCAATCTTAACACCTAAATACTTTGGATAAAAAAGCTTTAGACAGAAAGAGTGCATAGTGATTATTGCGCGTCGGAGTTGGAACTTATGCCTAAGGATAAAACTCTTGGGTGATACTACGCTTGTCACGCCTCGAAAGAAACCCCCCCATTTTAGCTACATGCAAGGATTTCATTCAAAAACCAAAAAACATTCTCAAAATTCAACCCCTCCCTTTGGTTTATCAGAAAACTCAGAAAATGGAATAACATTCAGTGACATGGTTAATTATCCTAAATTTCAGGCCTGCTTTTTAAGACCTGGTTTTTCCAACTTCCAACACCAAAAGAGTGCATACTCATTACTGTACTTCACCAGAGGATAAAACTCTTGGATGATACACTTGTCACATCTAGAAAAAAAACTAAAAAATAATTTTGAAACCCCTACTATAGTTACATGAGATCATCTTTTCTTTAGTGACAAGGGGAAGGATTTCAAAAACCACATAAGATTCTCAAAATTCAACCCCTCCCTCTAGGTTTTCAAATGACGTGGTTGGTTATCCTAAAATTTTCAGGCCTACTTTTGAAAACCTAGCTTTTTCAGCTTCCGGCTGTGACGCCTCCTATAGTGAGAGTATTGTGAGAATATTCAATTAATATGCCTGGAATTCCGTTTCGGTTACTAGCTGGGATGCATAAGAGAGTCACCGATGCGACACAAACAGGGGAAGTGTAGATTTTGCAAGAATTTAGGGTTTAGAATACATAAAAGCTCAAATTAACATTAACAGGGGTAGTGTAGATTTTGCAAGAACTCAGGGTTCCGTGCACAAAAAAAGCTCAAATTAACAGGGGTAGTGTAGATTTTGCAAGAACTTAGGGTTTAGAGTACATAAAAGCTCAAATTAACAAACAAAGACAAGGGTAGTTTAACCAAACAAAGACAAGAGTAGTTTAACCCGCTTCAAATATATATTCGGTCAATCCGGTTGATAATTCTAGGCCACCTGAAGAATTTGACACACACGTCATGTGGTTCAAACTCGGGTACAAAAGTAGAAAAATCAATAAAATAGTGTAGATTTTGCAAGAACTTAGGGTGCAGTGTACAGAAAAGCTCAAATTAACAGGGGTAGTGTAGATTTTGCAAGAACTTAGGGTTCAGTGTACAAAAAAACTCAAATTAACAGGGTTAGGAGTGTAGATTTTGCAAAAACTTAGGGTTTAGAGTACATAAAAGCTCAAGTTAACAAACAAAGACAAGAGTAGTTTAACCCGCTTCAAATAAACATTTCATCAATTCGGTTGATATTTCTATGCCACCTGCGGAATTTGACACACACATCAAGTAATTCAAACTCGAGTAGGAAAAAAGAAAAGAAAAAAGAAAGAAAAAAAGGATGAGAGACGGTACATTAGCGAGGCTTTCGACGGACGAGAGCCAGAGACGGTTGCGGCGAACCCATTCCTTATAGGCCTCCATCTGCCCACACACCCCCTGCTTCCCGGAACTAAATTCCTTTCACCCCAACTCCTCAAACGTCACTTGCTGCTCGCCATCTCTTCAAAACAATCCAAACCTCAGTTCTAAACCCTAAAACCTAATGAGCTCATCTTGACGCCACGTGCAAACCCCAACTCGGGGTTTAAGCGCGGGCTTGTACGCAACATGGTGGCGATTGAAACCAACGGGGACTCGGGCAGATTGTGAGGAGCGGGATGAGAGAAGAGAAGGGCAAGTGGGTGGGTGTGAGAACAGAGTACAGCTGGGAGAGTGATGAATCGGGGGAATTGGGGTTGGAATTGGGGTTGGTTGAATTGGTGAAGTGGAGAGGGTTGGGGATGTGATGCTTTGCCGGACGGTGGGGGTGGAAAGGGGGAAAGAAAAGGAGCAGGGCTGTTGGTACGGATGCGTGGGTGCGGCAACGGCCGCGAGAAGAACGGTGGTGGGGTGTCGCCTCCGCCGCCCTGGGTTGGAGTCGCGGGGGGGGGGAGTGCGACGGTGGGAATGGAGTGTGGTTTGGTTCTCGCCTTTTTGGTCATATGGTGCTTTATGGGGACGATAAAAACGTTACGGTAACTCAACCTATTTCCATTCCTCTTTTACTTTTAACCCCTGAAGGGCCCTTGGGCCTCCAAGATACAGGAACATATTTGTAGCGGACCGGGATACGCATGGTTTAAGCAATTTTAACAGGCGTTGTGTCACCCAAAGATGAGTCATGCAATTTCAAGATACAGTCACGTGTTTGGTATAGCTTGCGTTGTTGTGGAGGCAAGGTGGCCTCGTTGACGTAGAAATCAAGTACCGTACCTATATCATATGCAAGTGCGGATACAAACCTCAGCTTGCAAAATTCAACAAGGTCTCTTCTCAAAATAAATGCAAGATTAGATCTAGCTTGGAATTTCCTACAAGTCATTAGTGTACACGAAAATCTGAAAATGTTGCGACATCCCCCGAATACCAGCAAAACAGCACATTACGGCCGCAAAGGGCGTTCGGGTCCTTTAGGGGTTAACACTTAAACGCCTAAGCGGAAAATTATTGTCCGCTTGGCATAAAAGAACACTATGTTGGACCAGAAAAAAGCAATTTTTGTTTGATTTTTTTTTCCAAAAGTGATCAGAAACACATGGTCCATCATAGAAGGTAAAAAACTATCTCTTTAAATGCACTCATATTTTTTAATAGCTCAAATTGTGAGAAAACTCAAAGTCATGGTGTTAGGTCCCAAGTTGCCCTTACTAAAATTTTTGTGAGGGCATCATGCACTATTGACTTTTGCAACTTATAAAAGTAATGTTTTAATAAGTAGGCACCACTATAGATCTCACTGTTCATTGCAAAGCATAGTAGCCGGGTAGGCACGGTGACCACCCCGGCGTTTAGGGGTTAACCCCTAAATGCTAGGGTGATAACCGTGCTTGCCCCGTGAACAATGCTATGTATAGTGCTGCCTCCACAATAAAATATTTTCCGCAAAGGCTACACAAGTGAATAGTTCATGTTGCCCGCATGAAAATTGAAAGAGGGGCAGCAAGGGACCCAAGACATCTCTTCACAAATTTGACTTTAAAAAATGTGGGAGCATTCAATGCGGCTAATTTTTGCATTTAATGATGGAGAACATCTAGGTGACCACTTTGAAAAAAAACTTGAAAAAAATTATTTTTTCCACCTTCCTGGTATTTTTTTGGCAATGAAAGAACAATTTTTGTCCTCCTAGACATTTAGGGATTAAACGCCGAGCTGGTCACTGTAACTACCCGTTATAGTTGTGTGTAGTGTTTTTCTTTTTGGGCCTCATGAGGCTACCCTGTCAAAAATTCAGCCAATGCGGTTGGCTCCCTTTCAATATTGTCCATTCCAAAAAGGGCACGCAAGGTATGTCAGAATGAAAAAAAAGCAATGATATTGTTTTGTGCTAATTATTGCTCTTTTGCTACACCAATTTTGATGTGGCTAAATTGTTCTATAGTATTTTTGAAAAAATGTAAAATGTTTAGCCAAATTTTATACACAATTTTGGGAGTAGGAGCCTAGTTTTCAAGGTTCCACTTGATGTTGCCTCACCCTATTTGTTTGATATTCTAATTTCTCACAAAACCCTCATGAGATTATGAAAGGTTGAAAGCATCCAACTTTATATCTATAAAAAAAATGTAGCCATCCTAGCTACTCAACCATTTTTTTGTTAGAAGAAAAGCTAAGGCCACTTCATCCAAAATATTTTCTTTGGTGACAAGTGCTCACACATTTTAATATGGGGAAATTACAAATAAGGGCAAAAAAACAAAAAATATTACAAACTAGTATAGGCGCTTGTCGGTCCAATGGTACACAAAATAAATTCAAGCTCAATTACGCAAAACATTTCCCCCGCAAGAATTTTTTTAAACTTTTTATCCACGTAATCCAATTTCAAACTTTACCTATGCCAATAAGATATTTGTTTTTGTTTACAAAAACATTCCCTTGCAGTGCAACAGTTTTTGTTTTATACCCACAAAGTATTTTACTCACACAGTAAAATGATTGCTATTTGGTACTCTTTTCTCTCGCAAAATAAAAATACTATTTATGTTTTTGTCCACGCAATTTTTTTACACGCACAAAAATTACCCCCGCAAGTTAATATCCATGAAGTTTTTTACCCACACAATAAAAGGATTGCCAATCATATTCATTTTTATATACCCACGCAAGTTTTTACGCATCAAAATTTTTACCCACGCAATAATAGAATCATAGTAAAAGGATTGCGGTAAAAGGACTGCCAACTGTCTTCTTTATACATTTAGATAGGGGCACAGTTTCAAAATAATTACAAATAGGGGCACAATTTCAAAATATTTTGTAATTTTTTGTGACTTTTTTTTGGTTTGGACATTGGTTCATTTAGATACATCACATTAAATGTTAACCAACTTCCAAAAATTTAGAGGTCTCTCCAAAAAGTGTCATCCCCTTTATCAAGGTTTCTTTATTTAAGCTTGATTCAAAGAGGCCTTTAGTCAAGTTTTTTGGAAGTGAACTAACATTTAATATGATGAATCTAAATCAACCAATGTTCACACCAAAAAAAGAATTACAAAAATTTACAAAACATTTTGGAATTGTGCCCTTATTTGTAATTATTTTGAAATTGTGCTCCAATCTGTAATACTTTTTGTTTTCATGCCCCTATTTGTGATTTCCCCTTCTAATATTGTTTTCAAAAGTTGTGTATGTTGGCATGCTCTCTTCATGAAATTGCTAGAAGAATAGCATGGACCTAACACCATGTTTGTGAATCCTCTTAAATTACTTAATAATATGAATGCATTCAATGATGTTATTTTTTGCCTTCCATGATGGAAATGTCTTCTTGATTATTTTTTTAAAAATGCAGATAAAAAATAGCTTTTTTCATACAACAATGTTTTTTTTTTTTTTTTTTTTACATTTGTTAAACAAAAAATTATCTGCATTGGTTCTTAAGGATCAACCCATAAATAAAAGAGCTTATGACCATAGAATCAAACTTCAAAATGGTCAGATTTTAGAATTTTATTTTCATTTTTTGATATTCAAAGATGAAGTCACAAGTCTCTTGCTAGTCATAAAACTTCTCAAATTTTCTATGAGGTTTTGACAATATTTTGAATTTTTTTAAAAGAAGTTAAAAACATTCATATTAAACGAGAGGGAAGCTCTAAAACTTTGAAAACTCCACCAATAGGTGTATATTGATACTGTGGAACATTGCGGTGTAAACCAATTTTTTGTGTTTTCCTATGATTGGAAAATCAGTAACCCTTAGTTATAGGCCCAAAGTTCATATTGCAATATATTTGAAAATTAGAGAAAAATATTCCATTTTCAAATTGATAAAATTAATAATAATAGAAATTTCCATTTCATGAGGTTGGCTTGGATTCACAAAAAATCATTTTCATGGCAAAACTAATCCAATGTTGAGGAAGGAAACTAAAGTTGCATTAAAAAACATATGTAGCCATCCGTGGATTTAGCATCTTCTTGAATAAGAAAGCTTTGTATTTCTTCAACTACGGACTTTCTATCATCAAGTATTGCACACACTCAGAGAACTCTTTTTAAGAACAAAAATAAAAATCATGTTTGAACATTCATCTGCAACTTTTTGGCCTTTGTGTGCACTTTAAAGTTATGAATTTCACCTTTATGTGACACCAAGCAAATGATTTCCCAACAAGCTTTTCTTTTTTTAAGTACAATGATCTTCATTTTTTTTTTCTCAAAGATAAATAATCATGATTTCTCACAGCAATGAAGAAAAATATACAATAAACAACTAGTCCACAACAACTACAAATGTTCACAACAACTATAATTGAGTCATTTCATAATCATTGTCAAGTCATTGTGGACATTTGCAAGGATTTTGGACTAGTCATGCATTGCATGTTTTTCTTCTAGTGATTTCATAGCATGAAGTTGGTGAATCAAAGAACCAATGTTTGTTACTTCTTTACACTTTCTCAAGGTAACTATGTTTAATTTTTTTACATATGTTGAGGTGTAAAAAACTTTTTGATTTTCTCATGACAAAAAATAGATTTTGTTTTGGAAGATAGTTTTATTCTACAAAAAAACATCAATTATGTGAGCAAAAACGCCTTGGAAATTTAAAAAATGGGACCCTAATCATAATTCACCTTCATAAGTATAAGTTCAATGAAAAATTCCTCTAAATTTGGGACCCCCTAATGTGTTATTCTTCACCTTTGTAAGTCTATTTTTGATGAAAAATAACTAAAACTTTAAAAATGATTGAGCTTTTATGAATTTCCTAAACCAAAAGTGGTCGTTTCTTAGTAATATCCATAGATATGTACCAAGATGTATTCATCCAAAGAGTAGGAATTCAAAAACCAAAAGTTCAACATCTCAAAAGTAAATGAATTTGATTCAGATCTTTTTTGGATGGGCTAGACTTTATTGAAACCATGCAATGCACTTGCTTGAATGATAAAACTGGGTTTATTTTTTTCAATTTTGTTAAAGAAGAGTGTGGTTTTCATCACTCCTAAAAATGTGATTGACATTTAACATGTTAGAATTTTATTATTGTATCGGAGTAATAATAAGCATCAAGAAAAATGCAGTAAAAAAAATCACGGTTTTTGGTGATGAAGATTGATTTGCTTGAATCAAAGTGGTTCATTTTCATATCAAAGGACTTCAAATGAAACTCTCTTCAAACAATATAAAATATTGTAGAATTTTTTGAAATTTGATATTTAATATTGTATGCCGAAGTAAACTTACATTGTTTAATTGGCCAACCCTTACAATTAGTTAATGTAGAAAATTTAACGTCGAAATTACAACATACATAAAAAATAAAATAAAATTTGGGTTTCTACAATATTAGGCATTGTAGATGTACAATAAATGTTTGTGCCGATGGCAAGCTGTAAAACATAATGTATTTAGCTCAAATTGCAACCCTATCACTGAAAACGTCTTTGTAATTAGCTCAAGAATGGATGTGCAACCCGTAAAGGCTCAAGCACTTTTTTTGTGAAAGCCATTGAAAATTATCATTTTTGGGGGAATGAGTAGAAAGGTAGGATTTTATTTTTTTGAAATCTAACCCAAGATTTTGCCCTAGACTATGAGAGGTATTGGTAAGAAAAAAAAATTATCTCATTCTAGATGTAGAGGAGTGAGATATTGACATCTAATGTGAAAAATAAAGTTTTCCTCCGTGCTTATTTCCATGTAGAAGCCCAAGTCAAGTAAGTGTGGAAGAATTTTCAAACGGATTGGAGGTGTGAGTCATACTTTATAAATCTTGCAATATTGTACGGCCATAAAACTTGCATATACACTAGGCAAAATTGGAGGATTTAAGGTATGTACACCCATAAGCGTCAAACTAAGGGTTTTGAACATGATGAGTATCAATAAGCAGCTAGCAAATTATAGGATCCTATTAGGAACAGAAAAATAATAAGTTTGCACTTTTGAATGTATTATTTGGATACTGTGAGAATAAATTGTGAATTTTTAAAGAACAAACTGCCATTGCATCCATAACCACTTTCAAGATTTCATGTTCACATGTTGTACATCCTTGACATTACATCTATTCACTTCCACAGATTTTCCAAGATTTTCAAAGGTGACAGTTATGGGGACAATGATGCTTATGGGTGTACATACCTTATGTAAAATTCAGAAATCTGAATTATTTTAATCCCAATGGTAAAAACCAAGGAATCTTAGTCTACAACTTGGGAAAAAAAAAGTCAAAAAACAAATACACAAAGAGCTCAAAAAATTAAAGAACCAAATTTTACAAAGGGCAAAAGGAATGGAGGTTTGGGAATCCAATACCTACCCGCAAACTAAAACTTCTCACTCATCAATCAAAATTGAATGATTCAAAGCTTCCCACATATATAAAAATCTAAAGAACCAATTTCAGATTTTTATTTTTAAAAAAAGAAAAATTTAAAAATGTTTTTGGATTGCCAGCCCTCCCTATCTTTCATAAACTCATGCATAACTTCCTCAATAAATGTCAGAATGAAGAAAAAATTAGATGTCCACGCAAATCTTTGAATTCCCCATCTTCCATAAAAGTTTTAGAAAATCACAAAAAGTAGTTTAGATGTAAGTACATGCCCAAAACCCCACTTCACCCTCGAGGGGCCACTTGGGCTTTTAGGGGTTAAATGGATCCTCTTTAGGCATTGAGTGAACCAAAAAAAAAAGGCATAGTCTTTTGCAAGAGCTAATCAGACTCCTTGATTTCACCTATCTCTTTACAAGTTGCAACAAGACGGACTTTGGGAGACCTACAACTCACAAATAGGTGTTGCTATAGAAAACTTTGAAAACTCATCAAAAACTCAATAATGCTTCAAAAAATATGAAAAAAATTATATTACATTTAACATCTATTCTTGTTTATCTAAAACTTAGACAAAAATTATTCTTGTTTTGGAAAGACCATAAAAAATCCAACCAACTCTTAAAGTGACAATTTTTGAGCATACTACCTAACTTCCTTAATTATTCAAAGATTAAGTGATTGGGATTTATATTTCTACATAGAATCATGTTTAAATTATTACATAGAAATCTGTCAATGTCTATCTAGATTTTTATACGTGTTTCCAAATAAATGTGTCCACAACATTTTAATGATCATGGCATCTAAAGTTTGTTTGAACATATGGTTCTATATTCATACTACAAATTTGGCAATATTTCATAATACTCTGTGAAGTTTTATACAAAATTGATATCTGAAATTTTCCAATAATCATTTGAAATCATTAGAATTTTTTATTGAAACATAAAAAAATGATTAATTAAATTTTGTTCATTTTTACAATGTAAAAACCAATTAGAAAGAAATAAACACAAACTAGTGCACATGCTTTGTTATTGCACATTAATGTAGATTTTGAACTCTTAACTTCCCTTTTAAAAATAGTTTTGTTAAAAGCATTTGTTTAAGAAAAGAATAATAATCATGAATAAGATGTATAAATGAAAAGCTTAATAGGAAAATGTTGTATACAAATGAAGGCTAAGTCAATCAAGATCTTTAGCTTTCACCTAACTCTATGAAAACAGTTTTTTGAACATTCTTATCATTGCAACACAAATATAAAATAAACAATTGACTTTTAATCACAATATTAGAACCTTGACATGTTAGCATTAAATAATTATGCTCTTAGTTTTTCTTTGTAGCAATTTTTTTAACTAACTTTTCTTACAATTTGAATATTAAATATTAGTCTCATTGAACTCATTGCTTGTGCGTGAGGCATTATTATTATAGTTATTGCTATGAAAAAAAAAATGATCCAAATTGTTATTCTAAGAAATTGTGCTTTCATTTTTTGTTTGTCAAAATAAAACAAAAATAGCTTTTGGTGATCAATTCTTTTAGTGCAACTTTAATTTAAGTAAAAATTAATAGACATATATACATCCACAAACATAATTCCATAATGTTGTTAGTATCATATTTTGACCTACATTGAAAAAGCTATCTCAATAAAGTAGAATCTAGGTCAAATATTGTTCATGTTACTTATTGTTATTATTGAGAATTGAACATGAAGAAAAATGTATATAAAGTTGGGAACAAAGTTCTCTAATACTATACAAATGTGCATGATTGCAAGTCTTTTAAGATTACTATTTCAAGGGATGCTTGTTGTATATTTGCATAACAATTTTGGCTCTAAAGTACTTTATTATAACTAAGTTAAATTCACCTCAAAACTTACAATAATAATATAACAAGTATGAAAATGTAATAAGTGAAACTTGAGATTTGTTAAGTGATAATTGTTGATTGTGATTTACTTGTATACATCAAATAATTGCAAATACTTCACCATAATGCTACAATCTAGAGGTGAGTACAACTTTGTATGTTTATGAAGCAAGTTTTTATTATCAATTCATCAACTTTTGAATACTAAAAAAAATAAACTATAACAACAATACCTATTACTTTCATCTTTTTATAACTTGCTTTATGCTTCTACCTTTTGCCATATCCCTTTATGAAGCTTGATAGAGCATTTTAAACTATTTTTGCTAAAATCTATGAACTTAAAAAGCACATTTCATGTGCTTGCTAATCTAAACCTAGTATTGTTACAACAACTCTCATGATGAGCACACCTCAGACGTAAGTGGTACTCTATCCAATTCAAAATTTGTTTCTCGTTGTGAAGCTCGAAGCTTACTACACCAAGAATCAAAAGCCTCACTCAGATCTGGCCATGCCTTACGACATTTTAAGCATGTGCCAATCCATATTTTAAATATTGCTTCTTGATCTAACATGGGAAGAGTTTCAACAATTGCACCAAGACCTATTTCTAGGTTTTGTTGCAATTCATTCTCTTTTCCAAAATTCTCATCACCGTCATTGCCTAATTTGGCAATGACATGCAACCATGTTGATACAAGACCTAACCTAACGGCTCGAGGTGCTACAACTTCACCTTTTTGAAGTGCTTGCAACATACGAACCAGTATTTGAAATAATGTCTCTGTAAAAGGATTTTGATACATCCTTGATACCATCAATTGAGCCAATTCTTGTTCTTCAGAGAATATTTTGATTGTCATGTCTGCAATTTGAAGAGCAAACAATTCGTCCAATAGCCATCTCAAAGCCGAACAAGCCAATGTTACCTAATAGTTAAACATTAAGAAGATTATGAAGTTTCAAGTGCAAAATCCAACATCATATTAAAAAGATTTACTCTAAGATCATGCTGTTCTTTTCATATGTGTTATATTTCATTGGTTTGCTAAAAACATTGTAATCTACATATAATTATTTCAATTTGTGTTATGCATTATTTTTATCTTATTAATAAACATGCAAAATGCTACAAGGATTCCTTTAGGTTTGCTACTTCCAAAATATGATACTCAATGGTTATTTAGAATTTTATCACTTGAAGAAGAGAAAGAAATGAGAATGTTGTATAAGAGGCTTTGAAATTTGAGATTTGTAACGAGATTAGGTTAGTTAATGAAGTACCTGATGAGCATTCCAAGAGAAAAAGTTTGAGAACTTTCGGAGTTGGACTTTCAATTGGCTCAAGTTTCCTTGAAATTCTTTCAACAATGCAACTTCATTCACAGCTGCAAAAACAGGAGATGCTGAAGGGTGAACATTTGCAAGGAGCACACGCTCGGTAATGTCCCGTGCCTTGGACGGTGCACCATTGGTAACCAATGCTAAAAGCTCTCCAAGCACATCTTTCATGACATCAACTGGTTTTTCCATGGATCCATTTTCAGGTATACACAACAACCTGGCTGCCAAATCAGGAGATGACTGCAAATGTAAATTTGCAACGCAACTTCGAATTGCAGCCTCATTTTCAAGTGTCCATGGCACTGCTTCCAAGTATCGCATGCAAGCATCAACACAATCATGAAAGAGCAATTCAGCCGCCACCTCCAAGATTCCAAGTGCGTCTTGCACATTGTTGAATGCTGTATGTTTGATTCGATCCGGCACATATAGTAGTTGTATACACCTAACATAAGTGCTTGGATTCACACACTTGTCTAATGTAATTTCTAACGGTCCATTGTTATGATCACTTGAGGTTTTCCATCGTTCACTCAAGCGAGTTTCAAAAAACTCGCTTCGTTGCAATGCGCGAGAATGTAAAAGCAAAGGTGGCAATGGAAAACCTTCTATTGGTTTGAGTATTAAAATAACATCGGCATTTCCTTCATCGCCATACCGTGGTAAAGTTCCTTGTCCAGTGGCCATGGCTTCAAGTGATCGACGTGGCAAATATGGCGCTGCGCTCCATCGAGCCAGTCGTGGTTTTTTACGAGGTGGTCGAGATGAAATATTGTGGGTACGTAAACCAACAAGACCACTATGATCATGTGGACCTTGCATACATGATGATGATGACGTGGCATGCCACATCCCATGACCATGGTGATGGTGCATGATGCCGGGTGGAGATGGCTCGGGTGGTAAAACTGGAAGGGGAATTGGGATGCGTGAAGCTTGAAGTCGACCATAGCCACAAGCATGCATTGGTTGGAATTTCCACGTTTATTTAAAATTCTTTCACCTTTTTATTTGTCAAAGAAATCTTTTTAAACGTAGCATGTTTTGAATCTGATAATAATTTTCTATATACAATTGATGTGTTTTCTTCCAAACATTTTTGTTTAATGAATTTTTATCATATTCAAAATTTCAATCATTTTTTTACATGCATTTGTAAGCTAAGGTTTGGTTTTTTGTTTGTTTGTTTTGTTTTGGGTTTGTCTAGTTTGTTTGTTCAACATTTAGATCTTGTGTACATTATTATTGCAACAACCACAAAAGTTGATAAAGCGTACGGAAAGTGGAAGTTATCCATTTCTTTATTGAAATAGATGAAACAACCATGTTAATATATGAAGAAAAAACCTTCCCTTTGACAAGTCATGAAGTACATATTGTTCTCCTCGTTTTGTAATTGCTTTAGTTAATAATTCAGCAAGTAAAAGCTGTTCTGGTTGCTTTAGAATAGCCAGCTTGAATCAATCTATAATTGCATTAGTTTTTCATACTTTGAACAACGCAAAAAAAATTGATCAAAACAATATGAAGAGTTTTAGGGCTAAAGTTTTGAAAGAGATGAAGAAGACACTCATAAGACACACAATTTGATAAGACCAATGACACTTATGTGTTGAAGAGACACCAATATCATGAAAAGACGCCATCTTACATCAACAAATGGTTTTGCAACACTTGTACTTTGTAATATTTATAATAGCCTCTTGGTGTCATTTCATCATCAAAAACAACACAAATAATTTTCTAATGTATTGAAAATTGATATGCATATGATCATTTATGTAAAACAAATAGATAAATAATGATAGTATACATCTGTATATAAGAATCTCAAATTTGTATGCAACACAATCAAAAATGTGTATACTAACATAAGGTGCTAAATTTAATGTTGCTTAAAATTTTTGATAGCAATTTTTTTAATAAACAAAATTTAATTGAAGAACTTGTTAAAACCCTTGATTTTCTTTTATGATAGACATTAAACTACATCATTCCTAAATCCATATTCTTCAATAGAAAAATAGGGCTATGAGCATTGTATTTTTGGAATTTCATTCTTGATTTGCTTAATTCAATTAAAATTAATAATGATAAGACTTTTGGATTTTGAAATATTTAGGTACTTATTTCAATTTTGAATTCATATCTTAGAAACGCAAAACTTCTAAAATTGAATTCAAAATACCAATGTAATGAAATTGATGATACTAATGGCTTATATGCTTTTTTATGTTAAAATAGATTCTATATGCATTGAGGGATGTGTTGGATATTCAAATCCATTTTGATTTTTTTAAATAACAACACAAACTCAAAGTATCAAATATGTGTAGTTTTTGACTAGCAATTTGCTCATCACAATTTTTTTTCAAATGACTACCAATATTACAATAAATATAGTACATGTAAATTCTAAAAAAAACAAAGCTAAGTTTCATCAACCAAAATATACAACCTTAAAAATCTACCATTGACATCAAACAATTAGAGCAGGTCCACCTTTGATAATTGTTTGAAAGTAATTTACCACATGGTCTCTTCTTTGCAATATCCGTTCCATTTCTTCACTAGATAAATGCAATCCAAGTTTTTCTTGCAACAATGATATATCTAAACTTCTAAGAGCTGCTAGGGTTTGATGTGAAATTTTCTGCAGTGATTGTTTAAGTAATTATAGTTTTGAGTATTTGAAAAAGTAAATTGTTTTCAAAAATGATTTATGGAAGTGCATTGATAATTGTTTTAAATTTAGTTCAATATTTGTTTTTAGATATGCCATACTGTATATAACAAAATATGATGTAATCATCACTTAAATCATTTGTTGTATGGTTTCACTAAATGTTCAATAGATATTTTAAGATAGATCTATGAATTTCTTACAATTTGGCCAATTGTAGAATGAAAAAAGCATCAAAATTCAATTTTTGAGTAAATTTGAATTTGTGCTTAATTGCAATAGCAATCCTTTTTAACATCTTCTAAATGCCAACTAAAACATTTACTACAAATCGGATTGAATTTGCAATTTCAAAATCGAACTATGGTAATTGTACTTAAGTGATGTACATTCTTCAAATTTTGAAAAGGTTTTGAATAAATTGGATTTTATTTTTTTACAGTTTTCAAACATCATCATAAAATAACATTACCTATCATTTATACCATATCTTTTAATTGTCACAAGGATCCCACAAAAATTTGCATACAATATACACTTAATTTGAATTACTAGAATACCCCTATAATTATCATATGACCTCACTAAAAACCCATGAGGAATTCTTATTGCATTTTCTTAAAGGTCTTGATAAAGTTTGAAATGCTAAAAATACCCGTCACTCAAAGAGTAATTCTTTTGTAAAACATGATAAAATTTGACTAATGGTGTGCAAGAAGTTCATTCATGTATTCTTAACTTCATTTACATGGTGAACATAATATGGTTTGTGGTCAAAATATTTCAATGCTTATTAGTATTATATGAAAGTTTATAACAATGATTGTATGATATAATGAATAAAACAAAAGAAGCAAATTAATTACTTGAACACCCCTTGGGTTGTTTTTGGGATTCCACATTGGATGAAGTTTTCCATTAGTTATACTATTAGGATGATCCAACAACATAGGCCGTCGCCTACCATGACGAACCCAATGCAATCCTTCCATGAAATATCTTCTTTCTCGAGGAGCTGATCCAACAAGTGCATCCAATATATGAACATTGCTTACAAAATACACAGATGATTCTGCACCCCATTCCTGCAACCAAAGACACAATTATAACTTTGAGTGATAGTTTATGAGTGTACATGTTTTTTCTTTAAATTTTAATCATAAAATTTCATAAAAACAAACATATTATTTTGCAGTTCTTTGGTGTACTCAAAATTGTTTAATTAAATTACAAAAAAAAATTCACAATAAAATACTTAAAAAATCTTAATACTTTAGCATTTTCTTTTTGAGAAATTATTTGTTTTAAAGTTTGCCTCAAAACTAAATAGATTTTCATCATCATGTTTTTAATGTACAATACCAAAAATATACACCAAAAAATTGCATGTCACTTGAAATTTTTCTTTTTATGTATTTTTTTGCTATCTCAGATCATTGGATATTTTGTGTCAATTGGTATTTTAATCAATGAATTGATTGCTTAATATGTTTGCAATATTTTGGACTTTGAGTGATAATGACTAACATATATATTAATCAATCTTTAAGCTATTTTTTTAATTATAAATTTGTTGTTCAATAAAACATATATCAATAAAACCCAAGACCTGAGGGCCTAAACGAGTCAACGTCCTGACATCCGGTACAAAATGAATGACAGTTCCTAAAGTAAAACATTTGCCACCTACTTGAACATCACGTCGCATTACAGCGGGAGGAACCATGTCTGTTTCTAATAACAATCCTAACTGCATTTTACAATAAAATAAGTAAATTATAATTTGTTTCAACATTCAATGTAATCCTAATTCATTTATTTTAACACTATTTAGATTAATTTAAGAATCATTAATTTATTACATTTTGAACTGGGATCTTGTCTATTGTTATAACCGGTCTATATGTTATTGAGAATGTGATGAATATTTGATTGATTTGAAGCAATAAAAAGTATTGAAATCAAAAAATTAAAATACAAAGTTGATATTCAACCTGATAAGCAACCCATTCAGGTGAAGCATAACAATAGCGTTGGTTGTCATTGTGAATGTATGGCTTAAAGATAGCATGTGAAATAGAAGTATCTTGATTGAGAAGCCTCACAACATAAACTGGTCGAAATGGAGTGGCACCATAGCCCTTTTTCACTTCAAAAGCTTCTGTAATTTCCCCATTTTGTAATTGCTCTACAATAAAATTATGTTGGACTTCATCTTCAGTGTGAGCTGCACATTTTAAAGTGGCAACTCTAGAAATATTTCCTTTAGAACACATTGAAAAAGCACTACTTGCTTTGGCTTCCAAAGATGAACATACACAAGAAAGTGCTTGTGCAGCAAGGATTATTGTCTTTTCTTTCATGTGCTCACTTTGATTCAATAAATCACCTTTTACAGTAGCAACTAATGTTACCATGCCAATATTTGTATCTTTATTGAATTTCACTATTGAACGTGTGCATGTGACTGCGTCATGTTGTGCATATGTATGTTGTGAATCAATTGTTCCAGCTTCTTGACTAGCTTGCAATGGTTCATTCAAACTTTTATCATTGTTTCCTTGTCCACCTATTAAATGAGTTGGTGTTCCGTAGTACATGTTGTTTTGTGTACAATGACCGTGTGTTGTCTCAACCACTCTCGCTTGCACTATAAAATAAAACTAAGAAAAATTCAAATTTTGCCATCACAATTATGATTGAAGATAAAAGATAAATATCAAGGACTCTTCATGATATTTATGAAAATGTCTTTGCACAAAAATACATTGATATTAGTAAGGTGATATAGTAGCGTAAGAGAAATTAAAATACCATCTTCACATGGCTTGTGTGAGCTTTCAGATGGAGTGTTTGAGCTCTCAGGTGATTGCGTCTTCACTCGAAGTAGAATATGTCTTAATTTTTCAATAGATGCTTTTGCACGAAGCTCAATTTTGTCAAGGTTCAAAGTGGTACCTTCAGAATTGTCCTCTTCTTTGCAAGGAGGATTAAGCATTTTAGATTTTGTAGTTGTAGTTGGCATTTCTTCTTCAAAATATTCTTCTAAGTTGTGGTTATTTGCATTTGTTACAAATGAACATTGTTTGATAGTTTGGTCATTATTCTTCTCCATATACATATTAGAATTAGCAAAACTTGCAACATTATTTGCTCTACTTTTTATCCTTTGGGCATATGATAATGCCTTGAGTGGTCCAGCAGCTTGTAAAAGTGAACTAGAAAGTGCAAGTGAAGAAGATACAGGTATAATAGGTGGTTGAAAACTTTGGTTTTGATCAAAAGGAGATGGAATAACATAAGGAGATGTAGAATTTATAGATTGATTAAATAAGGCATGTTGTGGATTTAACAACATCGTCATACTCACACTCTCAATGGCTTCTTTTAAACAAATACCACCAAATTTTTTTTGAGTTCATTCCTATGAGGATCCTTAATCAAATTTTTATTTAACTCATGACTTGAAAAACTAGACTTGAAAAGGAAACCTAAAGTGAGTGTGTTTTTACTGCAACAATGCAAACAACATTTGTAAAGAAAGTAGGCCTATAGACAGACATATTAAAATATATATAAAAATCTGTAATAGTAAAATCAATGGTTTTTTTAGCACTAATTAACATCTCTATTGCATGTGCAAAAAACACATTGCAAGATAACACACAAACTAAATCGTTCATTTTTACCAAGATGTTATTTTATGTTTTTTCAATTTAAATCATTGTACTTATCAAAATCAGCATTTATCTTAACATTTTAGAGACCAATTTCTACCTACTTATTTATCTACTACTTTTTAGACATGATTTAAAAAATTGCTAATGCAAAGTTGAATGGGTCTTCGAATTAAGTTACCAAGAAATCAAAGAAAATTTGTCTTGTATAAAGCCATTTAAAACATAGCATCATTAAGAGTCTTGTATGATACATGAAGCTAAAAAAATTATGGTATAAAAATTCTAAACAATTTCTACACCAATGATTGTTTTTTATGTATTACAATGCTTAAAGCCTATTTTACTTACATTACTTTTGTGTTTATTTTTATTAAACTTGATTACAACAATAAGTAATGAAATTCTTCATGTTTGATAATTGTAGCTTAAAATCTACTCAAAGTAAGTTATACAAAACACTTCAATTTGGGCTCTATACGAGTTGTGCGATTAGAGTATGTTAAAAATGATTCAATTTTTTTGAATTCTTGGATTAAGAAGTCAATAAAGTAATTAATGATGGATTGATTCTTGGTTTGAATTATTTCAACTACATTTCATCATATTTTAAAACATCCTGCAAATAACTATCAATTTGCAAATTTTGCTAGGTTTATTGATTTACATGCTTACAGTTGTAAGAGGTTTAATTTCTATTCTTCACAAAAAAAAATCCCATTTTCAATCAACTAAAAACTTGTACGTTGATATAAACCCTAAATTAGTATTTGCGTAAACAAAAAGTACATTGACAAAATATATCTATTGGACCCATTCAAAGGAACAATAAATGCATTTGACATTGATTCATAAGTTGAGAAATGAATTTTTATAAAAATTTACTAAAAACTTCATCATGGTTTTTCAAATGATTATACAAGAAGGATTTAGAATTTCAAATCTTATACCAAATCAATGCTATTCACATTGACGTTCATGCAATTATGTAAGCTTCTAATCTTCTTTTACAATCTTCTACCCTTTCACTTGAAAAATAAACTCCCAACCACAATTTCATTTTTAAAATTGTTGAAAAAGACATAATTCTTGGAAGAAGCTTTGAAAAAGAATGATCAGTCATTTTGAGTTTATAACACAACAAAAACATTACTATTTCTATTAGACTTTGATTTTTTTTAAAGCCTCATTTCTTATATTTGTTGAATGAGTGGCCCTAATTTCTAGGCCCAATTGAAAGAATTAGATGTCAACGCTTAAAATTTGTTTTGGATAAAGGCAAAAAAAAGTCATAGGTTACGTCAATAAAACGCTCATAGGAACACAGAATACATCATATGTATCATTTTCAAATACTACCTTGAGTATTAGAGTCTATAGCTCTAATCATGATAACAAGTTCAAACTGAAATTGATAACAAAAAAAACACTGAATTCTACAAAAATGTTATAAGAAGTAACATTTATCATGAAACCAACATTAGAATACTATTTCATTCTACTTACCAATGGTTACTTAAATTAAAAAACCACAAATAAAAACAGATATTTACTATCTTAGTAATTGGAGTTGATAGTATAATGTCACATAATTATACATCAATTGTGATAAATGATTTTTTTCTTAAGGAAAAAGTGTTTATTGCAATTTTTATGTTTATTGTTCTTATTGGAAAGGCTCTCATCATTCAAACAAGAACCTTAACCCCTAAAGGACCAAAGAGCCCAATATGGCCAAATGGGGTTCTTGGAGGTGTAAAAGTAGACAAAAAAAGTTATTGCATGCTCAAGTTTTGGTTTGCCACTCAAGTCCAAATAAAGCTAAAAGTCCAACAAAACTTTTGGATTGGCTTGTTGTTCCTTGAAGCCTCTAAATTTTGCACCCAAACACTTGAATTTACTAATATTAATATTGAAACTATTAGTGGGAGTGTATATAGGCATTGTACATTGCATTGTGAATGGAGGAATTTTGGATGGGATGGGTTGGAAGCCCACACTCCCATGTGTAGGGGAGTAGGTTGGTGATGTGTCACTTTTTTTTTCTCTTGATTGGGCAAGGTTTTTGTAGCTCTAAAGAAGTGAGCCAAGCTAGATTCACTTACTTTGAATTGCCACAGGTTTTGGAGTTTTTTCCCATTTGAGGAGTTTTTTTTTTTTTTTTTTTTTTTTTTTTCCCATCAAGTATAGCTAGACACAGTCTCATGGGATTAGGTAGTTTTATTTTTTGGGAAAAAATCACATCAAAGTCCAAAATCCATATTGTGAAATGCTACCCAAATCAACAAATAAGAGATTCTCAACGGTGGGGATTTTGCAAATTTACTTGGATTTGAAATCAGACAAGCCCTTAACCTTTTGATTTATAGTTGAGTATAGAATGACGGGTTTCAAATGTGTGAAAACTTGTTCAACTTTCTAAAAATTGAGGGAATGTGTTGAAAGTTCCACATTGGAGGTATGCTAAATTTTCATAGCAAGACGCTTAGGGGTTAAGTTTTCTACTAGGCTAATCTATAAATTTTTCATGTTCCAAATTAAAAAGTGTCAAATTATTGTGAGTAATTTCTTTTTAGTCTTTTTAAAATTAAAGTTTTATTTTTATAAATCAAATTTATAAACCTTACATGTTGTATTTGCAAAATCTACACATTTTGATTGAGACTACTGAAGTTTGATTACAAAACAAATGAAAAAAAAGGTGTTTTTAACTTATTTTGAATCATACAATTAATTTTGCTTTGTGTAAATTAAAAATTTCATTATTTGTCAAATTGAAAGAATCCAATGATGTGCCATACTTACTTTTGTTAGTGTAACTTGAAAAAAGGTAGGTTAAATTATCTTAATTATTGTTTAATAAGCTTATCTTTTGAACAATCATTGTCATGGATAATCCAATTCATTAAATTACTTCTAAAATTAACTTTCAATAAGACTTTATAAAATTGTTTCTTTGAAACAAAATCAAATTTTCACCAAAGCCGATTTTAACCCTTTTTGAGCATCCCTATTTTCATCAAATGATCCACTTGTCAAATTTCAAAATATTCTTGTTAACGTTTAAAATTGCCCTTATTGATTTGTGGACTTACTACCAAACTACCAATGTTGCTTGCTCATGCAATCAAAACCATTTTTAATGTTTAATTTATAATTTAGTGTCTACAAAATATTTTTAGTAACACCTTGCCTTTTTAAAGTATTGTAACCATTGCAATAAAGTTTTTTGTGACACTATATATATTAGTTTTTATTGCGTTTCTTTTATAATTGTGGTTCTCAAAAGACCACTTGCTCTATACATTGCAAATCCAAAGTTAAAAAGTAAACCAATTATTATGCATAACTTTTGTGTGGAATTAAAAAAAAAAATTGAACAGTAAAAAAGAAAACTTTGGGAAGATTGTTGTAAACTCCAAAACCTTCTAATTTTTTAATGTAAAAACTTGTGAGGTGTTGAGGCTTATATAAAAATATCATGTAATTGAAACATTACAATTTACTTACTTCTTTTTATACAATGTTACAAAACCTTTTGATACTTAAACAACATCCATTAACTAAAAAATATATATTCTAGTGTTGCTGATTTTATAAAATTGCTTAATTGATTAGTTGATTGCATTTACATGATTGCTGTTTTTAATGACATTGTAAAGGACTTGGTACTTGTATGTTGACTACTAGTTTCTAAACTAACTAGGATTTAAAAATTGCTCTAGGTTATAAATATGGTCCCTATAATTGTCTAGAGTAAATTACAAATTTCTTGCATCCTTTTCTTCTTCAACCTAATCTAGATTGTTTTTGAGGTATCATCATCTTCTATAACTTCTATTGTTGTTTGATGTTTGTTGTCAAAAATAACATTTGAACTCTCTTCAAGTTTAATTGATACATTATCATCTTCAAGTCCACTTGTTGCATCAACTTTAATCATACCATTTGCAAAATCATCATTTCCCTTTAATACATCATCTTCATTTTTGTTATCTTGATAATTTTGATTTTGGAAATTTGTATTTGTTGGAGGTTCTCTAGTTCCTGTTTGATCTTCACTTTGATTATCAATAATTTCACTTGCATGTTGAGTTACTTTTGTTTTTACATTGCTAGAATTTAAGTCAAGTTTTTGTTTGATATGCAAAATCTTGGTATTTTCTTCAAAACTATCAAACTCTTCATCCTTGATATTAGAATTTATCATGATTTGTAGAGAGCTCACATTTGCATTTTCTTGTGAATGACTTGGATTGTTACTTTTATCCGTAGAAGAAATAAGCAAATGTGTATGGGATATGTTTGGCAAACGATTAGAAGTTTCAGACATTTTCTTATTTGTGATAAGATTACCTTTGTTTTGGTGAGAACACCAAGATTCATCATCTTTGACATTTGGATCAATCATAATTTGTAAAGAAGTCAAGTTTGTATTTTCTTCATAAGGTTCATCATCATCTTTGATTAAAACACGCATATGTGATTTTCTTGATTTGAAGTAAGGATTGTCATAAATTCTTTTTTTTAAGGGCTTAATTTCTTGTAAAATAGTTGGTGCTTCATCTTTTACATCAGGAGCTATCATAACATGTAGATGAGATTTTGTTGACAAAGGTGAACAAAGAGAAGATTTCTTGGGTTTTTCATTTGTTGAAGGAAGACTCATTGGATCAAGACCAAAACTTGAACCTTTAGTTGACATACCTATAAACCATCATTTGGACAAAACATAGAGTATTTGAGTGTAAATTTTTGGATATTCTTTTTCATTAACATAGTTTTTTAGAGTGCTCAATTTCAAATGTAAAGATACACAATTTAACACAAACATCATGATACAGTAAAAATTTGTGAAAACATAATACAACAATTTTAGAAACAACTTGAGATTTTATTAGAAATTAAGAAGTACTACGTTGCAATTTTATGATGTTTTATTCAAAAATTTGTAATAAAAATGACTTGAAATTTGTGTTAACATTCAATATAAACATTAAATGTGAAGACATACGATTTAACAAGAATGTCATATTTTATCATTTTGGGCGGTTCAAAGTTTAGAAATTAAAGCCTAGCACACGGCAAAAATAAACTATAAGTTTTTGCCAATCTGTGTCCTATATAAATTGCATAAGGGAATCCTTTGATACAACAGTAGTCAATGCTTAAAAAGTTCATATCCAAGAAAACGTACATGACATCAAAAGATTCCTCAATCAACATAATCCTATACATTTAATTAGCTTTCTTAGTTTGGAATTACTTAAACATGACATGTGAACATACAAACGCAACAAAACATTTAAAGAAACGTGCTATGACAGTCTTAAATAAATGTTTTAAATACATTTGAAAAGGATAAAAAAATGTTCCAACAACAGCAAAATAGTGATTATTCAAATTTGATATTAAAAAAAGTAATTTTGGTTTACAAAAAGATCAAGAGTGGAAAAGCAGTTACGATGTAAAGGAAGAGGGCCAGCTTGAAGAGATATAGGAGTTTGGTGAGGGGTAGATAGACGCGTGACCATGTGAAACCCACTACTCTTTTTCTTTCCATCCCATGGGGCAGAGTTTGTATGGTCTGTTGCATCAAATCTGTCATCATTTACAATTTCTCTCCAAGTCTTCTTTTGAGCAATAGTTCCTGCAACTAATGGAAAGTCCAAAAACTCTTCTTTTTCCACTTCACATGGAGCCTCACTAGGTACATATATTTCTTCCACCCAATTTAAAGATCCTTTAATAAACTTTCCATCTTTCCATCCATTTTCTAGTTCTTGTAATATTGTAGCATCAGTTGGGTTTGAACGTTCATGAAATGTTGAATATGCAAAGTCTGGGAGACATGCTGCTATGGGACATAATGTTAAAAGCAACCAAAATGACGGCTTGTGATATAAATCATAACCTATGGAATCAAGATCTTCAATAATTTCTTTTGCGGTAAAGAATACAGATAGAAGTAACAAAAAGATGAACAAAGAAGACATGGTAGCAATTAATAGCAATATTTGGATTAGTACCCATGATGATACATGGGTAGCTAACTTCACATTAACAATTACTACAGCCATAATGTATATTGTTGTTCCAAAAGACCATAGTCCTATACTCTCACCATTAGCCCTGCTTAGAGTAACATATATCATCAATTAGAATACCAACTATGTTCAAGATTAGTACTCCAAGTTTAAGCAAAATGGGAAAAAAAGACTTATTGAAAGAGGTAATGAAAAATCAAAGGGGTAGAAAGTAGAAATAATTTTTTTTAAATAATTAAAATTTGGAAGAAGTTTAAAATATAGATAGTGAATAAACAATAAAGTAAAGAAAAAATGAAGTGAAATTTTTTTGCTCATTACAATTAAAAATAAAGTAAGGCATAATAGTGTGCATGCTTGTTATATTGCACACATCGATCCATATTGATCACTTGGGTTTACCCTCTCAACAGAAATGATAAACAAATGTTTTATTTAACTAGGCCTAGATTGTTCCATGAGTAGAAATAAAACCATGCCAAAGGTGAAGAGGAATGGGGAGTTTTGTTAGTTTGGAATTTCAAAAAATTGTAATTAAAATTTTCTTTGATAAATTTCATCACATATGGTTGGAGAGTTTAGATCTAAAAGACGTACATGGCGCTCTACATGGCATTAGAATATTCCTCAATCATGTACAACCCATATTTGACTTCTTTAGTTAACTATGGCACACAAAAATGTGTTGCATGTTAAAAACCAAAGTCAAAGAATTATTTCCAAAACACTATTACATGCCATTAATCAAAATTTCACTCTTCAAAGTATCCTAGATTAAAGAAATTCAAGGACAATTTACTTCCATAAGATGTGCATGATATTGAAACACCTCTTGATCATCATAACCTCATTCAATTTGAATTTGCCTTATTATCTAAAATTGGCTAAGTTGTGCATATAAAAAAATGTGATGGTAGTTAAACAATCAAACTAGAGATGAAATTGGAGAGTGACCTATAAGACACTTGAACAAGCAATTGTGAAGTTTTAGGAAAAACCAAATTTTGTAGTTGTTCCTTGCAAAACCAATAATTGTCTTAGGAAAAAAGACTTTCAATTACAGTAATTTTTGTATCTCAAGAAAAAACAAAAAGAACTTTTGCACATTGCAAGGTACATATGAACTTTACAAAATTTGCTTGGTGTGACTATTCAAGGGGAGGGATAAGCAAACCACGAGTTCAAAATAGAATTTCATCTTCAAAACCATTACGAGATACAAGGATTGTTTTCCAAAAAAGCATAGATAAATATAAGTTTAAAAAAAACTTGCTAATAATATTGCAAAGGTTTGAAACACCTTAGGGTCACTTCACATTATAGCCAAAGCTAAAGGTTGAGAGGCCATCAATTTTCACCAATCAAATTGCAAAAAATCAAGATTTTGGCCTCTTGACTTTTCACACTAGAGGCCAAAGTCCAAAGTGTGTTGCCTCCAAAATGCCTACATGGCATCACTTTTGCAACCAAAGCAATGGTCTCTCAAAAGAAGTTCAAATTGAGCGAAAATGGAGACCCAAACTATGGTTGAGAGGCTATCAATTTTTTTGCAAAAATTAATTAGAAAAACTAACAAGATCTTGGCCATTAGATTGGAAGGTTTGGTCTTTGGCTTGACCTTTTGGAGACTTCACACTAAAATTGGCCAAAGGGGTTTAAAGAACAAATTATTGCCTACTTTCAGCCCATTTCCTTGGCCTCTCAACAAAGTTTGCCCATTCAATTGCTTGACCTCTTGATTTGGTCGGCCAAGATGTGAAGCACCTCTTAAAGTAGTGTGCTCTAATGCAATGCAGTACTCTAAAACGGTGCACTTATATGAATGACTGACTTATAGGAGTGACTGACATTATTCCTTGAGATATTTATTATTGTCATTGATGAGTTACGTGGGCCTAGCAAATTAGGCTAACTTGCTAAGCCCACCTAACTCATCAATGACAATAATAGATATTTTGAAGGAATAATGTCCGCCATTCTTAGAAGTGCACTGTTCTAAAGTACCGCATTGAATTGGAGCACACTACCTTAAATATGCAAAAACTTATTTTATCTAAGAATATCTACAGACGTGTACTTATTCCATTGGCGTATTTATTTTCTTGATTAGGATTAACAATACATATGCTCCAAATCTTTGATTACAAAACACATAAGCTTACAATAATAATTCTTACTCTGCTTGGTGTATGACAAAGTATGGAAAGAAGAAAGCAACAATTGCATGCCAAATGGCTGACGTGGCCCATAAGCTCACATCAACAGCAAATTTGTATGTTCCCCGGATTTGTGTTGCCGAATAAATCTGAGGGTTGTTTTCGGCGGTGTCAGGGCAAACATCTCGCTCCAATATTGCAACTGCTATTACTGGCAATAACGTCCATAGTAGATCAAAAGTTGAAAGCAACAAGCCTGGAAATATTGCTTGAGCTGAAAAGGCAGAAAAAAACGAAAAGAAAAAAGTGGCCATCATGTACACTAAACTTTTGTAGATAGAATATAAAGCCAAGTCTTTGTTCCTTATGAATGACCTGCAAGAGGAATAAAAAATATTCAGCTTCTTGACACACATGTACAGAATTGGACAATGCTATTTTGTGAGCGTAAAATGTTGAGCCCATGAGTGGTGAGCAAAGATTTTGTGAGTAGGAACTAATTTTGAGCTCAAAATCAATGTATTTTTTAAAAAACAATAAGATTTTCAAGAGTTGAATGTTTGAAATGCACAAATACAAGGCCCTATGTACACATTTATAAGCAAAATTTATCATTTTGAGAAAAAATTTAGGCCCACGCTCATTGCTCATGGATTACCCGTTACGATTAAGCATTCTTTGTATAGAATTAAAGTTTGAGTAAATTTGATGGATACCCTTGAAGTTTGTAACTTTTGTACAAATGCATGTGGCTTTTCAAAAATTGCACAAATACCCTTGGATTGTAATTTTCAAGTACTTGTTTTATTGTGCACGCCACTTTTTTCATGACCAATGTTGAAGCAAGGAGTGCAACAAAACAAGAAAGAAGCAACATGCATACAAAGGGAGTAGAAAGTGTTATGCACAACAAGACAAACGCTTGAAGATTATGGTTTGAGGATATTTGTGCAATGGGGAGTGCTACTTTGTGAGCGGAAATATGTGAGCCATGAGAAACAATAAATTCCACCTATAATTGTATACTTAGGATCCTATGATTGTGCGTTTTAATCATCTCTTGAAAGATTGTTTTTTTTTTTGGTTTTTACATTGATTTTGAGCTCAAATTGGTTCCCGCTCACAAAAATCTTGGTTCACCGCTCATGGCTCACTGTTTTAATACAATCACCAAATAGCGTTGTCCAAATTACTAGTTGTGTTGCTTATTATCAATTTGGCCAATGTGCTTTTGAAAGGAAGATGAGTTTGTAAAGTTTAGTGAAGAAATCATTTTGTGTATCCTAGTCAAATTTGTTATGATTTTCCTTTTTCCAAAAAAATGCAAATGCAATGAAAATTAAATTTGCTACAATAACAAACAATGGTGTTGAGCAACAATAACATCCTTGAATACAAGGCCACAGAATTTGCTTTGTCTATAGTAGTAGCTAGTTGCAAATTCCTCTTATAGGGTTTTAAAAATGTTTTTAAGAAATTGGCAATTGCAAAAATGTCTGTCCCTGAAATTCAAGTAGGTAAATATTATATGTGACACCAGTAATAGATCTAATTTCAGAATTAATTAATTTTTCAATACATTTTGCAAGTTTTTTAGTAAGGTTGTAAAAATTCACAAATTTATCTTGAAATTATCAGCACATTTATCAAATGACAAGCCGCAAAATCCTACTAAAGGGTTGACAAGTGCCAACTTTTTTTTGCAAGGATGTTGCACCACAAGCCCTTTAAAAACATTGTATATTCCAATGGAAACAATGTCTATTACCAAGTATGGTGTTTTTTTACATTCAGTCAAAGAGTGAGATGGTTTAAACTAGTATTGAAGAGATAATAAACAACTATATGTCCAATCAACGGCTATTGGCACTTAACCACATCTTGCAATTATTCAACTTGTTAATTCATGTTGACCAGAAATATCTCCAAAACACGCGATGAAATTATGAGAATTTTATTTTCCAAAAATAAATTTCAAAGGTAAATGAAAACAAAGGATTATAAGGATTTTATCAAAGCTGTGAATATGGTGTCTTAAAAAATATTCATTATTTGATTTGGATGTGGTGAAGCTAGTATTCACCTACAACACTAAGGGGTGGTTAATGCTATGTTTTACATCCTATGTCCCATTGAATCTACAAAGCAACAAGTGAAGAGGCAAAAGTTGGGACTTAGCGCTTCACACTATGTCCCAAGTCTCACCTTCTGGTTGCTTACATGGTAGAAAATTTGGAAGTTTTGGCTCCAAAGAAGGTGGGCTTCACTCAAGGTTTGGGTCAATTATTTTGCTAAATCCAAATTTTAGCCCAAGTCCCAACAATATTTTTGCATAAAAACATTCATGGCTTTCTTTGACGCTCCTTTTTGCCATAAACAACCCAACTAAGTTGGGATCTCATGTTGAAGTGGGACTTGCAGAGATGAGATGTAGGACTTAAGTGTGAACCACCCATAAGTATGGGAATAGATGAATTGCTAATTAGATATAAATAATATGAATTAGGTCCCTAGATCATCTCTAGTTGCCCATGCAGGGTTTGACACACTTTGAGCATGGATGATAAGTGCTCCAAGTTTTGATAATTGCTCCAACACTGCAAGAAAATAGTGTCTAAATTGAAATTGACTAAACCTGTCTAAATTGACAAAAAAGTCTCCAAAAAAAAGACTGAATTGACAATATTTTCTTGTAGTGCAAGCTCCTCAAAATACTCTCATAGCACTCTATCCTAGTGTGTCAAGCACTGTAGGTTGGTAGCAGGTTTAGCATAAAAAAATTCCCCAAAATTTTGCCTAATTATTATATTAATTATTCTCCAATAATGCCCAATGTCAAACAAATCAAAAAATTGAAATGTCAAATATTATAAAAGTCATCAAGCTTACTAACAATGGAAGGTCAAGGTTGATTCCAAGAGGGCTCAATCTATTGCAAGTTTTATACCAAGGGCTAATTTTAGAAAGTGGAAGATGCTTAGAAAAAGGCTTAATTCTACTAAATTTTTTGATTGAATGCCAAATAATAACAAATTCTTTTGAAAGTGCCTAATCTTGTTTAATTATGAAGTCAGATGCCTAATTGGGTTTTTCTCAAAAAATAATGGATTTGGCAAAGACTTGCCGAATTTGCTCCCAACCTACAATATTCATTCTAATTTTAGTGAGTTTGATCCTACATTCCCCTTAGTGAATGATCAAATGACTATTTATGAATTTCATTTGAAATGCAAGAGTGGTGGACAAGAACTTTGAGGGCCTTTCAAAATTAGATATAATCTCTTGAATTGCCAAGTTTGAAGTGCAACGTCGGAGATGCTCTAACAATTTTCAATGTTCTCTACATGCACAAAAGCAAAGATGGAAAAAGTACAACAACGACTTTGAATTTGTACCATCTCCCATGGATGAGAAGTAGCCGCGCAATGAATGAAAATTGAGCAATGGAATAATCACTTGCTGTTATTGCTGCATTGCCTTCTCGACCATGAATACCAATCCCTATTTGCGCTGCTTTGATCATCCCTACATCATTGGCTCCATCTCCTACAGCCGCTACCATGAAACCATAAGACCGTACTAGTCCAGTCACCTACTTCAATGGATGAAACAACAAAGCCATTTTTAATTCCATGCACTGAAGGTGGAAACACCCATACCAAATAATTTAAGCAATTTTGCAACAAACTACAAAGAGTTTGAGGCAATAAATATTTTTTTGTGTAAGAAAATTAAAAACATTGGGATTGCAAATTTTTAACAATTTTATTTGCAAAATTAAAATTGCTGTGAATTTTGGGAGACAAAAAGTGCCTTGCACCCATTGTCAATCTCTAAATTCATGCAATTTTGATAATAGTCAAACTACTTTCCGCTCATTACTTCCTGTTTCACTTTGGGATATGTGGCATGACTTAAGTGGTCCCAACCTTGAAAAGAATAGAAGAACACATTCCAAAGCACCTATGTGTGCCAATATTGGAAATAGGGCACCATGTTGGTTGGAAATGGGGCGTTGTTGGCTACGGGTGCTTTCACCTTAATAGAAAAACGTATCCTAAACAATTGGTTTACAACAACTATGAGTGTCTATAAGGTAGGAGGCTCAAAAATTGTCCAAGCTCTAAAACCGCCCACCTTCTCAAATGTACTGCGTTTGTACATGTTATTTTTCATAGGTTTTGACAATGTACAAGTAGTGTACATTTGAGGAGGTGGACGGTTATAGAGCCCTATGCCACTTCAACTTCAAATTTTCATAACTAATTCCAAAAAGTTCCAAAAAATATGAAACAACTTGAGTTAGATGTCAATTTCTCTTGTCTTTCAAGGAATATTTATTGAAAGTTATTCCAAGAAGCTTCACCTCCCCAAAATTTGGTTTCAGACCTTAGATGGTCGGTTTATAAGCCTCCCACCTTAGTGACTGTAATCTGACTGTAATCGAGTCATTTAATAGTTGTTGTGAACATTTGCAATCATTTTGAACCACTTTTTTAGGATACCCATTTCTACTAGGCATATGATTGTGCACACCAAACAACATAAGCAATATATACACTAAAAGGAACAGTGTGTCAACAATGACCGATCAATAATTGAAATCTGTCATTTTAGTCATTGTTTAATATCATTGTAGACATGATTTATTCCTAGTGATACAATGTGCACCTTCAATACAAAAAATGTATGATAGTTGCTTCAAAACGAAAATATATCTTGTTCAAAGCTATAGAACAAGATTCAGTTGTTGAGGGTTTATGATTTAGGGTTTAAGAGTTAGGATGTGAAATTTAGAAATTTTTTAAACTCCATCATAAAGAGCATCCTCTCCATGTTTCATGAGGTTACTATGTGGGTATATGCAATCAAACAAAATTCTTTCCATAACCAATAAATATCAAATTTGAGCAGCTGATCTATAGTTTTTTTTAAAATTCTATCAAAATTCAAAACTACTAGGATGAAACTCGGGTTTTGAAATCATTTTTGGGCTAATGAATATAAGTGTTGTGTTGTAGAACTTCTTGTTGTGACAATTTAGTTGATTATAAGTTTCATGCACTAGAATGAAAAAAAAAAAAAAAAAAAAAAAAATTGTTGAAACCTTCTTTGTTAATTTATATGACAAATAGTGGCAAGCTTCTAATGACTTGAACTTTGCTATAAAAAAAAAGAAAGACACCATTAACCATAAAAAATAGGCACAATTAAAAGAAGCACACCTGAACTTTTTGTAGCGGAGTCACTCGGCAACATATAACTGTGCGACAAAGCTGACATAACCTCATGAAGTTCTTTTGATTGGCTGCTTCTAAAGCAACGCGCAAAGAATGACCTTCAATTACAATTGCCATGTCTGAATGTGGAGAACCCTCTGCAACTCAAGCATTTTTTATTTATTTTCATTACATTGTGGTAACTAACATGAAAATGACTTGTTTGATACAAACCAAGATACTTGCCAATAATAAATTAAGGGAAAACTTGATGGATATATCTAAAGTTTGCAATATTTTTACAATACTCTTGGTCTTTCAAAAATTGCACAAATACACTCGAATCATAATTTTCAAGCATTTGTCTTTATGCGCACATTTCTTTTTCTTGTTCTATTGCACTTTTTGTTGCAACTGCCACCTTTATAACATGTTGACAAAGCTCTTGCATTGAAGAAAAGCAATGTCCATCTTGTAAAGGGCCAACTTTCATAAGAGCAAGCACCAAGGTTTGTTGTGCTTGTGTGAAATGTGTCATGATCAATTTGTAACAAGAAGTGCAATAGAACGTGAAAGAAACAACGTGTATACAAAGGGAGAAGAAAGTGGCATGCTCAACAAAACAAACAATTGAAAATTATGGTCCAAAAATATTTTTGCAATTTCTCAAAAACTAGGGACATCTACACATATATTGCAAACTTCTATGCAACTTTTCTCTTAAAAAATCAATTGGTTTGTGGAACTTTTACATAGTAAGGGTAGGAGGCTCATAAACCAACCATCTAAGGTCTGAAACTGAATTTTGGGGAGGTGAAACTTCTTGAAATATTTTTCAACAAATTTTCCTTGAAAGACAAGAGGAATTGGCATCTAACCCAAGTTGTTTCATTTTTTTTTGGAGCTTTGTGGAATTAGCTATGAAAATTTGAAGTTGATGTGGCATAAGGCTCTAAAACTGTCCACCTCCTCAAATGTACACTACTTGTACATTGTTGAAACTTATGAAAAATAGCATGTACAAAAAGAATACATTTAAAAAGGTGGATGATTTTAGAACCTAAGTGGTTTATGAGCCTCCTACCTTATCACACAAAAGATCTTCTTGAATATGTTCACACTTGATATTAAGAGTGGTAGTAACAAAGAAAAATTAGATGCATTTGGACACACATTTAGACTAATACATTCATATTGCTGACACCTCTCCTAACTCCAAGTATGAAGATACCCTTAGATTTATACAAGAGACTATTTAATGAATCACGGTATAGATTCTTCTAACGATGAGGTCTAAATGGCCCCAGAGATACTCTAATTCTACTAAAATAAAACATTTTAGATATGTATGTTTATACATATATACACACACATGTGGAAACTGGACGCAATTGAACAATATCAACCTTCATGCTGGTTGTCATTAAAATGACGGCGAGCTTCATCAAGCAAATCTCTGAGCAATTGACCAACAGTCTTGCTCAAAACATCTGGTAGCAAAAAGAGGTGCATGGATTCCGCAAGGAGGTTGCATGACAATGAAATGGTTATAGCAGTCTCCATCTTGTCGCCTGTAAGAACCTGCTCTCTTTTAGTATCAACATGCTTTCAAATTGTTTATGAAACCTTGAAAAAAGACGCTAAATTGCGTATGCATGCACTACTAGAAACACTTTTCCTAAACAACTGGTTAACAATGATTGCAAATGTGCACAAAAATTACTAAATGATTCAATTATAATCATTGTAAATACTCATAATTATGTGAACCAATTATTTAGAACTCAAGGTAGGAACATAAGCGTGAGTTTAAGGATTTTGAACATGATAATTATTAATAAACATCTAGCAAATTATAGAATCCTATTAGCAACAAAAAAATAATGAGTTTGCACTTTTGAATGTATTATTTGGATGTTGAAAGAATAAGTTGTGAATTTTTAAAGAGCAAACTGCCATTGCACCCATAACCAACACTAAGGTTTCATGTTCACATGTTGTACATCCTTGTAATTACATCTATTTACTTCCACAGATTTTTCAAGATTTTAGAGGTGATGGTTATAGGGACCCTCACGAGGATGGTTGTTCCTACCAGTGTTTTTTTTTTGGCAATTTGGAGCACAAAAGCACCAATTTCTTTTATTGGCACCAAGCCTATAGAAAAGAAAACATGATTACTTGGATGAAATTGCCAAAAAAGCTTCAAATTAGAAAAAGACTTTGATGAAATTGGTCAAATTGTGGATGAAAACCAATTATAAACATGTATTATGTGTTAATGTGATATTTTCTATCCAATATGTGGATGAATGTTGAAATTTGGAACACCACTATAACATTTTAAATCGCCTCTTTGGCACTTCTTAAAAAATGAAAAGAAAAACCCTGGTTCATACCTCATATTTCTATTAGTGATGAAAATATAAATTTTCAGCATTGTAATTGCATCTTTGTCCATTGTTTACTAAGAAATCCAACTCCCAAATCTACGCTAAATATTGGTTGCATTTTAATTGGCAAGGTTTATTGCAACTAAATTTCTTAATGTATCACTTAGATGTTTTAGCTTCTACTACATAATTCTTATTTTGTCAAAATTAGCATTGGTTGTCTTGTACGTACAAACATTTACACTATGTCACTTGTATAATTCAATTAAAATTATCTAGGTCGAAGCTAATAAGTCAAAGGCATCTCACCCATATTCTTATGCCGGCTTGAGCTAATTGAGTAATTGTTTCTGCAACTCCTTCTTGCAACTTATCTTCTACAGCTGTTGCTCCTAAGAGTACCTAATACATGATCCAGGATGTCCTCAGTATTAGAAATTGGAATCCTAGTAAACATATTAGTGTTGATTTGGACGTCTTGATTTAGACATTTTGAACAAAAATTGTATTGATTAGAACATGTTTCTGTTGGTTACGATTCTTGATTAGGGCCTTGTTTTATAGTGCCGTGAAGTGGTCAACAAGATTTAACGTTAAAAAATAAAAAAAAAAATAGTGTAAGAAAAAAATTTGGATTATGTCTCATTCTCTATTCAGTATTGTTGGCCAATTAAGAAAAATAGTTAATACACATTAGAAGAAAAAAGTATTCTAAATAACGAATTCACAACAATTACAAATGTCCACAATGATTACAATTGAATCATCTAGTGGTCATTGTAAACATTTGCTGAATTACCTATTTTGGACACATTTTTCTTCTCGTACAACTAAGAAAATGTTTTTTTTAATAAATTTAACTACATAATCTTTTTGCCTAGTTAAATGTCAAGGGAGTTTGCCAATCATATATTACCATATCCCTTTCAATTGTCTCTGCAGCAATTGCCAGTTGAGCTTGTCGATCATCTGCTGAGGCACTTGAAATGAGGAATCTTCCAGCCCAAATTTCAAATTCTCTCTCGCTCATCTATACCATTGTAATTTTGTCAATATTTTTCTTGCACTTATATTTGTAGTTGATTTTCATAAAAGGCAAGCTCACCAATTTGAAGTTTGAATACAACCCTCAGAAGAAATTATTTTGAATGTAATTAGCTAGGTAGATGCAAATACTACCAGATCCAAAATGATGCATCAACGCTATCAGAAAATCGAACTCAAATCAACACTAGCTACTTCATTAATTTGAATATCTTGACTTAGACATTTTAAACATATTTGTGTTGATTAAGACATGTTTGTGTTGATTATGATTATTTAATTTGGACATATTTTCTATTAGGGGAAATTTTTATGGATACCCCTGAAGTTTGCCATATTTATATAGATATCTTTTTTTTATAATGAATTGCACAAATACCTTTGAACTATAATTTTCAAGCATTTGTTTTATTATGCACGCTACTTCCTGCATGACCAATGTGAAAGCAAGGAGTGCAATAGAACGGAAAAAAACCAGCTCGCACAAGGGAGAAAGAAATAGCATGCACAATAAAACAAGGGAATTACTAAAATGATACCCTAAATTGCTAATTGGACATCCCCCTCTGAGCATGAAATTTGATAACTTAGTGCTATTCTTTATTTATTGAGTGGTCCATCATTCATTCAATTACAATATTATCACCTCCTTGAAAGAAAACAAGACAAATATAAATTTTTGTTGAAATATTATTGCACCAATACTAGTTTTTGATATATTTTTGCTTTAAGTAACTCAAAAGTCCCTGTATTCTTAATTTGAAATTTAAGCTCACCTTTTTTTTGTTTTTGTATAGCCTTAGGATGATAAAGGTGAAACAAATCTTTTGATCCCAATAAAAAAATCCATAAAATTAGCATTAAAAAGCACATTTTCATACTCAAAAGGGGTGTCCCATTAGCAATTTAGGGTGTCGTTTTAGTAATTCCCTAACACAAACACCTAAATATTATGGTCCGGGAGTATGCCTGCAATTTCTGAAAAACTAGAGATATCTAGACAAATACGGCAAACGTCAGGGATATCCATAAAATTTTCCCTTCTATTAGTGCAATTTCAGGTTCCACTTAGAAAATGTATTTACTGTAGGTTTTTAGGGAGAGCCACTATTAATCCATACCTCTCGTTCGGCTATGCAAAAGGTACGGTAACCACTGCGAGAAAAATCCTCAATGTGTTGAATTGTTACTTCGACTATGGAAGAATTTGGATCCTTCAAACGTTTGAGAATGGCAGAATCTGCTCCTTTGCAATATAGTTTGATACTACCAAATTCACATAGTATTTTAGTTTCACTTGAACTTTTGTAAGGCAACTAGATCATTATATCTATGGTAAAAATTATTATTAATAAAAAGTACATTGTATTTAAGCATTTAGAAACATCATAAAAAAATCATGTATGATTGGAAGGTCTATTTATAGTAGTCATCATGTAAAAGCTTCTCTAAGGGCTACTTCACACTATGGTCAAAGGTCAAGAGACCGTTAGGTTGCAAAAAATCAAGACTTTGGCCTCTCAACCCTTCATACTAGAGGCCAAAATCCAAAATTTGTCATTTTTCAAACTGCTCACATGGAATTATCTTTTCATCCAAAGCAATGATTTCTCAAAAGAAGTTTGGGTTAAGCAAAAATGGAGACCCAAACTATGATTGAGAGGCCGTTGGTTTTTTTCAAAAATAAATAAAAACTTGACAAGATCTAGGTTGTTAATCCCTAAAGGACCAAGCCCCTCCTTTTTTTTTTAGCAACATAGTGATTTTGGGCAGGTACTTGTGTTTGGAGATTTTCATATTTTTGGTTGGAATTTTGGTAGAATGTGGGAACAAGGTTTATCTTTTGTATGCACTAAATTTCATGACACTTGGAATTATGAATAAAAATATATGACCTAATATGTTGTTTTTTTCACTCGGCGGGCATCTTGGGCAATTTTTTTTTCTTTTTCAAAATTCTTATTTTGACATTTTTTAAGGAGATTTATGTGAATGTGGAAAGCCTTGAATCATTCCATTTTTATCAATGATATGAAAGTTATGAGGAGTTTTTGTTTGCAGGCAATTATGGATTCTTTACTCTAAAATAAACTTTGAAGTCTTTTATTTTACTCAATTTTTATTAGTTTTGAAAAAAAAAAAAAAAACCGAAGGATGTAGGTTGTTTATTACAACATTACAACCCCTAGGATTGGCATTTTTCATTTCAATAATAAAATTCTTAACAATTTTGTGTTTTGAATCATTCTCCATTTCTTTTTACTTACTATTTTTTTCCCATATGCTGTACAATTCCAAATGATTTGAAACTTTTTTGAGATGTACCCTACTTAGGTAGAATAAGGAATCTATAGAAGCACCACCCACGTGGCCTTTTTTCCTTAGGAATTTTACCTTCTAAAGGGTGGCTACCTAGTTTTTTAGAAGCCATTTCTGAATATTCAAACCATTCTATCTTCCAATCCACAATGTGGAAATTTTTGAAGTTTTTTCCATGTCTTCTAAAACTATTCTACTACAAGATTTTACGATCACATATGCATAAAAACAATTTCGTATTCAGATTTGATTGATGCTCTAAAAATGGCAGTTTTGAAGAGTTTTTGGTGAAAAAGTTGCTTCATCCTTTAGGGGTTAAGTAAAAGGTGTGGACTTTGGGCTTGGCCTTTGGAGGCTCCATACTAAAGCAAGCCAAATATTTCAAAAACAACAATTTACTGCCTATTTTCAGCCCACTCCTTTGGCCTCTCATCCAAATTTGGTCACCCAATCCCATGACCTCTTGACTTGGTTGGTTATAATATGAAGCAATCCTAAGAGACCTTATAGGTAAATGTGTTTATCAAAAATCCACCTAGCAAAAAAAGTGGTTGCTAGGGTGTGTTCACACTTGGTGTTAAGAGGCACAATAGCAATATGAATGCAATTTAAAGTTGTATCCAAATTCATTTAGTTTCCCTTTGCTACTATCATTCTCAACACCAAGTGTGAACATACCCTTATCACTTCTAGGCTTGCTAGAAACACACAAAATTTCCAATACGGAGGATATAAGGAAAATTAAAAGCAAAACACGAACATGGTATATTATTGAATAGGAATTTAGTATTCTACCTTCCTTGTTGATTCTTGCAAATGACGCTCATGCGCTTTCGATCCCAAGTAAAATCTAAAACAGCCAACACAGTGTGTTTTTCCAGGCCAACTCCCTATAGCATAATGACATGATTTTTTAATATAAACAAAATATATAGGAAAAAGAAAAGCTCTTTATACTTCACTTAAAGCCTAGAGAAAAAAGTATGAGAATTTAGAAAGACAAAAACAATTGCATGCACCTCTATGTAGAGGTGGATTTCTTCTGCACTTCTATACTCCAAATGGAATCCACATTCTGCTGCTCCCTGGAATCAAAAACATACAAAAAAAAAATTGTCATAAGGGTTGATTCATCAAATGTTGATGTAAATTGACTTTCATGGTAGTCTTTGATGGATGGAATCAAAGTTACAAGTTCATTATGTGATTATTGTAAAACACATTCAGCTAAACTTTTAACATGTTTGAGACTAATTGGTCAATACATAAAAACAACAGTTGTAGTCACAACTAAGTGATATCATTCAATTTACCTAATTAAATAATATGGTCATGAATTGCAAATTTTTCAATATGGTTGTCATGAAAGACCACCATTGTAAAAATAGACACAATTACAATGATGTTTCTAGGAATGCTACTTCATAAGCGGGGATACGTGAGCCATGAGCCATGCGCTAGGGTTTCTTTGTCAAAATAACAAATTTCACTTATAAATATGTACGTAGGCTCCTACAATTGTGCATTTTAAATTATCATCTCTTGAAAAACTTGATATTGTTATAATTATTTCATCAATTTTGAGTTGAAAATTTGTTTTTGCTCACAAAATCTTAAATCCTTGCTCATGACTCACCATTTTATGCTCTCCAAATAGTGTTGTCAGTTTAATTAAATGAAGTGTTTGTTTATAGTCAATGCTTGGATATGGTTAACGTTTTTTTCTTGCCCAAGGGATTGACTTTATCCAAGCGTCATTGTATCTGGCTGACAAAAAAAATCTAAAACCAAAACTTGAAGAAGAATTAGTTGATTTCCTGAACAAGGGCTGCTTCATCTGGAGAAGCAGTCTGGTACTTGATTGTTGCTTCTTCCTCTACAATTTGAGGGTAAACATTATGGCATAATGCTAGGTGAGTGAAAAAATGACAACACAATCTGCCAGCATCACTGTTTGTTGTAAAGTTTTCTTTCAAAATAGCGTCTTGCGCAACAACGTGGACTGATGGGTAACTATTGGAGTTAGTGGTCTTTGCCTCCTTTGTGGTAGTATCATTTGGTTTTTTCCCATATGCAGTGCCTCCAATTGAACAACAAACAAAAGCCATAACATTTTGTGTTAAAGTACCTGTTTTATCAGCCAAAACGTATTCCACCTACATTAAAAAAAACACGAAAAACCAATATTTAATCTAAAAGATGTTGCATTTCAAATTATTAGACTAACAAAGTTTTCATATTAATTAAGGGAATTGATATGTGCACACTTGGGGTTTGATATATATGCATAGTGGGGAGGGGGGTAAATTTTACCATTAACAAGTTGAATTTGGAAAATTTGAAATCAAATTTGGATCTAGAAACCTTGGTTTAGTCTAGAACCACAAAGGAGGTTACACTTAAACAACGTCTAGTGGAAAAGCTTAGATTTTTTACAAACAAGGATAAAAGTAATAATTTATTCCATAGCTAAGTTTTTCCACTAGACATTGTTAAATTGTAACCTCCTTTGTTGTTCTAAACTAAACCAAGGCTTCTAAATCCAAATCTAAATTCAAATTTTCAAAATTCAACTTGTAGATGATAAATATCTAAAGTTTACCCCCAATATGCATTTATCAAAATCTCCTTGCTTGTGGAATTGCTTTTGAACTAATGGATATATCTATCATATTTTGGTATTTTTTGTTGCAACAATAGTTATTGGTTATAAATATCATGCAATATATTCAAATAATCTAAAATTAAGTTAATATGATAACCAATAATATAATATCATTTCAATGACATTAGAATTGATATTTAAGACAAAGTTGATATTATTTGTATTACACTTGCTACATTTCAATGACTTCAATGTTACAAAATGCAACTTCCTTAGTGAAATTTTACCTGACCAAGCTCTTCTAGAAGAGCAGATGTATGAGCTAGTGCTGGCCGATTTGCCTCAATAGAATACATATGAAGATCCCAATTGACAAAAAGACATTGCATGACTTTCACTAGATCAAGGGACATATACAATGAGATGGGTACAACCTCATGTAACAATATAAAGAACCTGCGCTCACTTTCCAAATCTTTTGACAATGGATTAATTTGTTTTTGGCACATTGACCATATAGTGCATGACACTTGTAATTAACAACTATCGCAGCAATAAGAAATATCAAAGCACAACACATATATCCATTAATTCTAAAATAGTTTCATTAGCAAGAAGAATAAAATAAAGGATTAATCCTAGTGGTCTTGGATTTTAAATAGTTTTTTTTAACTAAGCAATAGATTGGTCACTCAAATTTAGGAGTTGTTGATTATAAATGTCATGCGCTATAATCCAAGTTTGTTAACATAATGCATCTCTAGCAAATTGACATGTTTTTTTGAGAAGTCATATTATGTGGTTTCAAATGTTACATTGGGCTATAAAACCAACCCCCCCCCCTTGCTCTTATAGATGCCAAATTTTCCAATTCAAACTGTATAGAGTAGCCCAAAGATCATTTTGATTTGCAAAATATCAAGAGGTACTTACAAAACATTGAAAAATATGTACGTGTAAATGAAGAAGACATGCAAAACCTTGAAGAATGTGTATGCAAGAAATTTGAAAATCTTAATGTTCAAGGAGGTAGAAATCCTTAAATTACTTGAATAGTCTATTTTTAGTTAAATATGGGCATATACACTTGAAGAAAAACTCGTCCTAAACAAATGGTTCACAACTACTAGTTCACAACAACTATAATGTCCTAAACAATTATACAATTATTCAATTATAGTTATTTAGGACATTCACAATTATTGTGAAAAAACCATTTAAGACACATATTCTTCTATTGATAGGAGGACAAATCAATTCAAAATTGTAAAATTTACCGAACAAATCTAACGCATGTCCCTTTGATTCCAACTCCATAATCAGGCCATATATTAGGCTCAGCCGGTATATAATAGTGATGGATATTCTTTGCCATCTTCACATTGCCAGCAACTGCTAAAGAAAAGCAGATTATAATATTGAAGGCTAACATGATTGGTAATATTGTATTAATATGACCTTCAAGGTTAGAGACCTGCATGATTATTCAAAATAAACGTGAACATGAAATTACTTTGAAAATCAGCTAGTATTTCATAAAATTAATATTAACAAGTATGCCGTGCATGTTTTTTGTGTCAATCTTTCTCTTAATTTTCAGTGACTTTCATGCCATTCCTCTCCCTCCCCTCCTTTTTAATTTCAAATATTGGGTGACAAATAGACACTCAATGCTTGACAACTTAATGCTTTATAATAAGTAATTTCAAACTTACGGTGTTAATAGAGAATATTAAATATCTTGTGACAAATAGACAACCCATCACTAGGAGAAACAGGGCCTAAATCAAGGTGTGTTCAAGTGGAATTGTCTCATGATAATTCTCTACTAGTATCACAAATTCTATTAGAGCATGGGGAAATAAAAGATAAAGGCACCCAAAGGGAGGGTGAAAAGTCATTGGTTTTTTTTTTTACTAAATTCTTTTTTATAAAATTGATTTTTTTTAATGTAAGAATTGGATATTTGTTTATCACCCAAAATTTGGAATTGATGGAAGGAGAGGAAAATCTAGCCAATCACAAATTACTGCATGGACAAATAAAATTAACACAAAAAAATGCCTATTCTTTTCTATATGATAGATAATGAAATGGTATCCATGCAGTATAAAAAATAAAAATTCAACATGATAATTTTGGAGTTAAAAAAAAGAAAGAAAAAGGTCCCAACCTTTTGTTTGACACTTTTCATATTACGTAGAACCTTTGTATCATGTCCGGTAAAAACAACGCAACCAAGGATCCATGACGTGTTTCGAAGAATAGCTCCTCGCAAGAGGATTTTGGTTTCATCCAAAAATAATCTCCCTGCTCCCTGCAAAAGAATTATGGATAAACACAAGGTAATTGAGGCCACTTAAGGAGTAACACTTAATTTTTGATGGTTTTTTCAAAAAAAAATATGTAACAATTAAAAGACCAATTATATTTCATTGATTTTGTTGCCTATATACTTACTATTTGATAGCAAAAAAAGATTTTTAAACTTTCCGATTTAATATCACAAGGACTAATATTGAGCTTTGTAACTAGTCATTTGTACTTTATATTTGGATGCTAAAACCGATAAATTAGAAACTTCTTTTATTTATTGTAAATGATAATAATTTGACTAGAGCTTGCTAGTAATAATGTTATTTGAGAACTTTAAGATTGATTTAGACTAAATTAAAGGCATTCCTGAACAAGGGACTCTTTTAAAATTGCTTACAAAGATTGGATTAGAGACCTTAGGATGCTCTTAAGGCTCCTTGTGTCCTTTACAGATGAAGGAAGAACTCATATTACAAATTTATGTACATGATATGACCTTGAAATAACTTTTATATAAGAATTCCATAAATCAACCCCAAACAACTTTGTAAAGCATATAGACTCTCTTATATAGAATCGATATTTTGTTAAATTTTAACAAGAGATGAAAAGGCTCTACTATGGGCCTTTCAAATGGCAATCCTCCAATTCCATGCTATGTAATGATAGTTCCGTTTAATTTATAAGACTGAGATTTCTATTAAATTTTTGTTGATTGTTGGTTACAACCTTAGAAAAATCAAATTATTTTAACTGCCTATGGATCCATACCTATGGATCCATGGGATATTTTTAAGTTATGATAAAAACTTGTTCTAAATGTTGTCAAGTGCATATTTTGAAACTTGTTACTCAAAAAACATACTGTTGAACTATACATTTTTCTAGATTGAGGTACGTGGAACAAAGGGTTTGTAGTTGCCTTCAAATTATTAAAAAAATTGGTACAAGTTTTCTCGAAAAAACTGATATTAGCAAAAGGGAAGAAGCCTATATCAACAAATGCCTTCTGCTTGAGTGGCAAAGGTAAACAACACTATATGGGTAGGCAATAGAAAAAAAAAATGTAGCAAATAAAAAAAATAGCAAAAAATATACATAGCCAATTTAACAAATCTGTTTTTATTCCTATGGTTATCATTAACCCCTAAAGGCCCAAGCCTTTTTTTTCTATGTAAGTCATTGAAAACTGCCACTTTTGAGGGAATGAGTAGAAAAGTAAGAAAAAGGTGTTTCTGGAAATCCAACCATAAGATCTTGCCCTAGACTATGGGAGGTACACGTGGGGAAAAAATCAGCTCATTTTAGAATTAGAGGAGAGAGATATTTACATTTAAAGTAAAAAAATAAGTTTTTTCTATGATGCCCAAAAAGTTCAGAAGCATTTGACCACTCCAATATTAAAAAAAAATGCTCTATGCAAAATTGAGGTTTATTTTTTCCATGTAGAAGACCTAGTTAGGTATGTGTGGGAGAATTTTCAAATAAATCAAAGGTGTAAAACATACTTTGTAAAATCTTGCGATGCTAGAAGTTCATGAAATTTGCATGTACAATAGGCAATATTGGAGGCTTTTTGTAAAACTTAAAAATTCAATCAAACCAATCCAAACAAGGAAAAACAAAATGCCCTTAGCTTACTATAACTTGAGAAAAATCCTAATCAAAAAACAAATACTCAAACGGCTCAAAAAAGTAAAGCACCAAATTTTGCAAGGGGCAAAAGGAGTGGAGGTTTGGGAGTTCAATACCTACCCGCAAACTAAAACTTCTTACTCATCAATCAAAATTGAATGATTCAAAGCTTCCCACATACATATGAATCTAAAGAATCAATTTCAGATTTTTTTTTTTTTAAATGCAATTTTTTTAATTTTTTTTGGGCTGCCCGAATTGCTTGCCCCCCTTGTTTTTTAATAATTCATGCATAACTTCTTCAATAAATGTCGGAATGAAGGAAAAATTAAATACCCATGTAGGTCCTAGGATTCCCCATCTTCCATGAAAATTCCAGAAAATCATGCAAAGTAGTTTAGTTGTAAGTACATGCCCAAAATCCCATTTGTCCCTTGAGGGGACAATTGGTCCTTTAGGGGTTAATGAAATGAATGTTATGAGAAGTTTTAGTTTGTAGGTAGGTATGGAGTCTCTCAAAACCATTCCTACCACCAAACTAAAACTTCTCATAACTTTAATCTCATTAATTGAAATCAAATGATCCAAAGCCCCCCACATACACATAAGTCTAAAAGAACCAATTTCAAAAAAGAATTCAAAAAAATGTAATTTTTAAAGAAGTTTTTTGAGCTGCCTAGGGTGCCCGGAGTTTTTTTAAAAACAACATATCATGCAATAATTTTTGAACCATGTAGTCAAAAGTTATGAAAATTGTTGGACCCTAAAGCTACTCCTTGGACACATCATGTGTGAAAATTTCAAAGAAAAAAGAACAAAACTCCACTTGTAGTGAGCTGCCCAAAATCTGTTTTGTCCCCCAAAGAGACAAGTGGACTTTTATGGGTTAAAAAATGATAATTTTGGAGTGTATTATTTGGAAGAAAATGCCAATGCTTGCCAATACTTGCACTAACTATTGCATTCAAGTTATTTCACATTAAATTTTAACATACTACACCATATAAATACCTAGTAGTACAACAACAATCTTCATCAATAATTATTATAATAAAATCTTTTAAAGGGCTTGGCTACAACAACAAAGCTACAAACAAACAAAGTATCAATGTCCAAGTTGTAAACCATGTGAAGTCATAGTTTTCAAAAATTTGTATTTACCTTCAAGTGGCCAAGCAATGAGTCATGACTTTCCAAAGTAAGACAACTTAATTGTCGAGGCAACCCAAATGCAATATTTAGTGTAGAGAATTTTCTTTTTATGTGAAATTCTTTACAAAAGCTGCCATTAATCAAAGAAGCCAAAAATGAACATTTATTACAAGAATTTGTAGAATACGGAAAAGGCCCTCAACCTGAAGTTTAATGGCACCTTCAAATTCATACAAACGATTGTTGGGATGCTCGCATTTAATAATTAACCCAGAGAATATTGTTGGTGACATATTGAAATCTCGAAATGCCTTTTGATATATTGCATTACGAATCTTTAAATAGGAATCACCATCAAAATTTGTTGTCTCTACGTATCCAAGCCCTACAAGAGTATACTTACAACCAATAAATAAGAAGACATGGCAAGTACATTAGCCCCTGAACGGCACCGAAGCCCTTTGTGGTGTATGTATGGTCATGTATACGGACGTATTTGAGCTGTTATGAGGGTTTTTCAAATTTTTATGCATCTTTCATCATATAACCTTTTAATATGTATGGTTGTAACACTTATTTTATAACTGATTCAAATTTCTAAATACTAGTTGCGACTGTATTTGGTAACGTATCTCTAGAGCCCATGTGACGTTCAAGGGGTTAAAATCCAAAAAAGAATTCACTAATTGGAACATTTTTGCTCACAAATGATTGTCTTAAAAAACATAAAAATCAAATTCCTTGGTCCAATTAGATAGAAGATTAAGTTTATTTTCATTTTCAACATTTTCATTAGATTCTTTTAATCTAGGATCAAATCTTAGATTCTCTTAATCTATGATCAAACCACCAAACATATTGGCTCAAATGTAGATAATATTGAAAAGGGAAAGTTTGATAGATACCCTTGAAATTTGCGATATTTGTAACCCCTAGTTTTTTCAGAAATTGCACAAGTACCTTTGACATACTTTCATAATTGCAAAGAAAGCCTTCTATATAGTGATCAAAGCATGGTTGTTACTTCAGGTAAGTTTTGGCTGTCGGACAGCACAAGCAAAAGCACAGAAAAGACAGCACAAGAAGACGCACAAAAAAAATAGCACAAACAAACGCGTCCACCCTCTTGTGTTTTTTAGGGCATTTTTAGGATTTTAAACCTAAAAACAAAGGAATCAAATTTTCATTTTTCATTTTTATTGTGTGATATGGCTTTGAATCCACATTTTGACTTCATGTTGGTACCAATGAGTGTCACTAGCATATATGAAGTAAGTTTTTATTATTATTTTGTACTATGTTTTAAAGTCAATTATGCATTGATTTCATTGGACGGACCATGACCTCAATCGGCCATTTCAAGCGTACAAGCAAGCGGATGGACGGGCGGTCCAATGTGACAACCATGGATCAAAGGTATATGTCACTTACTTTTGGGCAAGACTTGTGTTGCAAGGCTGATCAAAACACAACCCTTCTCCAAAAAGTAGGTGACATACACTTTTGATAACTATGGAGAAGGGTATTTTTAAAATTGTGAAAATATGTCAAAGGCACTTGTGCAATTTCTGAAAATCTAGGGGCATTAGGAGTTAGGACATATCACAAATTTCAAAGATATCCATCAGATTTTCCCTACTGTAAACACATATTGTAAAAATCCCAATGTGATTTGATAATGGTATTACCTTGGGAATCTGAAGAACATAAAAATACCATATCTGCTGGAAACTCTTCGTCATTGTTCACCTTCAAGATATCTCCCACTACAACATCCTTCCAAGTGAGTGTTTCAAATGTCCCATCCTTCAATACTTTTGTTTTTTTGTTATTCACCTACATGTGCATCCAAGTCATTTTGAATTAAGACTACAGAAACAAAAAAAACATCACACAAAACTTTCCACAAAAGTATTCTAGAAAATCCATTTGCAATGAATTATATTGATTATAAAGCTGTTCACAACAATTTCTAATATCAAATTTGCCAATTGGAAAGTGACTAGATTTTCTATAACACATCTACGGGTTGGACTCCCTTTTGATAATATGAGGCTTGTCATTTGATCATCAACAAATCATTTGTTGTGTGATGATGTATATTAGTTGACTAGTTTTACTTACAGACAAGTGTTTTTTTATGGTAGTTGTGCTTAAAAATACCTAATGTCTAGTCAATCTCTAAAATACAATCAACAACTCAAAACTAACAACCAAAAATTTCATTGTAAACTATTTGATGTCATTTTATTGCCATTTGAGCTATTTGTTTAGGCTCTACTAAACTTCAATGTCATTGTCTTAGATTACAATTGATGAATGTTTTGTAATTACTTTTGTAACAAAGAATGGTATACAAACCTTTTTGTCAGATTGATGCCTATTATAATCATAGTGACCATCTTTTATCCCGTTCAACAAAAAAATACAAGTAAGAGGGACAAAAGTTGTGATCCAACTAGTAGGCGACAATTCTGGTACAAGTTGGAGGAACACAATCATCAAGAAGTAGAAATTTGCTGGATGGGAAAGTTGAAGGAACAAGTTGAGTGGAAGAAACAATATAAGAGTGTATGTTGATGTTGTATACGCATTTGAACAAAACCTACAATTGTGAGTTGAAATTAATTTAGTGACAAGTCCATATAATACAAGGCAATTTAAACATCTGTGTTTTAAATTTTGATAAATTTAGAATTACAATACTAAGTGACATTGTTATATGTATAGTTCAAACATTCAATAGTATGCAATGATTTACTTGTTCTCTTGCAAAGCAAACTCTCGTCCAATATTTGTAACATGACCACAAATACTTCGAAAACTACTAAATTGTCTTGGCTGCAACCAATATGGGTTTACAATGTTGGAAATTTCATAAAAATTTAATTAATTCATAGTCATAAAATCCATTCCCAACTAAGTTTTTTGGATCTAAAATGGGTTTTGTATATTAGTAATGAAAGAGCGCATATAGATTTAGTAAAAATTTACCAAAATTGAAAAATATCAATAGAATTGATCTGATAACATAATTTGTATAAACTTTAGAAATTTGAAGAAGAAACTAGTATATTAATTAGAAAAATTATAGAAACAAGTATTTTTTAATAAAAGATTGGACAAAGGATTATCACCTTGAAAGCTTGTTCTAGAAAGCAACTAAAGCTCTTTGCTTTTGGAATCTCTTCTACATTTTTGTTTAGTTTTTGACGTCGATAAGTAGTCTTCAATGTCAAAGATTTTTTTTCAAGATCAATTCGTTAAATAAATATGCTATTTAGGTGCCCAATTTACAAATATGTATACACAACAATTTGCAAGCATCAAAATTGTGTTGTAGCAAGAAGCAAGACAAAATCATCAACACATAGGATACTGCCATTTAATCAAAGGTTGGTTATTAGTTGTTTAATAATGCAACAATTGTTTTGCCGAAGAACTTGAAGCTAATGCCATTTGTTTGTTTCAAGTTTGTTGTGTTGCAGAATCTAATAGTCCAACAATGGTCCAATTTGCAAATCCATATAAACAAAATTAGTATTCAAATCCTTTATCCTATTCACATCATGAAAAATGACATTTGTGCTTATCATTCATACAACATGCTAAACTAGTGTAAAAAAAAAACAAGCAACATATATAGAAAAATCCGCCACAAAGGATAACAAGAAAGAGAAAAATCTCAAAAGTTAACTTCCAAAATAAAAGAAAGCATACAAAACCAATGTACCATTACATTGAACACATTACTTCTAATCTCTGCAAAAATTAGAATTTTTAAATGAACAAAAGCCTTGATTTCACCAAAATTGAAAATCCAGCATAGTTTTTGCAACAACTCACAAGAAATTGTAGTTATCTTCATGGATTCACCTACAAAATTGATGAAAAAAACACAAACACATTCATTGCTTGAAAAAGAGAGGAACATGTAATTAGATTCCAAAATTACAAAATACACAAGAACAATTGTATCATGACCTAATTCATTGCATTTTACTCCTCCCAAGAATTAAGGCATTCAATAGTATAAAAAGCCTTGATTTCACTATGGTATCTTAAAGCAACAAAGACCCAACAATCATCTGAGCTCTTCATAACACCCTTCAATAAGTTGAAACTCTTTGTAACTATAAGCAAGAAGATCTTAGGACAAAAGTTGCAAAAAGAAATTGAAAATATTGTAAGATTATTGGTGTTCAAAGTTGTCAACTATTTAACAACTTTGGCCAAAAAAATGTTGGTTTATGGTAACTTGCACTATGCACTTAAAATCCAACATAACCTTTGCATAACTCACATGAAATTGTATTTCCACTTGTGGATCCCGGCATTAACAAACCTAATGGGAACAAAGAAAGAAGGGAGAATTTTATGGATAGCCCCAAAATTTGTTATATTTGTGTAGGTACCCTTGGTTTTTTAGAAATTGCACAAATACCCTTGGATCATAATTTTCAAGCATTTTTTTTTTGTTGTGCAAGCTACTTCCTTCATGACCAATGTCAAAACAAGGAGTGCAATAAAATAAAATGAAACAACACGCACACAAAGAGAGAAGGAAGTGGCACACACAATAGAACAAGCTCCTAAAAGTTATGGTACAAGGGTATGTGTGCAGTTTCTAAAAAACCAGAGGTAACTTACCTATACAAATATAGCAAACTTCAGGGGTATCCATCCATACAATTTTCCCGAGAAAGAATTACCTCGAGAAAGAAAAAGAAATACAGAATCTACTCCAGTACTCCCGGAGTCCGAAACTATCCATTTCTTCTCGAACAGTAACTTCCTTTACCCTTCGAAGTTCTACGCAAGAATTAGGGTTTCATGTTTTCTCGCAAGCACAGAAATCCCGAGTTCCTCCGCACCGACATTCCAACTGAAACGTAACTTAAGGTAGGAACACTCATAAGCGTCAGTTTAAGCATTATAGGGTATATATCCTAATCAAACAAGTTTGAAAATAATATTGCTAAGTTAGCAAGGAGGAATGAAAAATATTGGGATCAATTTTAAAGTTCCAATTGCAAGCATTTGTTCCCAAAAAAATTTCAAAATCCAAAATCACTGAAAATTCATGGCTGTGAGTAAGAGATGCTAAAATAACAGGATGGGGTTCTCTAAACCATCATGCAAGTCACCTACAACCATCACTCTATTACCCATAACCATTACCTAAGTTCCCATAACCACCAAGTTTATTAACTTAAAATGGGTACACTCATGGCTATGAGTGTTTGTACCTTACTCATAGTTTTTGCAACATGTCACAAAAGAGGCGAAAATTCCACTTGTGGATCCACGGGAAGACTGATTCTAGCTTTTCTTTGAGATCTAAACAATCTTGGCTAAGAAATGGAGGTATAGTACATTTAGATACTTATTGCCATTTAAAATGGGACAAACTAGGGAGACACCCCCCCCCCCCCAGTTGCAAGGGAGACACCCCATATAGCTCAACCTATTAAATTTGAGATTATTGTTACGTCAAAATAAGAAATAAAATCAAAACAATATTTAAGCACACATTTGCATCTACAAGCATTGCAAACATATAACAAAGATGTCTCATTTGTGACATGGTCAAGTGTTAAAATTAATCATTCTTTCTGTTTGTAAGTTTAGCTCTTGACCATGTCACAAATGAGACATATTTGTTGTATATTTGCAACGCTTGCATATGCAAATGTGCGCTAAAATATTGTTTTAATTTTATTTATTATTTTGGCATAAAAATAATCTCAAATTTAATAGGTTGGGCTATAGGGGATGTCTCCCTAGCAACTGAGGAGTGTCTCCCTAGTCTGTCCCTTTAAAATTTATTGCAAAACTTCAAGGTTAAGGACTAAGGAGAAGGAGATGACCTGGCAATTAACCCCTAAAAGACCAAGCCCTTTTTTTTTGTCAAAATCATTAGAAACTGCCACTTCTAGGGATGAGTAAGAAGATAGGTTTTTTTTTTTTTTTTGGGAAATCCAACCGTAGGATTTTGCTTTAGACTAGAAGAGGTACTTGTGGGAAAAACATCAGGTCATTCTAGATGGAGAGGAGGGAGATATTTACATCTAAAGTGAAAAAAAATGTATTTTTCCATGCTGTCCAACAAAATTAGAAGCTTTTGACCACTCTTACATGAAAAAATTGCTCTTCACAAAGGTGAGATTTATTTTTTCCATGTAGAAGACCAAGTTCGACATGTGTGGGAGAATTTTCAAATCAATTGGAACTATACAACACATGGGAAAAAATAGTAAATAAGAAGAAGTAGAGAATGAGTAAAATCACTAAATTGTTAAGAATTTAATTACTGAAATGAAATACACAAATCCCAATGGTTATAATGTTGTAGCAAACAATCTATGTCCTTAGGTTTAGTTTTTGATCCAAAATATTGAAAGTAGAAGAAAATAAAAGACTTCAAAGTTTACTTTAGAGTAGAAGATCCATAACTGCCCACAAACTAAAACATCTCATAACTTTCATCTTAGTGATTGAAATGGAATGATTCAAAGCTTCCCACACATTAAAAAAATCCAAAGAACCAATTTAAGATTTTTATCTTTTTAAAATGCAATTTTTAAGAAGTTTTTGGGCTGCTTGGATTGCCCAAGGGAGGGAGGGCAGCAAAAATTCTTGCATAACTTCTTTGTTGAATGTCAAAATGAGAAAAAAATTAAATGCCCACATAGATCTTTGAATACCCCATCTTCCATAAAAGTTTCAAAAAATTACACAAAGTAGTTTAACCATAGGTACATGCCCAAAATCCCAATTGTTCCCCAAAGGGACAACGGTCCTTTAAAGGTTAAGTAACTTAGTAAGTCGGGAAAGCAAGTCATTCTTTTGTTCTTTGACTCTTTCCTCTGTTTTTTTCATAAATTAAACTTAGTAAGTTTTGTGATTTTCCCTTGTCCTTCTTTGTCTTTTCTTTGGGTATAGATTTTTCCTTTCTTTTTCTATGTGGACGGCTCTTCCTATGAGTTATAAGTTTTAGTGTTGACTCTCTTACGTGCCGGGGTGTGTCCTTCTGTTTTGCCATTGGCCGTAAGAAAGTAAGCATGCGGGTTACACAACAGTAGCAGCAACAACAACAATACGCACCTTTCTTATGCTTTTGTCACTTGTTTGAAACCATTTCTATATAGGGCAATGCCGCCAAAGGAGGGCATTTTGCAAAAAAAAAGGGTCGACGAGGAGGGCGGAGCCTGATGAGAAGGCCAATTTTTTTCGCAAAATGCCCGACAATAACAGCATTGCCTTGCATAAACGCAGCTGGGAAAATGCTTAATCCGATGAATGTCATGATGTAGTAGTTGGATGAAGTCATTTCTAAATGAGAAAAATATAATGCCCGATTTCGTGGAGAAAATTGCTTAATTGCGCAGATTGCGGTATAGAAGCCACCCCGCAAATGAACTAGCATTTTCCGAGCGGGGGTTTATGTTACTTGTGTTTTGTGGATTTGGATTTTGGTATCAAAATAGTTCACAGTTTTTTGACCGTTGGGATTTGGTTTGGTATTTTGTCCGTTATTAGTCTTTGTTTTACTTTTGGTTTCACCAGGTTTTTTTGGTTTCACTGTCCATGGCAGTGTGATGGAATGAAGCTTTGTGGATTGCCTCCCCCGCCATGGCTCAAAGATGGCCATAGCTAAGTAAGAGTTAGCAATTTATGGAGGTGCTGGGAACCTAGAAACAAAAGCACAATGACGGCACGTCATTGTGTTAAAGGTAGGTGCACCCTTCTCCGCTCACTCCCCAATTTTGCACCCTAGTTTTGAGGTTTTCTCCACCCACTATTGAATCCATAGTGGAGCAGTGAATGCCACTTGCACAAGCAAATTCTGCCATATGTCAATTGCTAAGCTACTTTGGGACAGTTGGGATTGCGACCATCTAGTGCCACTATGGGAACACATCCAAGTAGTTTCAAGGGTAGTTTAGAGTTGCTAATAGGGATCCTATGAGTTGCAACTTTGCCCTTTTATATAAAATAATCTACAATGTTATTTCTCACAAATATTACTTTCTATGAGAGCTTGTTGAAAGGCTAACATTACAGATTTTTTTCCTGAATTCCTTGACCTTGAGGTACCCCAAACCCTTAAATGTGCAGTATGGGTGCACCTACCTTTGGCACTTTAGTTGAGAAGTTTTATGGCAATTGAGAATGATGAGTTACTGTAGTTCTAAGAACATTTACAGGAGACAAATAGTGTTGAACACCATATTCATTAAAATGGGAGATTTCCACTAAATTAAGAGGTAATTGAAAGGTCAATTTTGAAAAGTTTTATTCCAATTTAGCTTGATTTGAGCTAAATTGTAATAAAACCTTTCAAAATTGACCTAAAATTAGAAGATATTATGTCAATTCAACTCAAAACTCTACTATTAATGGAAATTGCAGATTTAGGTTGAGATCAACATGGTTATTTTGAGAGGTGCCCAATCTCCCATTTTAATGAATATGGTGTTGTTGTCATACATTGTCAAGCATTCCGTGTCGGATGAAAAAGGGTTTTGGAATATCCCAGTGCCAATTATTCCTCAGAACCTACTATAGTAGTGCTTGACTAAGATGAAGGTATCCGAACAGAATAAAAATTCATCTTAGGAAAGAATTCATTGTAGCCAAGTATCCCTTGGAGCTCCTCCAACCAACACGGATAGTCATCTTAGAGAAGTGTGTTTCTTATAAAGGTTCATCTTAGCCAAGCACTACTGCACTTTGTATTGTTGCTATTGTTGTTGTGCTTTTTCTCTCTTCAAACTTGTGAGAGTGTCCTGTAAGTGCAGGATTATGATGGATAACATGCGCCAAAAATTTCAAGAGTTTGATCTTGGTTATTGAGGGATTGCATGTGTGATCGAAGCCTTGTAGGAGAGACAGGGTTCTAGTTGGCAAGGAGAGTTTGCAAGATCTACACTCTACAGATTTGATGTTAGGCTGAATTGAGTTCATTTGACAAAGTTTTATAGGGGTTTATTTAGGTAGTGAATTGCAAAGGAAATCGGGATAAAGGGATTCTTGGTTTATAGGTTAACTAGGTCAACTCTGGTTCATGTCTTAAACATGTGAACTCTCAACTAAATTTTCCTCAAGTGTCAACTATCTCAAAGTCTTGCTTGTTTTTCAAAGATAGTTTGTTTCTCAAGCTTACATGAATTCTTCTCTTCTCTCTTCTTCTCTTCTTCAAGCTGTATATGTCATCTTTTTTTGCAATTGTGTACTAGCTTCCTCTGAACACCGTATTTCTTGCATGACTCAAGAGCAATGGATGCCCGTTTTTATTTACAATTTATCTTGCTTGCCAACTCATTTCTAAGCTTTAACCCTAACTTTGTGTCATTTACCTTCTCTTTTGATTATTTTTTGATCACAACATGGTTCAAAGATAAAATTTTGAGTTTCATTATAAAGACATAACGTGTATAGTTTAAAACCAAAGATGTTAATAGTTTAGTATGGTGTTTTATTAGTTTGAAGTACCTTAATGCATATGATATAAGAAGTATTGAGATACAAAGGCTCAACAAAAGATTTTAAAGAAAATAGTAAAAGTTTATAACCATGTCAAGTAGTTTTTATACTACATCGTAAGGTCCAAAAAGAATCAACCGCTAGTAGAAGATGAGCCGATCAACATTGGAATTTAACCAATTGGGTTTCAAGTCTTCAGGCAATAGAACTGAATGAAACAAGAATGAAGGAGAAATTAACCAGATAACAAAAAAATGAGAAGGAACATTATCTGTTTTTTTCCAAAATGAGTCAAAAATTGGCTAAATGAATTTGCAAAACACGGATATTAAAGAACCTGCCTAGGGTGCAATTGGATTTTGCTAAGTCACTTAAAGAGTTAAGGATAGCTAATTATTAATTGCCGGATGAGTTATGGCTGGGGCTAAAGCTATCCCGCTCCATGTGAGCCCTAACATAATGGGTCTGCTGCGCCACTCCTGCCTCCTTGCAAGCCCGCAGCCTTAGGGCCCAATAAACCCTAACCTAACAGGTCTAGGATGCTGCTCTTGCCTGCCTGCAAGCCCACAGCCTGGCGCTTTGTAGTCTCTTGCATCCTCCTCGCTCAATCCTTGCTCGCTTCTGGTTGCTTGCTCCCTCTTGCTTGTGTTTGCTTGCTCCCTCTTGCTTGTGTTTGCTCGCTCCCTCTCACTTGTTTTTGCTTGCTCCCCTAGCTTATATTTGTTCGTTCTATGCTATCTTGTGTTGATTTAATTGGCTCACTTTGCTCTTGGCTCCCTCCGCTCTTGATTTGCTCCCCATGTAGCTCGCTCTGCTTTTGCTCCTAGTGCCTTGTCACTCATGCTCCCGTTGCCTTGTCTCTCTTGCTCCTTGATGCCTCGTTGTTCATGTTCACTAGTGCCTAATCTCATGTTTCTTGCTCCTGCTTTTTGCTCTCCTCTTTGCTCCTCTATGTTCATCCATGCCCCCTCTGCTCTTCCATGCCTCTTTGTGCTCACTGCTTCTGCTCTTCCTTGGTCCTTGCTCGTGCTTCTTTCTACCGAAGTCACAGCTCTCCATCGTTGATGCTCATGCCCCGCTGCCGACGCTTCTGTCTTGCTATCAGTGCTTATGCATTGTTGCTACTGCTCCTTGTTTGCTAGTACTTGTCCTAGTGTTTATTCCTTGCTACTTGCTGTAACTCTTGCATTATGCTCATGTTGCGACTTTTGCTTGTTGTCTTGCAATTTTTTCCTTGGATGTTTTTCTTACTCTTTATTTGTTTGTCTTTTGCAAGTTTAGAATACACAAATTGAACATTGCTGAAGTTGATTGAAGGAGTTTTTGGCTGAGGCAGCTTATTGATTTTCTTTTGCTTAGAAGTTGATTTTAGGTGTGGAGTTTGTAGGAGAGCTTCAATCCAAGCTTTTGATTATTTGGTATGGGTTTAAGAAATATCAAGCAATCATTGGTATTGTTTTTTGTTCTTATTATTTTCTACAAGATTATCTTTATACTCTATATTTTAAAATGAACTTCACATACCTTGTAATCATGGCTAAATGTCAAAGGAGCATTAGAAACATGCTGAAATCTAATTAGAATGAGAATGACCAAACCCTCATTATTGAATGCAGTATCTCATCTAGTAGCAATAAAACTATAAATCCTATAGAGATGGTTTCATTATGAAAAGATGCATAGTATACATAATTTGATTGGTCGGAGTTTAATACCTTAGAAAAAAAATCTTTTGCAAGACATGAAGAGAGAAATGAGGCAAATCTATTTATACAAAACATAATTCAATAAATATTAAAGTTTCATCTTTTCAAGATCATGATAAAGTTGAAGAGAATAGGAAGTTAACTTAGGCCATGCAATCTGGTACAAGAATAATAGAAAATGTCATTTTAGAATATAATAAAACATGTGATGATACTATTAATACTTGCTCTTTCTATTAAATTGCTTATTTTATAAGTAGAGAAACAATGTCATTTTGTAAGTTTCTAGATTTGTGTAAATTACTTGAATATTTGAATGCATACATTACTAAAAACTTGTACCATGATGAAAAGTCATCATCATATCTAATTTTTCTTTAATCATATGTAATTTAGAAAAAAATGATTGATAAAATAAAAGACTCAAATTATTTTTGCATTATGATAGATAAGTCAATAGATATTTTCATTCAATAGATATTTTCATTACTGGTCATATGGTTATTTTTGCTACCTTCATTTAATATGGAATACTTACATGTGTCTTTTTAGGGCTGATTGAATGTGTATAGCAAAAACAATTATTTTTATGTATGATACTCTGATATCTACTTTATGAGAATAGAAGTTGAATTTTAAGAAATTTTTAAATTTTGGTTCAAATGGAGCAGTTGTCATGGTCAGATCCAAATCAAGAATTATCACTTAGCTGAAACACAAGGTAAACCTCCACTTTATTGCTGTCCATTGTGTTGCACATATGATCCACCTTACCTCTTTAGATGCAACTAAAAATAATGGTTCTTCTTTGTTATCTAATGAAATTGATATCCTAATCAATCCAATAGTTACATATTTTAAACAAGCTTCAAAGATGATGTCTTATTTGCAAAATTTGCAAAAAGAGCTGTTTGATTAAAAAGAAACCCCTAAAAAATTTCATAAAATCTGTTAGTTGTCAATGTGGCAAGTAATTTTAGCCTTTTGTAATAATTTGAAGAATGTATTGGTATATTCCAAGGATATACCATCAACAAAAGATAATGGCACTAATCCTATGTTATTTAGCAAATTAAAATCATTTAAAGTTATTTAAGCTCTTTATTTTTTGGCTGATATTTTACATAATTTATCTTTTTTTCTACAATTTTTTAATACAAATTTGTTAATGGTTTAAGTATTGATTCTTTAATTAAAACAAATTACACAAATTCAAATGTTTTTTTATAGATGATTGTATAGATTTGAATGCTGCTGTTTTTAATGTATACACAAGATATCATGTTCTTTTTTATTTTGGTCCACCTGGTGGTTATATAAAAAAAATGCAAACGGAAATATGTGGATGTCTATATCATATAGTATAAATGAATAAAGATAAAATTGGAACTATTTTAGAATCTGCCATTGCTTTTCAAAAATGTTATGCTGAACATGTTTGTATTACTTTGGAAACTCGTTTTGTTGATAATGGAACAATTGGACCTTTCAAGATTTTAATCCTTCTAACATGCCTACAAAGTAAGCAGGTTTAATTAGTTAGAGTGTTTCTGGAGTTGGATGTGTTGTGTGGCCATTATAGACAGGATTTAGAGCTTCAAGAAAGGAAATTTGAAGCCTTAGTTAGCTCTTCAGCAACAAAAAGGAAGTTCTTTGCTTTTAAACTCCAAACTACTACTAAATAATTAGATAAAGGGTTTGGTGACTTATAGAGTCACAGTGATTGGAGCCGTTCACTTTAGATGAAGTATCCTAGCTTATTGATTTTGGCTGAAATTGCTAAGATTTAGAGTGTTAGTACTGCTACGTGTGAAAGAACATTTTTTGTTCAAAATAGTATTAAGACCAGAGTAAGGAATAATTTGAAGATCAAACATCTTGATAGTGTCATGTGTCTTGCTTTAGAAGGTTTTAGTAGTAATAGTGTTAACCATATTTTACTTGCAGCTATTGTTTTGTGGAAAAATTCAAGATAATTCAGGCATGATTATTCAAGACCAAAACTATATCTTGCTAGTATAGGTGAAGACAATGCACAAAAAGGTAATGTTAATGTTGAAGACTTTCAGTTTTAATGCATACATTAGATAGGAGCCCTTCAAAAATACAAAGCTCCATACGCCACACTTTTTAAAAATGTTGAGTTTTGTATTTTAATAATGCTAAGTCTATGATCATCAACTGGTTGAGAAGTTTATAGGTTCAACTCTTGTAATAGACATTTTATTACTTAATGATTGTTTTGTGTTCATATATATATTTTTTAAACTTTTATTATTATTTTTGACTGATATAAATTAACTACAAAAGGATATTCAGCGCATAGAAAAGAAAAATGCCGGTTCATTCACAAGATGAAAGGAAACTTGGCCGTTTCCAATTCATATTCAAAGGAAATTGATTGTTAGAACTAAATGAGAAAAGGTAGAGATCGATTTAAAAAATCATTCAGTGGAACATAGTCTTTTAGAAGCAACTTTTGATATAAATATTTGAAAAATTTCTTAAACCTAAGTATAGCACAAAAGCTAAGTTTGCTTATAAAAATGGCATGTTTGTACTTGAATGTCTTATTTATATATATACATATATATATATAGTTAATCTTATTTTGCGTTTAATTTAAAACTTTTAGTATTACAATTTTAAGTTAACATGTAGAAAAGAATTTAAATGAAGGAAAACTTGAAGAACTTCAAAGGAATTGAATCTTTATGGTTGTTTCAAATTTTTTTGCTTTAACTAAGTGTATTTCATTTTTTTAAACAATGTACTTTTCAATATGTACTTTATTGCAAGAAAAGAGCATTTAAAATGATCATTAAATTGTATGTCATAAAATTATTTCTTTATTTTTTAATTTACAATCTATATTTTATATCAAAAAAATAAAGTGATGAAAATTTTGAAATCAACTTAAAGATAAAATACAAAGTTGTTTATTTATAATTTTATCAAAAATAAAAATTGGTATTAGGTTTAGATTTTTTTCATTAATCTTTTTTAAAAATTTCAAATTTTTAGATTTATTAATTTTTATTAATTATATTAACTTACAAGATTTAGCTTTGTAAGCTTACAATACTCAACTTGTTGTTGTTGGTTTAAAATAAATTGAGTTACATTTAATTGAAAATAATGAAAAAAATAATAGATGTGTCTTTAAGATATTTATTTTATGTAATGACAAGTCTTGATCCCATTTTGCTACCGCAAAATGATCTCAAGACTTATCTATCATAGTGGTGTGGGATTCAATTTGGGGAATTTTGAAAAACAAAAAGGACAAAAATTTATTAAAGAAGGAGGTAGTTTCATTTAGCATAGGAGAGGTAAATATGATGTTTCCATTTAGCATAGGTAGATAGCAGAGGTAAATGTGATGTTTCCATTTAGCATAGGTAGATGAATTGGCAACCCCATTTAGCATTTTTTTTTGTAGAAATTCAACTTGAAATTTTCAATAGAATTTTCATTCAAAAAGGAATATTGGTATGAAATCAATTTAAAGAGTTGAATTTAAGTAATTCTAAGATACATTTTCTAATAAATTGAGCAAATTATGATGATCATTTGAAGTTAAGTTAGTAAAAAGAAATACATGCTATCTATAAAAAGAGCACAAAGAAGTTCAATTTAAAAAAAAAAAAAATCAAAAATATACAATGAGGCACCTTTAAATTTAAATAAATAAAATCAAATAGAAAAATGCTCCCCACCCCTTGAAGAATGTTGAATTTCAATTTCAAAATTAATAAAATCTCCATGTGGTTCAATCTATTTCTCAAATTCAAATCAATTTGCCTCTTTATCTCTCCCTCCCCACCTCTTGGTAGTTGGAAAAAAGATCCAATGATTTCCACAAAAAATGCCCTTTCACACCCAACAATCATGTCATTGTCCTTTCACCTTGCCCCTTGGCTCTTAGCTAATCACTAATTATCAAACCGGACACACAAACAAACAAACACACAAAAATCACAAAGGAAGAGTGGGCATTTTCATTACAAAGGATTTGGACCCAAAAAGAGATTGTGAGTTTTTCTGTTCCCAATGTTGGAAACTAGCCCTTGTTGGTTGTTAGAAAAATTAATTAAAAAAAAAATCAAAAAAAGTCCTACAAAAAATAAGATTTTTTTGGATTTTTTTGAATTTTTTTTTCAAAAAATAAAAAATAAAATAGACTGATATGATTGCCCTAATGCCAGCCTGCCATGCGGTAGATTACCCATGTAGAAGGTGTTCCCAAAGTTCCCATGGATTTGGGGGAAGGGGCCTCTTTAGGGGTCCAAATCCCTTGTAATGTTTATAAGGATAGACTTGATCCCATTTTGAGGTAGCAAAATGGTCTCAAGACTTGTTTATCATGGTGGTGTGGGATTCAAGTTGGGGAATATTGAAAAACAAAGAGGATAAAAATTTATTAAAGAAGAAGGTAGCTCCATTTAGCAAGAGAGGTAAATGTGATGTTTCCATTTAGCATAGGTAGATGAATTGGCAACCCCATTTAGCATTATTTTTGTAGAAATTCAACTTGAAATTTTCAATAGAATTTTCATTCAAAAAAGAACACCGGTATTAAATCAATTTAAAGAGTTGAATTTAAGTAATTCTAAGATACATTTTCTAATAAATTGAGCAAATTATGATGATCATTTGAAGTTAAGTTAGTAAAAAGAAATACATGTCATTCATAAAAAGAGCACAAAGAAATTTGATTTTTTTTAAAGAAATTAAAAACATCCAATGAGGTACTTTTAATTATTAAGGTAAATGAATAGTATTGAGATTTTAATTCAAGTTAGGTCATTTTCAAGTTTGTTTAGAATCCGTAGCAATTCTACACCTTTGACTTCCTTTTTGCAATATCAATTTTCACATGAATCATAGATGATGCATTGAGGCTTACTTTAAAGCGTGCATCACCGTCAAATGAAAGACAACGACCTAGGACGGACATGGATTTCAACAGTAATGATGAGTACCTCAAAACTTTTCCTCCCAACTTTGGCCCAAAGCTTGAGGGTAATAACACGCTGGATCAATTGTCAGGTGTACAAGCCTATAGACTTCCACCCAAGAATCATCAGGTGATGGTTTATGTTGCATGACTTATTTCTCCAATTTTTTTTTTGTTGAGAATTTCATTTAGCAGCACATTTTAATGTGGTGACAATTGAAGTTTAGAGTTGTGCCTATAGCACAAAAATATACAGCAATCAACAAAACAGAGATGGGTTTGAAATTTGTCCTATCATAAAGTTAGCCCTTTTTATTATAGAACCAACTTATTGAGTCACGTGTGTGCCTTCGAGAGGATTTGGTGTTCAAAAATAACGTCCATAACAATTGTGCAATTTAAGTATTAAAAATGCTAATTGGTAGAGACTAAATTGCAATATGAAAAAATGAATGGAAGCATGGTAACAACCTCCGTATTATTGTAATGAGTTATTTGGGAAATTGATTACATCACAATGTTTGTTAATTTGGGAAAAAGTCTTTCCCAAAACCAATTTTGGGATATTGAATTTTGCATTTGTAAGAATATTTTGGTGATTTAATGTGAGTTTTTTGAAAATTCCTTCAAGATATTTCATCATTGATGTAAGATCTTGAAGAAACCATTGTAAAATTCACTCTAAATCATCAAAAAATTCTTAAAACTGAAAGATTTAGAAGTCCCAAAATTAGTTTTTTTTCCAAACTAACACATATTGCAGTTTACGCAATAAGTGTAAAGCACATGCCAGAATCCATCTGTCTATCAAAGATTTAGAATGTGAAAATGTGCTGGAACCGTGCAAGTACATTTTGACAATGCAAAAAATAAGAGAGATGATATGTTGAAAGATCAATCTGTCATAGATCTTTGTAGAAAATTTTGTGCACTAGCTAGAGGTAGGTCAAGCTTGGCCCGACCCGAATTTAGTGGGCCCATGCCTTAGTTTGGCCTATTCTTGTACCTCTGCCATAAATCAATTCAACTCCACAATGCTTTGTGATAAAGATCATTTTACTAATTGTGTATTTTGTATTGCGCAGATAGTGGATATGGAAAAAGGGATGGAAGTACAGAGAGAGAATGAGATGGTATTTGGGAATGACAACTGTGAGCCTTGCGTCATAAAATTTCATTCACATAAAGCTCTTGGAGCAAAAAAAATTGAAACGGAGGCTTTTGGCTACACTCAAGCATACATGTCATCCTCACCAGCAGAAAACATAGTGGAAACAGAAAAACATTGTGAGATCCCTGCCAAAGATGTTGTCACTACTGATGCGATCAAAGGTCCAAGTCTTGCTTTATATGATGATCTTTCCAAGGCTGAGAAATCAACTTTGACAAAGAAGGCCGCTGATGGAGCAAGCATGAAGGTGGAGATGTTTGAGCGTCCTATTTTAAAAGTAGTTGTCGAAGGCATCAACGTTTATGCAGAGCAAAAAATGTCAGTAGCTGACGTTGAGACTATGGAAGTTGATATAATGAACACAAAGGACTTGTTGTATGTTCAATATGGACAAGCCACTGCAATAGAGGTCGTTGAAAGTAACATTAGAACACCTATTAGACTTTGCCATACTGAATTTGCAAGAAAATCACTTCAGTCTCTTAAAGAGACTTCTAAGAAGGTTGATGATGTTGGACAAATTGAGGCCAAAGAACCAGTAACTTTGGAGATCAACAAAACTTCTAATACATCCACATTCAACATACCAACATTTCAAAACGACGTAAGAGACCACACTCAAATCAATTGTGAGTTTCCTGGAATAGAAGATCCAATTGTGGCTATAGAGGTCACTAAAAAAACCGCCACAGGAGCTAAGGCTACTTATCAACATGAGAAAGAACCTTATATTCCAATGAATAACATTGAAAGCGCCAGCAATAGCATCAGTGGGTTTGACAATGAGCAGGGCATATGTTTGGATGCCGATATCGATGGGATTGTTGACAGTATTATGAATGACATTGCTAGCATTGAGGCCGATATTGAGGTTGATATTGACAAGGCTGAAAGTGTGGAGGCTGGCCTTCAGGTTGACATGAAGAGCAGCACACAATATCAAAAGAAATCTACTCACGGAAAGTCAATTGTACTCAAATACGAGGCAACGTGCCAAGATTGCATGCGGCCCTTTTTGTAGTTCATTAGGTCATGACCAGTGTTGGGAATTTTTTTGAAGCACCTCTAGCTGATTTCCTCCTTCCAAGGAAATGAACTGGTTTTTTCAAGCGGGCACCAATTGCATCCTCTCAATTAGAAAAACTTCCGGTTTATATCAAGCCATTTAAGTTTTTCAATGGCTGATTTCCTCAAAAATGAAATTTGCATTGGTTGCACTATGGAATTCTTGTAATGCTTGAAATAAAAGCCAATATCAAACTAAAAATAAGGTTTAATTTAGGCACTATTCATTTACCTTGATAAATGGGTTTACAAAACTCAATAGTGATAGATATTTGAAGGAACACATTACTTGTTCTTAGACAATGAACGCAATCAAATCCCAAACGCAATTAGAATCTCCTACCTTAGACTTGTGTTGATTTTGGTGTTGGTGTTGGTTATCCACTTGTAAATTAGCATTTGAGAGTAGATAGAATAGTATAGGTTATGTACAAAATATACAAAGGAAGAGTGGGCATTCTTTTATAAGGATAAACAAGTCTTGATCCCATTTTGTGGTAGCAAAATGGTCTCAAGACTCATCTATCATGGTGGTGTGGGATTCAAGTTGGAGGATTTTGAAAACAAAAAGGACAAAAATTTATTTAAGAAGGAGGTAGCCCTATTTAGCATAGCAAAGGTAAATGTGATGTTTCCATTTAGCATAGGTAGATGAATTGGCAACCCCATTTAGCAATTTTTTTGTAGAAATTCAACTTGAAATTTCAATTAGGGCATAAGGTAGGCGCACCCATCAGCGTGACCATCTCCATTGGCTTCACTGACATCATAATTAAAAAAACAAATGCTTATGAGTGAACTAAGTGATAGTTATGGGTGACAGAGTGATGGTTGTGGGTGACTAGTATGACGGTTTTGAGTACCCATTGCACTATTTAAGAACCAACAAGCCTTGGTTTTAGCATCTCTTACAAATGGTTCTAACAATTTCAACAATTTAGTACTTTGGAAAATACCCACGCACACATGACAATATGGATAACTTCCAAAACTAAACTAATATTTTTTATTCTTTGTTTCCAATTTAATGATATAATTTTTGCGCTTGTCCAACTACCTTAACCAAGCTAAACTGCTTAACCCTTGAGCATCCAAGCCATATTCACCAAAATGCAAACCTAGTCACACTCAATCCAACTAATTTGTCACGACAAACGAGATTCATAAAATCCAACCATATTGATTGGTATGGGACATAGGCCTAGAAGTATAGCAAAAAGGACACATGATTTGTCTTTATTGATGAAAAGATTGTAACAATCAAATATGAAACTTTTTCAATTGTGAGAGGCAATGTGGGGTGCTCAAGGGTTAAACTCACGCTGATGGGGACGACTACCTTAACCCTTTAAAGACCACACACATTTTATCCAAAATCCACTAGAAACCAGGGCAACAAAATTAGATGTGCATTTGAAACAAATATGGACCTAGTTTGAATAATCCAACCGTACAAATGTGAAGGACACCTTGTTTGCTGTAATGTATCAAAACTTCAACTAGATCTACTATTGGAGGTGAAATATTATAATGATTGAGTGAGCCGTATATGGAAAATCTCTGTTTTTTATGCTTGTGTGGGTTTGAATGTTAACGCTTTGTGCAAGTTTTGATTGAGAAGAGCCTTACATTTCTAGAAAGCAGAGTTTCCCACCTTTCCAACAAGACTAGTTTCACACAAGATAGACAAAAATAGCAATCACAAGGTGTAGCTAAGTGGACAAAAAGGGTCAAAAATCCCATTTTCTTTGCTACCCTAAAACGACTCTACAAGAAATTTGATAATTGTTATGGAAAATCCAATTGGTGAAAATAATCAAGAATTGGCCTTAAATGTAAGATGAAATTAAAAAAAATAAAATGATATCATCATTTCAATGGATTCTCAAATACTACAATTGTACTACTACCATATAGAGAAACAATACAAGCATATTCCTTAAGCAATCTGAAGTTTTTAAGATTGCCCTATTGAAATGTGGCATTCTTCTTGGATGTTTAATGTATTGTGTTGTTGCTTTGATCCATCTTTGACCAAATATGGATACGTATTTTGAGGACATGATGTATAAATACCATTATTTATCGACTCCCATATGTTGTAGGTTGAATGCAAAATTCTTGTGATCACAAGCATTCTTCAAGATCATTTTCCAAATTGCTGAGCCATTTTAATATATAGGCCAAAAACTACTCTCCTGGTTCGGTGGTCTGTAAAGGGTTAATGCATCGCAAATGGAAATATTCGTTACAAAAGTGAGACACACAGTTTGCAAGGAAAACGAGCCTAGTCACTCACGCTCTCTTTTTTTTCTTCCCTTTCAATTTGCACTTGGAGTGTCTGTCAAGTAGTTCTGGGGTTTTAGCAAATTAGGGTTTCGATCGATCCATCGCAACAACAGCCCAACCCTTCCCCCTTTCCCCTTTCCCCTTTCCCCACTTCTTCTTCGCACCGATTTGTTTGCCACTCTCTCACTCACTCACAAACTTAGCTTAGCTTGCTTGCTCTTATCACTCCAGCTCACTGATTTACTTGGCTTTTCTTCTTCAGTGCCATGTTTTCGTCACCCGCTCCCTAATCCCATTCGCAAGCAAGCTATGGCAGATTCCTCCGACACCACCACCGGGAATTCCAAATCCTCCAAATCCTTTTGACGACGTCTGAAGTGCCATCATATGTTTCACGTTTCTGTATTGAAATTGGATGGCACTACTACTTTTGTGACAGAAACAACTTCGAATCTTTTCTGAAAGGCGCGTTTCGTTTTTAGGGATGCGGCAGACTAAGCTTACTTGTAAGTTTTATTGTAGAATTTCGAAGTTAACTTCATGCCACTTCCTTTTTCTCTTCTCTTCTCTCCAAGTCTCATGTGCCATACTTTTCTTAGATTTCTGTAACACCTGTTGGCATTCAAGAGCAATACATGGGGTGTTTAATTAAAGGATTAATCCTGCTTTGAATGGCGCGTTTCGTTTTAGGGATGCAAACTACTACTTGTAAGTTTTATTGTAGAATTTAGAAGATTATTTCATGCCACTTCCTTTGTCTCTTCCTTTCTCTCTCCAAGTCTCATGTGCCATACTTTGAAATTGGATGGCACTACTACTTTTGTGACAGAAACAACTTCGAATTGTTTTTGAAAGGCGCGTTTCGTTTTTAGGGATGCAGACTAAGCTTACTTGTAAGTTATTGTAGAATTCGGAAGTTAAAAACTCCGTGCCACTTCCTTTGTCTCTTCTCTTCTCTCCAAGTCTCATGTGCCATAACTTTTCCGCATCTGAGGATGTGTTAGAGTTGCTGGTGTTCTATTAAAAGGATTAATCCTGCTTTGGAAGGGGCGTTTCATCTTAGGGATGCAGACTAAGCTTACTTGTAAGTTTTATTGTAGAATTTCGAAGTTCACTTCATGCCACTTCCTTTGTCTCTTCTCTTCTCTCTCCAAGTCTCACGTGCCATACTTTTCCGCATCTGAGGATGTGTTAGATTTGCTGTAACACCATTGGAACAATGCATTAAAGGATTAATCCTGCTTTGGAAGGGGCGTTTCGTTTTAGGATGCAGACTAATTACTTGTAAGTTTTTATTGTAGAATTTGGAAGATTATTTCATGCCACTTCCCTTGTCTCGTCTCTCCAAGTCTCATGTGCCATACTTTCCGAGTTAGATTTCTGTAACATCGTTGGCATTCAAGAGCAATACATGGGGTGTTTAATTAAAGGATTAATCCTGCTTAATATTAACTTATTTTAATTTGAGAACTTTAATCTGAGCAGGTCAAGATTGATAATGGACTTTCCGAGCTGAGGGAATCATGGATTACGGGCACTTGATGATGTTTGGTAAGAACCTGCTTTTTTTTGTGGACAAAGAAGAAGAGCTGGAGGTCGGTAACATCATCTTTCGGGGGTCGTAGCTTGGCGAGCTCCCATCATGGCGGATTCAATTGCGCCGTTGTCCCAATCCGTGCTGCGAAATTTGGCTGATAAGCTTTATGAGAAGCGTAAAACTGCAGCTCTTGAGGTAATTATCTTTGCATGCTTTTTGGACATCATGAGCACCATCTCGTTCACCTTCGCAGTAGAAATTTGAGATTCTCAGGGTGTAGTTTGTTTCATATCTTTTTATAGTTGTTATACTGTGCATGACACTTGTAACCAACAACTCCCACCAACAACTCTCAGTTCAAGTGGTTAGCCTAAGGCTTTGTCAGAAAAAAAAGCTCTAAAAAATTCAAGTCCACTAAGATGAAGCTTAGGGTTTGTCCCGCTTGGTGGTGGAATTTACTTTTGAGCTAATGAGTATATGTGTTAAGCTTTAGTAAGCGTAAAACTGCAGCTCTTGAGGCACCTTTGCATGCTTTTTGGACATCATGAGCACCATCTCGTTCACCTTCGCACTAGAAAGTTGAGCTTCTCAGGGTGTAGTTTGTTTCATATCTTTCTACAGTTGTTATACTAGTGCATGACACTTACAACCAACAACTCCCAACCAATTCAAGTGGTTTGCCTAAGGCTTTGTCAAAAAAGAAGTTATCAGATATTCAAGTCCACCAAGATGAAGCTTAGGGTTTGCCCCGCTTGTGGTGGAATTTACTTTTGAGCTAATGAGCATATGTGTTGTGCCTTAGTATTTCTTGTTTGGCCAATAGTTGTTGATTATAAGTGTCATGCACTATATGGGGAGGAGCTTGACAGTTACTTGCTTTGGTGGGACTGATTCCTCAGGTCGAGGGTGTAGTGAAATCTCTTACAGCAGCCCAAGATCATGAAAAAATCTCCAGCATTATCCATCTTCTTACTCATGATTTTGCTCTCTCTCCTCAGGCCAATCATCGAAAGGTTAGATTGCCGCTACTCTTCATCACAATAATCTGTTGATAATACATGCTTAAAATGGAGAGACTACATCAACAAATGCTATTACTGTGGGCCAAACGAATTCTAGCCTTTTAATTTTTGGGAAAATTTCATGGATACCCTTGAAGTTTGTAATATTTTCATAGATACCCCTGCTTTTTCAGAAATATCACAAATACCCTTGGACCAAATTTTTTAGGAGTTTGTTTTGTTATGCATGTCACTTCCTTCTCCCTTTGTGTGCACACTTTTTCTTTCTTGTTATGCGTGTGCACAAAGGAAGAAGGGAAGTGATATGCACAACAAAACAAATGGCTACGGAGCAATATTCTTGGTCCAAGGGTATTTGTGATATTTCTGAAAAAGCAGGGGTATCTATGAAAATATTGCAAACTTCAGGGTATCCATGAAAATTTCCCTTAATTTTTTTCCCTTTAGCAATTCGCTTTGATGAAGGGCATCATTTTTCACTTGAAGGAAAGTGGGTTATTGTAGAGCCATGGACGACTTAATCCTTGATACTTGGAAAATTTGTCAATAATAAACAGTTCTAAAACATGATGTAAATATTAGCGTAGACCATAGTAATTGCACTTTTTGGCGTAGTTGTAGGGAGTTGGGAGAAAGACCAGTACAGACAGTCTATGTTATTATGACATGAGGTCCTTTTTAAAATTCTGGTTTCTGATGAGTTTATGTTACTTCATTAAACAGGGGGGGCTGATTGGTCTAGCAGCTGCAACAGTAGGACTTGCATCAGAAGCTGCGCAGCACCTCGAGGTACTTTGTTCAATGATTAACTGGTGTATACTTTCAACTACGATGTATGAATCAAACGGATGTTCCAAATTTAATTCATAATTTTAAATTGTGACTTGGGGTAGTAGTATTTCTGAAGGCAATTGCTGTGTGCTTTTGCAGAAAATCGTCCCTCCTGTTCTTAATTCATTTGTAGATCAGGACAGCCGTGTGCGATACTATGCTTGTGAAGCACTCTACAACATTGCGAAGGTAAGGCTTTGGTTCAAGTTTGAATAACAAGGGTGAGTTTATGGTTTCTTAGATATGAAATAAGTATGATAGTAAACCCTAAACTCGAAATAGAAAGTTTACTTTGGAAGTTATCAGTTGATTTTGTTAGCTACTGAAATGCATTTCTATTGTTCGAAAATGTAGGTTATGATTTCTACTTTCCATTGGTACTTTTTGTCACCTTTTTCTTGAAGCATATAGTGATTCTTTCCAGTTCCTTCGGATATAGAAGCGACCATCCTTGGCTGCTTATGGCTTGTTACCATTGTGGGGCAGGTTGCAAGAGGTGATTTCATCGTGTTTTTCAATGACATCTTTGATGCGCTTTGCAAACTCTCAGCCGATTCAGATCCTAGTGTTCAAAGTGCTGCTCACTTATTAGATCGCCTTGTAAAGGTAGCCACCTAACCTATTTCTGATCAAAGAGCTTTATTCTATTGAATGTTGTCACGATTAACTTTCATATCATTTCATAGACACTCACACAATGCGTGGGAGAGTAGTTGGTTGAGCAGCAGGCAAAGTTTTTGTACTTTTCTAGTAGATTCAGACTCCTCTTTGGGAAGATATTTGACTTGTGATTTGCCCGTCTGCATTTTGCAGGATATTGTTACTGAAAGTGATCAATTCAGGTTCATCTCAATTTCCTATACGGTTGTTTTTGGTAGCATATTCGCTAGGATAGTAGTATTTAGTGTTAAGGGACATGAATAAAAAATAAATAAACTGTTAATCTTGTGCCTGTCAATCAATACTCATGCTCTGTTCTTGTTTTTGTTTCAATTTATTCATATTTAACAAAGTTATTAAAATGAGTTTATGATCTCATGATTGCAGCATTGAGGAGTTCATTCCACTATTGAGGGAGCGTATGAATGTACTCAACCCATTTGTACGTCAATTCTTAGTGGGATGGATCACTGTGCTAGACAGTGTCCCAGATATTGACATGCTTGGTTTCCTCCCAGACTTTCTCGATGGTAAGTTATTCTCGCGCCTCTATCCTTCATGTTTGATCCCATTTCTTTTAGTCTCTACATGTCCAAGTGGCCAAACACCTATTTCCAAATGTATAAGAGTTCAAACAAATCATGTAAGAAGCTCTCTTCAATAAAATTCACTATTAGAAAGAAGAATTTATGCTCAACATTTCTATGCTAGGAACATGCTTTGGAATTATCATTATTGATTATTAATGTCCAAAGCGGGTTTTCTAGTTTTCGCTTGGGAAACTCTCTCTACTTTTTCAGTTCCTTTGTTCATGAACAAGAAGGGTTACTGAAAATCGATGGGTGTTGCATTCTTGTAGGGTTATTCAATATGCTCAGTGATACCAGCCATGAGATACGACAACAGGCCGATCAAGCTCTTGCAGAATTTCTACAGGAGATTAAAAACGCACCTGTAAGTGCCTAATTTTAATTTATTGATTTTCGAAAATGTGTTATCTTGCAGACCTTCTGAAATAAGTAACATGCTTTTTCTGAAATCTCGCACCATGTATTATAGTGTATGGTCTGATTTTAGTATATTGGCAGGGGTTCATATTTGAGCACTAAGTTTTTGAATTTATTGTGGGATCTGGTGGGTGATGACGTGGACAGTCCGTGGACTATGGTAGAATGGCAGAGATACTTGTACAAAGAGCAGGATCTCCCCATGCGTTCACTCGGCTGACTTCAATTACTTGGGTATGTTTCTTAAACTATTTGTGGAACTTTTTGCTAGAGAAACAGAATTCTGGCATGAAAACTATTACTAATTAGGTTCAGTGGTTGATAAATGCACATTTTCTCCACTGCAAGTTTCGTTTGATTGACGTGCTTTTGTTGTGTGTGCAGGTTAATGAGTTCGTGAAGCTGGGAGGTGACCAGCTTGTGCCGTATTACTCTGATATCCTTGGAGTTGTGCTTCCTGCTATATCTGATAAGGAAGAAAAGATAAGAGTGGTATGTCTCTAGCAATTGATATCTGCAGAACTATCATTTTTAGTGCCTTAGGATGGAACTTACTCTTGTAGAGCCTAAAAAATTCTATTTATATATCTAACATCTATTTTTTTGTTCTGCCTAAAACTTCGAGAAACAGTCTGTTTTTGCTGAAGTTCCTATCATTCCTTGCCTTGTAATTTGTGGTGATATTAAATGGTAAGTAGAACCTCGTTTATTGAGTTCTTCTGCGTTTATGAGGGAAGATAAGGCAGTGTTCATGTGAGGTTTCCAGGTCGCTCAAGAAACAAATGACGAGCTTCGTGCTATCAAGGCAGAACCTTCGGAGGGATTTGACATTGGTGCTGTTCTGGTCATCGCAAGAAGGTTTTTCCTCAGCTCATACTTATCTAGATTACAGAAACAAATGTTTATACTTAAATGCTTTCATGGCCAAGCCAATTCTCAGTATGAAGGTTGTATTGTTATTATAGATATTTGCTGATGAAGCAACTCTTTCTAGGCCCTAATGCGTTGTTTTGGATACAGTAGGAATTGCACCAACCTTATTAGCTATTACCGAAATTTGTGCTAATAAAGCTTTTATTCATCCGTCTGATTTATTTGATCATTAGGGAGCTTGGAAATGAGTGGGAGGGAACAAGGTTGGAGGCCTTGAGGTGGATTTCTGTGTTGTTGGAGAGGCATCGAACAGAAGTAAGTTTGCCGTAATTACATTAGATTGCATCAAATTTAATTCTTTCTGCAACTTGACCTGATGGAATGCTTAAATTGGCCACAAATGTTTCTAGCTTTGATAAATCTTACATCAAAAGCTTGCTAGGTTTCCAAATGATAAGTGATGGAACATGTTTCTTGGAAATTTGGGAGAGTACTTTGCGGGATATTTCCAAAGCTAAAGTTGTTGTTATTCAATTGTCAGAGTTGGTCGACTGCTGATTGAGCGATATGGTTTGTGTAGGTGCTGTCGTTTTTGGATGATATCTTTCCTGCCTTGCTGACTTCCCTTTCTGACACATCCGATGAAGTGAGTCCCTGCTATCCCTCAATGTGAATTTTATGGCTGCGTTAGTCTGTAGCTTATCCACATTTTTTCAGAGTCTCTGCAGTATTTTAACCCGCTAAATTTAGAAAGTCTACTTTGGCAGCTAAGAGTTGTCATTTAAAACCATTCTATTTATCATTCAATAATATATGGCTTCTGTTGATATATTCTTGTTACATTCCTCGAAGCTTTTAAATGGCTTTTTTGATAGAGATGGAAGCAGTCACTTTTGGCAATTTGCACATTTAGGGGATATATAATTTTGGAATCAATTCTGATGTACTTTCCTTTCCAGGTTGCCCTGCTTGTGCTGGAAGTGCAAGCCTGCATAGCTCGAGACGCTCAACATTTCCGACACCTGATGGTCTTTCTTGTACACCGTTTCAACAGCGAACATTCCCTTCTGGAGCGGTATTTTTGTTATAGACCCTTAAGTTTGATTTCTCATTCAAAATGGTCTGGGATGGAAGGAAAATTGGATCTTGTGCCTTTTGTTTTTTAATATTGTTCTGCATATCCAGCTTGTGTGAATGTATGGTATGATAGGATTAAGTTTTCTAATCCATCAATCGAAGTTGTCTGGGATCACTGAGGTAGTTCTATTTGGTATTATCAAGTCTCGTTAGGACTAATATATCTTTTGACTCCCTTGTATACTATTTCTGTTCTACTTAGAAAACGAAAACAAACCATCGTTTTTATTTCGTTGTAATCATTTCCAAGTATGATCTTAGACATGGGTGCAGTTTCAATGACTATTGAGTCGTCTAGCACGGGCCAAGCCAGTGATTTGGTGTACTGGTTGTTCACTGCCGGGTTTGATTTTGGACTTTCAGTATGTGCACTTCTCGATGTTGTTATTCTGATTTAGATCTACAATAGTCTGTACATTTCATTGGTTACTATTTTAAACAGCTAGGTCACTGGCTTTGCTAAGGAGTGAGCTCAATTGAGCTTTTGATTGGAAGAATGAATTCTGAGAAAGGTCTATCTGGATTGTATGATTTTGTTACAGGAGAGGTACGTTGGCGCTACGCAGACTATGCCAGTTGCTGGATGCAGAACGAGTTTACCGGGAGCTGGCTACCATTTTGGAACAAGAGCCGGACCTGGAATTTGCAACAATTATGGTCCAGGTGAGCTTTGACGAGTGGATATGACTAATATTGAATGGATTTCAGGTTCTACATTCATGTGTACAAAATTTCAATATGTATTGGACATTTGAGTATTCAATTCGAGCTTGCCTGCAGGATTGTAAGCTTCTGTTGGTTTATAGCATTTGAGGTAGTTGGAAAAGCAGTCTTGTAGGAAGAAATCATGTGTTGGCATATCTGGATTCATCCAAATAATGAAGGAAATTTTGGAGAAGTCGGTGGATCAGTCAGACGGGTATAAAAGAGGACTTGAAGGAGCAAAAAAGAAAGTGTTCTTGTGCATGAAATAAGTATCTTTTTGCGCAAAATTTTGAACCCTCTTGAGGATGGTCAATTGGCCATCAAGAATGTTATGTTTTGAGTGTCAATTTGCTGTATGATATATTTTTTACAGTGTTGTATTGTCACTCAACACGTTCCTATTCACTGCAGGCACTCAACTTGATACTCTTGACTGCCCCAGAGTTAGCAGATTTGAGGGCTCTTTTAAAAGGGTCTCTTTCAGCTTCTGCTGGCCGGGACCTGTTTGTTGCGTTGTATGCATCCTGGTGTCATTCACCCGTGGCTACTGTTAGTCTCTGTTTGCTTGCCCAGGTATGGCCTTGACAATCTCCTTTTGTACGTTAAAATACAATTCTGAGGGGTACTGCACTGACCCTATGAGAGTACCGCAGCTGCTTATGATAAAAACTTACACGCCCTTTTATAATTCCTACCCTGAATTGTTTGTAATAACCCTTTTTGTGTGCTGATGTTAGTTGACATTGGTTTTGGTGTTTGACAGGCTTACCCGCATGCAAGTTCTGTGATCCAATCGCTTGGAGAGACAGATATTAGTGTAAATTTATTAGTGCAAGTAGACAAGTTGGTGAGACTTTTAGAGACCCCAATCTTCGCCTACCTGAGGTTGCAGGTAATTCTTCTACTCTGTCTATTTTGAGTGCAAGTTTAACATCATTCCTGAACAATTTAATCCGCTTTGCTCTTTTGCTCTGAGGAATTAGTGGCACTCCGTAGAATGCATTTAACAGGGTTTTCAGTATAATTTGACTGTTTTACTAACTTTTGGACAGCATTATAAAGAGAATATTGTTCATACTTAATTGGGAGGTCACACTGTGACTGTAGACAGACCTCCCCGTGAACATTGAGGAAGATGCTCTTTCTAATGCTGTCTAAGAGCTCTTAAATAATATATGTTTTACTGAAAACTCTGTTGTTTGTTATTGCATGATAATCACACTTAATTAGTGGAGACACCAACTATAGAATAGACTTCTTAATTATTGAAGTCCTTCATTTTTGACTTATTTCCGTATCGCCGCTCTTGCCGTTTGTGTTTTTATGTTTTGATTGCCGTCATGGTCTTGTTCATACTAATTTGAGAGTTTAGGGCTCTGGCTGAGTGTATCACCTCATATCTGATCATTAATTGCTGGTGATGTGGGTCTGTGCTACTAGTTGTTAGAGCCAGGGCGTTATCCCCAACTCTTAAAAACACTTTACGGGCTTCTTATGTTACTCCCTCAGGTACGAAACTGATGCTATATCTGTAGGGGAATTGCTAACGCCACACCCCAGTGAGCATGTAATTTGAGAGTTTAATGCTATTTTTTTATATTCAAGTGGTCCAACGTTCATTCAATCATGGCATTACCACCTCCTTGAAAGATATAAGAACAAATACAATTGTTTTTTTGAACTTTTATTGCACCAATGCTATTTTTGAAGTATTTTTGCTTAAATTAATTCAAAAGTTCTATCAACATTTTGAGTTTCAAAGTTCAAGCACCTCCAATTTTTTTGAATATAGCCTTAGAATATTAGAGGTGAAACATATCTTTTGATCAAAATATAAAAAATCAGCATTAAATTCTCACATTTCATGCTCAAAGCACACCTTGGGGTGTGGCTTTAGCAATTCCCTATCTTTAGTTATTCACACGTTGTTTTACGGTGGTTAGCAATGATAGTGCATTATAAGAGACTGAGTTTTAATGGTTTTTTTTGCTCTGACTTCTTCAGCAAAGCTCTGCATTCAAAATCCTACGCACTAGACTGAAGACAGTTCCATCCCATTCTTTTATGCACACGCAACCACAGGGAATGTCGACCCCTAGTGAGTTCCCTGGTCTTAGCGCAATACGGAGGAGTGCATCATCAGGACCTTATCCTCAGATCCTATCTCATGTTCCCTTCATACCAACTAGCTCACTCAACCTGCAGACGACTTCTACGGAGGATGGTGACAAGAATGCTGACGCAGGCAACGGAGCTGCAGCTATCAACTTTGCCATGCAGTTGAAACAATTTGAGCAAGTGCAACTCCAACACCGGTTGCAAAGGGTGGTTGGGAATAACACCCCCAAACCACCTCGCCGGCCTCCAGTTATCCCGAACCAGGTATGATCCCTAAGGTAGCATCACCCATAACCGTCAAATTAACCCTTAAAGGACCCAGCTACTAAAATACATAGTATGTACGCTGCTGTATAACTGGCATTTGCTACCAACAAAAAGTTTTAATTTGGGATCTTGACTACCTCACTAGAACAGCATTGATCTTTATTCTAACTTCTTCGTTGATCTCAAATGTAATAAAGGTCTGGAGGCACTCCAAGTACAAGAAAAATACCCCCTATTGTACTGGTCGTAAAGGCTGCTTGGTCGTTGAAGGGTTAAGGGTTTTGAGCATGATGATTATGAATAAACATGTACCAAATTATAGGCCTATAGCAAGAGAAAAATGATGAGTTTGCACTTTCGAATGTATTAATTGGATACTGTGAGAATTGTGAATTTTTAAAGCACCGACTGCAATTGCACCTAATAACATTAAGGTTTCATGTTCACATGTTGTATATCCTTGTAATTACATCTATTCACTTCCATAGATTTTCCAAGATTTTAGAGGTGGTGGTTGTGGGTACAGTGATGGTTATGGGTGTTGCTACCTTACTTCCATAACCAATTTGCCTTCAAACAAGGTCTTCAGTAAAGATTCAGGAGGTTTTTTTGGGAAAATTTCATGGATACCCCTGAAGTTTGCCATATTTTCATAGATACCCCTGCTTTTTCAGAAATTTCACATGTACCCTTGGACCAAAATTTTCAGGTGTTTGTTTTGTTTTGCATGCACACACACTACTTTCTTTCTTGTTATGAGTGCGCACAAAGGAAGAAGGGAAGTGGCATGCACAACAAAACAAACACCTGAAAATTTTAGTCCAAGGGTATTTGTGAAATTTCTGAAAAAGCAGGGCTATCTATGAAATATGGCAAACTTCAGGGGTATCCATGAAATTTGCCCTTTTTTTTCAACTTCTTAAAGAGAACATTCTCTATGATTCATGGGGAGGTCTTTCTATGGTCACTATGCAGAGAGACCTCTCTATGAATTATGGAGGAAATGTTCTCTTTATGGTGCTTTCTAAAGATTCGAAAATCAATGTACTGAAAACCCTTTTTTTTTGTGCTTCTATTCTTTGGGAGTACTGTGGGAGTTATAAACGAGCCTCACGTGGAATCTAAACCTAACCTTGAAGGTTGTCCGAAAAATGAAGTTGATAACTCAAGTTTTCCATATACTTTCGATGTATTTGTTGCTGAAGAGTTTAGTTGCTCACGTTGTGTATTTTTGTGTATGCACGGGTAATGAAAGCTTTGATCATCCTAGCAAACAAGGACGCAAATAATATTCTGGTTCAGGGATTTAGGGTTCAGGGTTTATCGTATCTTGACACGGAACTTGTGTGTGATGTGGCAGAATGGACAAAGACCAGATTACCGATCAGATTCGCAATCATCAAAAGGAAGTGCCTCTGAAGGACGTGGCCCTCCAAAGTCTCCACGGCCGGGAAGGAGCTAATGTTGATCACACTACATGTATCAATTGCTTACCATATACAGCCCAAATTTTATGAGGTGAAGGTATTATTTTGCTTTTTTTTTTTTTTTTCACTTTGTTGATATTTGATTTTATCATATCATCCGTTGCTTGGATGATGACATGACGATTGTACGTTTACACCCCTTGTCAAGGCTACTTACTCTATTGCTTTAGGGAGAAACGCTAGGCTTGAGTTTCTCATATCCCTCGAGGTGATAAGCGGCCAATAATGGTGCTGGATGAATAAAATCTGGTCCAAGTATACTGCAGCAGCTGGCAATCCCCAAACCCTAAACCCTAACCCGTGAAACCCTAATCCGGTCTAGGGCGCAGGCAGGGTTGTGACATAAAAATGAAAGAGTATTTCTCTCTTTTCATTTTTCTCCAGATGGAGTTGTAGACATTGTTTTTTGCTCAACTTTTGTAAGAAGAAGGCAATACAGAAACAACAACTGGACACTGTGCAGTGTGACATCGTCAGGAGTGATATCAAAGCTGGTATCTTCTGTTACTCTTTTAAAAGTACTTGAATTGTAGTGATATGGTAGTCATCTGCTTAGCTTAGGCCAGCACTGATGTGTTTAAAAGTATTTGTACTTATATTACTGGCTTGTACCTATTTTGAGAGCTGAAAAAGCTGTATCACATTGTAAAGTGCAGGCTTTGTTCGTTTTTTTTTATTGTTTGACACTGAAATATGATACGTAATGAACCTAGTCGGTAGGGACACAAAAATAGTCACTACTAGAGTAGTCTCTAATATGATACCAAGCAAACGTTGTAATTTTAAGTTTTACTTGTCAAAGAGGATTCTAAAGCACCAAAGAATGTGTTCTGTGAAATTTCACACAAAAGTCAGGATGTTTTTAAGCTTTTTTGGTAGATGATCTGAATTAGACATCAAAATGTTTAGGCGGTCTACATTGTCTTCATCAAGTACACTTTGTGTAAGACTTTAGGATGGCAGATTTGGGTGGTCTTACTTTGTTCAACTTCTTACTTCGTAGATGTTTATTAGAAATTTTCTATATGTTTAGTAGGCTGGGTATAGATCCTACTACGTTCAGTACGCTAAGTATAGGTCCTGAACTCAGGTCTTATTATGAAACTTGTAATTCTTTATCTTCCGTTTCCTCAGGTTTGCTTTATTTTGGACTATTTTATTATATACAAAGGCTAGAAATACTTGGACCGGCTATTTTTTTGGTGGAAGAACATTGAGGTCAAGATGTGTATCCTGTATTATTGTTTTTGGTATCTAGTTTTGTGAGAAGATTTGTGGGTGATTTAACCCCTAAATGTCTAAGTGTGCCGTTGTGGCAAATACAATACAAGATAGTTCTTCTTGTATTTGGAACGGATTTACACATTTACTACATTTGAGATCAACAAAGAAATTGGAATATAGATCAATGCTATCTTAGTGAGCTATTTGAGTTCCCAAATTAAAACTTCTTTGATAGTAGTAAAAGTCAATTATATAGCAACATATCTACTATGCTCTGGGGATGATTAACCCCTAAATGACGGACCCATGACTGCTGATTCCAAGCCTTACTATCCATCACTCAATTTGTTGCCATCCTACAGTTAAGTATGTATGAAAAATTTTGTATTTAATTTTCAAAGATCAAATTTCATGTCTTCACAATAAATTAGATCTTTTTTTGTAAAAATTTGATTTTTTTGAGATTTTTTGAAGAAAAAGTGAAGGAAAATCATATCAAATAGAAAATCGTTTCAAAGAATCTGAAAATTTCACCATGTGTGTATATCACAATGACAAACATCATGGTGGAAACTCCATTTCCGTGTCATTTTAAAATTAGAAAATATTAGACATTGAAAATACATTCAAAGTTTAAATTGCAATAAAATATTCATTACTAGGAAATTTCCCAAAATTCAAATTGGAGAAGCAACTAGAGTAGTTGGCCTTTACTTTGTTAGTTGGGCTCAAATTCAAAAAATATCATTTTTGTGGGGGAATTTCAGATTTAGAGCAAGGAGCAACAACTTCCCAAAATACACTAAAATAGCATATTTTGTGATCCATTTTTTTTACTAACTTCTTATTTATATAAAGAGAAATACTAGCAAGGTTACAAATTCAATTTAATATTCTTCATAATCCAACATGGTAGACCAACAATAAAGAATATGGATGAAAACCTGTTTCAGAGAAATACTAGCAAAGTTACAAATTCAATTTAATATTCTTCATAATCCAACATGGTAGACCAACAATAAAGAATATGGATGAAAACCTGTTTCATCTTGTGTTTGAGTAGCTGAACATTTGTTTAGCCGCCACTCAATGGCGCTACTAGTGTTATAGGGTTAGAGGTTAACTTTGTTGAAGTAATATATTACTAAGGAAACTAGTGTGTAGGGATGTAACTATGTTCAATGAACTTTGTTTAGATTGTGAGCTTGTACACCATTGTAAGAGAATGATAGAGTATAGAAAATACAGTGCATGACACATATACCCAACAACTCTTTGTAATGACAAGAAATACAAAAGCACAAACATGTATACCCATTAGCTTGAAAGCAATTCCACCAACAATAAGAATAGAGCTCAAGCTTCATCATAGTGATCTTGGATTTTTGATAACTATTTTTCTTTGACAAAATAATAGATTGACTACTCATATTCAAGAGTTGCTGGTTATATGTGTCATGCAATATAAGGTAGGCACAGCCATGGGCGTCACTGACAAGTTAGAGATATTTTAATAGAAAAGCAAATGGTTATGAGAACTGAAGTGATAGTTATGGGTAACAAAGTGATGGTTGGGGGTGAGTGGCATGACAGTTTTGAGTACCCATCTCACATTTAAGAACCAACAAGCCTTGTTTTTAGCATCTCTTACACATGATTCCTACAATTTCAGTGATTTTGGACTTGAAAAATCTTTGTGAACAAATGCTTGCACTTGGAACCTTGAAATTGATGCCAATATTTTTGGTTTCCACTTCCTAACTTACAATATTTTTTTCAAAGTTAGTCTGTTGTTTTACCTACTCCAAAACCCTTATTTCCATACTTATGGGTGCGCCTACCTTAGAAGCATTATGTTGTCCATAAGCGCACAACAATGATTTGTGGAAGATTTTTTGAATTTAGTGTATAAGCGTTGGAATACAAAGGTGCAGCTAAAACATCTAATTATTGTTGAATAAAGTTGATGGTCGTTGCAAAAAGAAAATTATAAATTTGTATTGAATACATTTGAAAGAATTTATGTGCTCAATTCGCTAAACCTTGTACCCTCATCTATAATTGGTTTTGGTTTTGTGAGTACTAGTGTAACCCATGCTCATCTTTGTTTTACTCCAAGGGATTTTTGAAAATTATTGGACGGATTTTGGAAGCTTTGTACTAAAGACTACAAATAAATCCTCCAATAGCTAAAAGGGGCTTAGGTTTTCAAACATTCATCTTAAACTTTATTGGTTCTAAACCATAGGGACAAAGCCTTTTGTGGCATAGTTGCTTATTTTAAAAACTCTATTTTTTGTGATATAAATCACATGAAGTGATAATAAAATTCTAACTATAGACATTGGTAGAGATGATTTTGTAAAATAACCAAAGATAAATCAGGCTGATGTGCATTTCTAAAGAACACACGAGTTGAAGCAACCAATTTAGAATGGATAAACATGTAAAAATTTACTTTTGTAGTATTGGGTGACAAGGGTCCATGCATTGTCTTACTGAAGATAAGATTTCTACCATTCAAAGGTGGCAATTTGGAGACAACAATTGAAACAAATAGAAAGATGTCTAAAAATTCAAGGTATTCATGCTTAGTGCCACCACTTATCTTCCACAAAAGACCATCCTAGACTGCCGTTTTTGTATTGTTATAACCCGACCTTCAATAATTGAGGCCATAGTATGATGTGACCACCCTCTATAAGACTAATGTATCATTATCTTGAGTAAACGGTTTGTACTCCATGCATTGTGAACTTAGTTGCTAAACTATGACCAAACCAACCTTCCCCCAAAAAACACGTTATGCAAAAACTAGGTAAGGCTCAAAGTTAGATAAACCAAGAAAGACATCTGAATGTTTTGGTGGGCTACATCAACAAGTTGCTATTGTCTGACAATTTTAAGGTGGCACATTTGAGTGTCTCTACATCTTTACACATACAAAATTGATTAAAGCAATGCCTTATTGTTTGAATAATGAGAACAATGTATGGGACTTTCACTGTTACTCATCAACACGACGCACTACAAAATAATCTACTTAAATTGGTACCATGTACTTTAAGTTACTTACCCTGGGTTCCAGGATAAGGTGGGCAGCTTACTTGTCATAAGAGTGACTCTAGTGATATTCCTATTAAAAAATCCATTAAATTTAAAACAGTTGGATGCATAATGATTGGCTCTATAAAAAGAATTGCTCAAAATTAAGTGGCCCAAACAGCATAGAAGAAATAATAAGTAAATTCCAATCCGTAGTTCAAAATAAACCTGTGCATTAGAAACCATACAAGGCAATCCACAGGAATGTGAGAACCACATACCTCCTTTCAAAAAGGTAGACTTGCTACAAGTTAACTCCAATAATTAAAATGTCTCTTTGCATGCAATGCAATATACCAATGCAGAAACCATTGCACATACTAAACACACACACCAGGAAACCCTAACCCTAAAAACCACGGAATAAGAATGCAAAAAATTGTAAAAAAGGGAGATCACAAGCACAAGTCACTCATCTCAAAGTAAGAAAACCATAAGCAAGAAGCTTCACTGACCACACCACAAAGGTTACAACACAATCCCCAAAAATGCACCAACGAGGAAGAAGAAGAAGATTTATTCCCACAACAGCAAGGACATGGAAAATTGCCTTTGCCTCGACAAGCAGAACACATCACTGATTTACCGCTCCCGAACAGACTGTCGTTGACAGTGCCACGAGCCTTGCACCTCACACACGGAATTCTCGTCACACCGCCACACTCCGCACACAAGTTCATCTCCCTGCACTCGAAAAACACGTCAAGGTCAAAATTAGGTCAAGAAAGGAGGAGACAAATAAATATGCACAGGCTAAGGTTTGAGGTTGAAGGTCGAATGTAAACAACAACGCCTCAATTAGGTCAAGAACGAGGGGGACCAAAAAACAGCGAAAGTTAGGGTTGGAGATTGAAGGTCGAATTTAAACAATAACGCCTAAATTAGGTCAAGAACGAGGGGGAGTACAAAAATGTGCGCAGACTAGGGTTTGAGATTGAAGGTCGAATTTAAACAATGACGCTATTCGTTAACATCGCACAATTGGAAGGCTTTTGTACTATACAGCGTGCAGAGAGCCATCTGTTTTGTCCCCTGAAGCGTTACAAAAGTAGAAAGGATCATGCTGCCAAGTAGTAAGCGGTGCTTGTTGCCGAACTTTGTCCCTGTTGCAGATTTTGCGATCGAGATTCATAGAAGAATTGGAAAGCATCAAGGCGGAGACGGAGGGGAAGACCAGGGTTTAGGGTGTGGGGGACGAACGGGCGGGGGGGGGGGGGGGGGGGGGGGGCGGTGTTGGTACCTGCGTTGGGCGCGAGCGATGAAGGCATCGACCTTGGGCGTGGCGAGAGCAGCAGCCAGCAAGAGAGCTCCCACTCCCAATCCTGCCACTTCGTTGGCCGTGATGTTCTCCATCGCCGCTGCCTGCGAAATTCCGAAGTACGCGAGCGGAGCGAACGAGGTGTGCCGGGACGAAGGCCGAGCGCTGAGAATCTGTTGAAAGCGCGAGCCACAAAATGTGTCCACGTTGATTTCTCCACCGCATTTTCAAAGTTTTGGATAAAGAAGTGCGCATTGATTAGAGCATCTCCACCCGCCCTGTAAACCACGGTCCGGTACTCCGGTGAGAACCGATATTTAGTGTATTGTCCGCCGAGTCAAATTGAAATAAACCAGTTGAATTTGAAACTTGCTGGATTGGGCTCTAGAGATACGGTACCAAATACAATTGCAATTAATATTCAGAAGTTTGAATTTGCTGGAAATTAAGTGTTACAATCAATACATATTGAAGGGTTGTACGATGGTGGGTACATAATTTTTTTTGGAAAGCCCTCATAGCAGCTCAAATACGGCTGTACATATGGACACAGATGGCCGATGGGTCATTCAGGGGTTAACCAATCAAAATTTACAACTTTTTTAAAAACAATACATTATAGTGTAAATATAGAAAATATCTTGTGCACTCCATTGGACATACAAAAAGTTAGATTCTAGTTGGTGAAGTTAAAAAAATTCTCAGGTGTTACGTAAAACACTAGGTTAGGAGGACATTTGGATGAAAAGGGAGCAACTAATGCATGGACTAGTCAAAATATTCTCCTTGATACAACAAACTTTGCATTTTCTTAGTGCACAACAATTTTTTCAAATATTACATCTTTTTTACAAAATAGGTTGAATAGTCAATGATTGAGAATCTAATTGCTTTGCAAATAAGGAAACTTGTCATTGGTTGGAAGTTAGTTTACTTTGTAGGATGAGTGGGGGAAACAAGTGGTCAACACTGGAAACAAAAGACATTGTGAGTCTCAATAATGAAGTTTTTGAGGTTGATTGTAAACTCTCTTAGTACTTGGACATCTTGGATTATCCTTCTTCTCTAAATTAGGACACAAGTTATTTCATGATACAAAGTGAATAGACACTAGGGCATTTTTTTTGGCAAATGGCAACCAAACTGGTGATAAATTTGCCAACCTAAACAAATGTGGGCCAGTCCCTCGTTTTATTACCCACTAACTTGTGGACATCTGTGAACTAGCAAAAAGTGTCAAGGCCAAAAAAAATGCCTTGATAGACACCCTAGTATTTTGCAATATTATGATGGATACCCTTGGTATTTTGGAGATTGCAAGGATACCCTTGTGGAGTTTGGGTTTGCAGATAGGGAAGAATTATCAATACTCCTATTTGTCACATACAAATTGCTTGCATACGTACATGCATGGCAACAATGGGATGTGCACTTCATGTAGCAACAAGAAATGTCTTGGTTTTCATTGTTTAGCCACATAGCAAGTAGCTCTAACACTTGTCTATGCAAAATTGCAACTTGGATGTTGTTATACACATGAGCCAATGCTATGTGGCCCCAAACAAAAAGAACTTGACAACACTAAGGTCAAAGTTCTTGTTACCAAAAGCGCAAGCAAGTCATTCCATAATCTCTTTGCAACCATTATACTCTAAAGGGTATCCTTGCAATTGAAAAAAATCAAGAGTATTTATCAAAGGATTACAAAATACTTCGGTATTTATAAAAAAAAAATCAATTAAAATGAGAGTTTGAATAGGGCAAGATCCCTTCAATCAAATTTGGGTAAATTTTAGATTAATGAGGTCTAATTAGTGTAAAGCTGTGGTTTGCCTCTAGCACTTGTTCTCTCAATATTGTTGTGGCCACAACCTTTTATTGCTCCTCTAATAGCAACTTGGTGGCACATCTTTTGTAATGCAACATCTCTCATGCACTCTTTACACACACTTTCTATTTGAGGATTACGGCATCTTTAACACACTCTCTACCTGAGGTGCATGCTAGATTTAGATTTGGTGAGGAATTGCTTGTGTAAAAAGGATTTGAAAGTCAATAGTCCTATATACGTCACTGTAACAAAACCAGGTAGCGGAATTGAAAACCCAGCAACAATGTTCACGTCAGAGATTTGAAAAACTGGATGAAAAATGCCAAACTAAAGCTCAGATGCAACTCTCATGTTCTCAATGAGAAAGTTATTGGTAGCTAATGTTTTGCTTTGCTTTCTGAATGGACGAACTATCCCAAAACCTGTCTAACGTCATCCAAAGTGTATATATAAATTAGGCAAGTTCTTTAGTGAAGTCTTGAAAGGACGCTCATTTCCTGTCTCCTGATTTCCATAAACTTGATTGATCTCCTGCAAACACGAGCTAGCAGTAGAACAGGTATTAACATTAAGCAACTAGCTCTAAGTTATTCCCTTCATGCAACAGTTAACTCTACAACCACTATGAAGCAATTGGCTCTAAAAACTTCCAGAACACAACTGACCAATCTTGGAAACTCGCCCATCAGAACAGCCAATGCTATTTCAAAGACAGTTGAAATAAAAACCAAACCAAAAATACAAAAGCAGCAGTGAAATGAAATGACATACTAATACCAGCAAAGTAGACATAGGAATCTATATTGCAAACTGAAATCAGGTGTACAGAAAGAAGCTGAATCATGAAAGAATAAGTATAAGTCCAACCCTAATGACAACTCGCTGATCAGAACAGCAAATGCTATTTCAGAGACAGTCGAAATAAAAAATCAAACCAAAAACAAAAACAGCAGTGAGCTGAAATGGCATACTGGTACAATACCAGCAAGAGCAGACATAGGAATTTATAATACAAGCTGAAATCAGGTGTACAGAAAGAAACTGAATCATGAAAGAATAAGGAAAAGTCCAACCCTAATCTAATCATCATACGACATATGTGGAGCAGCTTCACAACCGGGGTCAAATGCATCAGCAACGCCGCAGCAATGCCAGTACTGCATGATTTCCCCACCCCCGACCGTATCCATCGTGCCGCCCGTATGAACACTCTCAAATTTCCTCTTCGTCTCTCCTGCCACAGAAACAGTCTGACTCTTAGGTACTAGAAGTTTCGAAAAAATTAAAGCAAGGTAGTGTGCTCTAATTGCGACCCTCTCTGATAAAGCATCCCATAAGTAGCTCAGGAATGAATCCATAAGTAGCTCAAGAATGGATATGAAGCGGTCCTTGAATGGAACCCTCTAAATCATAGAAAAAACGTATGTTCTGTTGCAAAAGTCAATCATACTCCTCAGTTCTCAAGAATGGATATGAAGTGGTCTTTGAATGGACCCCTCTAAGTCATAAAACAAAAGGTGTATTCTATTGCAAGAGTCAATCATACTCCTCAATTTCTCCTCATCCCTAGTTGTAGGGGGACAATTTATGGGAGACTTCGAATCACAAATAGATGTCTACAACAGAAAACTTTGAAAATTATTCAATGATTTATTAACGCTTCAAAAAACATGAAAATAATTGTGTTACATTTAGCATCCATTCTTCTTTGTGTAAAAATTAGACAAATAAATCTTCATGTCTTGAAAAGACCATGAAAAAGCAGACCAGCCCTTAAAGTGACAGTTTTAGAGCATACCACCTTAAATCTAAAAGAGCATCTAAACAATCCCTCAACGACCGAGTTTTAGGTTTTAAAATACCAATTCGATTGATCACGTTATGTGAAATGGCAGGCTAAATTTACATCATCAGAAGCAGCGGAGAGCATTGCGTGTCTCGGTCAAACAAAAACTTAGAATCGAACAAAAGAAAATCTCCATGAGGAATTGTTACAGAAAAATCATTGCCCCTATGAAGGTTTAAGGCGATTTCCATGGCGAACTAATCCCTCAACAACTGAGTATTAAACTTTTAAAAACAGCAATTCGACTGATCACGTTATATGAAATGGCAGGACTAAAATTTATATAAAAAAAACATCACATATCTCGGTCAAAACAAAAACTTGAAACTTAACAGAACAAAATCTCCATAAGGAATAGATAAAGCATCCCTATAAAAGGTTTGAAAGCGATTTCCACGGCGAATTAATCCCCCAACGATTGCGGTTTTAAAAACAGCAATTCAAATTGATTACGTTATGTGAAATGGCAGGGCTAAAATTTATATCAACAGAAGCAGCAGAGAACATTGCGTGTCTCGGCCAAAACAAAAACTCAAAACTTAACAGAAGAAAATTTCCATAAAAATTGTTAAAGTGTCTCTATAAAAGGTTTAAAACCAATTTCGACGAGCGAAAACCAGATTGCATTTTGACAAACCTCCAAAGTGAGCAGTGTGGAATCGACAAGCACGGGGATGATTGTCCAATGGATTGTACATTCCCTTACAATTGCGGCACGTCCGAAGCTCCACTTTCACGTCTGCATCTCCACCTCCGCTGGCTACTGCTTGTGCCCTAATCACCCCTGCAAAACACACTCATCTCTCTCTCTGTTACAATGCAACAATCTCGAATAATGCAACAATCTCGAATGATGTGACAATCTCGAACGATTTGAAAGCAATGTTCTCATATGTTTTGGCTTATTCTAGCTCCGGGGATGGGGATTTGATTACCTTGTGTGGAAGGGATGTGGTGCGTTTGTGGCGAGGGATTTGAAATGGAAGTGCATCGGTGGTGAGCATGGTGGAGTAGAAGGGGCGGAGTGTAAGCAGTAAGTTTAGTAGTCCACATGGCTTCGGGATTCTGTGGTTTTGTTCCGGATTGATGGAAGGTAAGTGGAGATGGTGTCGAAGAAACCCTAGAATGGCGATGTCGTGTGTTATGTAGAGAATGGAGTAGCGGAGAAGTGACGGCGGTGAATGGGGAGACGGTCAGAGTTCTCCGGTGGCGGTACCGGTGGCGGTACCGTCCCAGTTGCGAGACCTCCTGAATGTGTAGGGTAAGGGCATCTCCGCCGGTGGCTCACTTTCAAAGTGGATGAAAAGTGTTGAGGCCCCTTTCAAAATCCTCTCAAATTTTTTGTTCCACAATGAATATTGCATTAAGATTGCCTTGACAATTGGGTTGCCTTACCACGGTAAGTTATCTCATGACTCATCATTTGATCACTTGAGGGCACATGTAATTCTCTAAATATTTGGATTTCACATGGTTTGTGATTGGGAAGTTGTTAGTTTGTCTTTTTACAAATTCATTGTTGTTGACAAGCCCATTATAAGCTATTTATTGCAGTAGTTTTTGATGAAAATTACTGTAGCAACAATAAATATTTATATAGTGCAAAATGTCAAGAAATTAGTGTGGGGCAACCTCAACGCAATATTCAGTGTAGCAAGTCTAGCAAGCCACTCTTCAAGCCACTATTCACCCTAAGTTTAGTAAGTTTTATCCTCTATTTTCCTTGATAAGTGATCAATTGCTTATTTATGGGGTGTGTTGGAGTGTAAGGCCACCTTTTTGAAGAGCATTGGTAGAGATCAAGGGGCTTGAGGCCTCGCCAAAACAAATGGAAATTTTTGAAAGAGCCCGGACCGGTGGAGATGCCCTAAGAGTCCCAGGCAAGGGCATTCTCACTTTTACTGGGAAGAAGGGTGTGAGGTAGACACACCCATTCTTGAGCAGCTCCCAAATCCACACCCTAGATTTGAGGGTATCACCACCATACATTATTGGACTCAAAGTGGAGCAGTAAACACTATTTGCACAAGCAAATCTTGCCACATGTTAACTGGCTAGTTTGGAGAAGGTTGGGATTGGGACTGTCAAGTGCCGTTATAGGAACACACCCAAGCAGTTTCAAGGTTAGTTTAGAGTTGCTTTTAGGGACCCTATGAGTTGTAATTCTGCCATTTAATATAAAATATTCTACAATATATTTTTCCACAAAAATGACGTTCCATAATAGCTTGTTGAATGACTAACCCTACAAATCTTTTGCCTTAACTTTTCAAGACTTTGCAATACCCCAAACCCTTAAATCATTGGGTATGGGTCTGTCTACCTTAGCTCCAGTATCTAGTGGCGCACAAGTGAGATTGTCCGTGTGTGAGATTCTTAGCCTACAAAAACGTATTTTGAACAACATTATATCACATGTCTTTTTTGCTAGCAAGAGTTACTTTATATAGCGTAACACCACTCAGCAATTTCTAATTGTTATATTCAGAAGTAAGGGCAACCAAAAATGCAAAGAATTTTGCTCAAGCGGTTTTGACATTCTCAAAGTGCTATAAAGACAAACCAAACAAACCAAACAGAAAAACTAAATAACTGATTTCTATATGAAACATGAATTTGAAAATTCTCTATATATATATATTTTAACAAATGGTGTCAATATTTTTGCAAATATTGCATTGTCGTAATAATAGATGAGGAAACAAGAAATTTAGTGGAAGAGAGGATTTTAGTTTTCTCAAAACACAAATCTTTAGGTTCTAGTTATAATAATAGAACATTCTCTATTTTTTTTTTGCAAATTTTACATTAGAAATACTTAGTGATGCAATTACATTGAACATGGCAACATGTTGAGAGAGAAGTGTCCATGTTGCAACAGAATGTGCTTATAGTTTTCAATTTGTCCTCATGGTGAAGGGTTTTTCACCTTTGAATGATGTTCTTTTGAATTCAAAAAATCTCATGTTAGAAAAATGTGACAAAGACCCTAAGCCAGGATTGGCCACAGCGGACCCAATTTCTGGAGTTGAGACTGTGTCAGATCTTTGCTGTTTAAGTATAAAAAGAAGTTTCAAAAATCCTTAGAAGGCGATTTGCATATTCTACTTGCAGTGATTAAGACCTGAGGAATTTCCAATTATTAAGATGAGTAGCACCTTCACCTGCACCACCGTTACACACATGCCTTTTCATGCACAAGTTTAATTCGTTCATTGGCAGCAACATAAACAGCTTCAGTAAATATATATACATCCTTATCCCAAACGCATAATATAATACGTGCAGAAATCTGATAAAGCTCTCTAACAACCTTACAAAGAGATCATGGTGGATTAAGCATTCCACGGGCGAATCCATGCTTAGGATACGTTGAATGCCATCGTTACTCAAAATTTCTTGCCTAGAATCACTAAAATTTGCAAACAGCAGGTTACACCGTTGCAATTAAATTCAACCCATCTACCTCATGCTTGGCACCCTGTTTAAGAGAGCAGTGACCAAGTATCTACAGATAATTCCCGGCTCTAGTGTCAGAATTCCATCTTAAATAGTATGCAATTCTATTTCCTATGTTGAGAACAACTCAGTGTCCTCTGTCGTTTGATCATTCAAGAATTCTTCGGTTCGAGCAAACAAATGTTGGATACTCCTTCGGCCACCATACTTTGCTGAGTACTGCTTCAAATACTGACTGCACATAACATAATGATTCAGAAGAGTAACTCTCAGCAGATATCATATATAACAAGTTAAAATGTCACGAAGACGGAGAACTTAGCATCAGTATCAAAAGACCAAGATAAATTGGTTCGAACACTGCTACGCACGCTACTTCTCAAGCTGCGCATTACTTCAGTTTTTTTGGCCAATGGCATGCATTGTTCAGTACCAACCACAAGGTCTTTACACTAGTGATGATTGACACTTCAATAGCCCTAGGATTGGTTGGTACACTAATTGTGCCCAACAATTAAAAAGATGAATCATATGATGCATCATTCAATATTGATTAACTAAACCAGAGCAGCTTGACCAACTACTAGACCCCGTCATTTCAAAGTTCAGAATTCATGCGTGATGTGAAGAAGATTTGGCTGCTCTACGAAATAATAGATAAGCTAGCATAACACACAGATATAAGGTTCATGAAACACGTACCAGTGAGGCTTCAAGGAAAGTTGCCGGTCCATGGATAGCAACTGTGAGTTTCAAAGCCATACAAAGCATTTGTATCCAACACCTACTCAGGTATTAACCACCAAAAAATCTTGAAATGGCCTGGCGTCATCCGCTGCCTTCAGCTGCAGCTCTATAAGGTTCTATAGATTCTTCCCCACCGAACTCTTCAATAAGTTGGCGCTGCCTCTGCGTGATATTCCTGTTACATTCCCGACCACTCTCAGCTGCGGTGTTCATAAGAGTGCGAAAATAATCAGGCAACAAGGAAAGAGGGTTGAGGAGCTTAAAACCACATCAAGGATAGAGTCACATACGATGGTATGGTCACGTTAATCAGCACATACTGGTCACCGTAGTGTCTTGAATTCAGAACTCTTACACCTGCTCAAATAAGCAGAAGATAGTTAGCAGCAAAAAAAATCAAACGCGAATTGTCCAACCCCAGAATTTAAGCAGATGGAACAAAAGAAATAATGCTCCAAGAAGTACTTTCAATCAGCAGTGAGCTAACTTCTAGCATCCATGCAGGAAAGAGAAGTACCTTTGCCCCTCATAACTTGCTTATGTCCTGGCTGAGTGCCTGGCCGAATCTGCATAACGACAAATGAATTTGGGGAATGTGAGATATTGGAGACATGGTACTTAGTCATGTATTCAACGACTATTCAACCGATGCTGAACATCAGGTCAAACTGCGGAAATAAGCTAAACAGAAAAGGAAGAGAAACGTTTCGCAATATCATCAAAAATGTGAACAGATATGGGAGACAGCCGACCTTAAGTAGCACATCACCAGTCAAAGTAGGAACTTGCACCGAACCACCTAAGATGGCCTGCACAATCAATGATCCACGATGTGCAATAGAAAAAAAATGAAAATAACGTATGCATCTTGGCTTTTCTCAATTCTAGTGGCGTCCCTTGAAAACACATGCTTTGAAATTCCAAGTCATAAATACTAACTTGCTCAGAGACTTAACCAGGCCAAACTCTAAGATGTATAGCAGCTGGCATTCAGTTTCAAATCTATTTGAGACTACAGAACCCTATGCTCCATCAAGGTAGCACCAAATCTAGCAGTTCAAATTCTCACTGTTATCTCGAGGTGTGAAGGCATCCTAATAATCAGTAAAGATGAGATCCATTAACGAGAAAATAACCGCACAAGAAAGACGGAAGGGGAAAAACATCATACCTGCGTGAAGGGAATTGGAACGTCCACATAAATATCTGCTCCCTCTCTTCTAAAAACTTTGTCAGGTTGTACCTTCACCAATCAAGAAAACAGAATGTGAGTTACTGGATTGAAAAAAAAAAAAACCGCCTCCAGAAGACCTGTTCCAAACGTTCCGTACTGCGAAAAACTGAAACAGTAGAACAACTATCCATTCAACAAATGAACAAAATATGGTCTCGAAACTCACTCTTATTTGCAAGAGAAGATTTCCAGGTTGGCCACCTTTGGGTCCCTCCCCACCTTCCCCATGCACCTTCAAAGTTGTACCACTTTCCACACCTGATACCGAAGGCAATTCACAAGCCACCTATGGTCATTGTCACATTTACATCCCTAATACACCGAAATTCAAATTCGGAATGATTCAAGAGGACGAGTGATAGACCCAGGTAGCTGGCACAGTTAAGTGGTCTGTCGTGTGAAAGACATAATAGACAGGTAGCTCATGTGGAAGAAATGAAGCAGAAACCATACAATAAGTGTTTGGAAAGAAGTAGTTCTGCAATTCTAATTAGACCACAAACTGGAAGACGATTGAGAACTTGGATTTAGCCTCCAATGTAGAATGCTATATGAGCTGGCCAGGTTCAGATGATAACCGTACACGGTTTCTAAAATTGAGAATCAAATATCTAACGAAAGGTCAAATTGAGGAGCAACGAAGAGAGCTTGCATCAAAGACTTACCAGCCGGAATATCCACTCTGACCTCTCTGTTTCCCTTCACAACTCCAGCCCCTTGGCAAGAACGGCAATGATCCTGCATACAGCCCTCAATGCTCAATGAAACGAATTACTGTGATCGTTCAGAAAGGTATTTATCCTGGAAACTAACGAAATTTAACTAAGCCCTCATTTCATAACTAAAAGTACAGATCCACTAAGAGAAACGGAAGTTAAACAATACCTTGACCTTCTGGCCAGATCCATCACATGATGGGCAAGTTGACTCAAAAGTGAAGAAAGCTTGCTGCATCACGACCTGCAGAAACAAAGGACCACGCCATTATAAGATAATCTTCAAAAACCATGATTGATAGAAGGGCCTTGCAAAAGATCTACATAGAAATCCTCTTGCTAACCAGGTGATAAATCAACATACTGAGCAGACATCAAGCTTTCCTGAAAGTCTCATATAACAAAGATCTTGGAAGTGTAGAACACATGAACTTACCCTGCCACGTCCTTTACACGTTTTGCATGTCTGAGGTTGCACTCCTCGAGGCAGGCCACTTCCATCTGCAAAAAGTCGCCACAAAGAACGATGCATACAGAGCTGGTGTCATGCACAAGATCACCTATATTCTTCTTACGCTGGAAAATGCAAGGGGATAAACTAGAAAAATGACCAGTAAACATTCGATCATGATGGGTACAGAAAGGACTTACTACAAGATTGGCACCGCACGGATGTCTGAAAATTCACAACTTGTGAACAACCTTGCACAGCTTCCCTGAAAGTCAGATCCAATTGAACCTGATAGAAACCAACTAGTGAACATTGTAAGAAACAGAAAAGCTCATCTAAAATGGATGACATGAACGTGGAGCGACCACAGATGTTCGATTAAGGGAATAGTACAGCAAAGTGCTACGAGATGTCTCACTTAATCTCAATTAAACAACAAAAAGCATTAACCTGCACATGTGGTCGGCCTTCTCGAGCACCTCCTCCAAACACTCGATTGAACATCTGTCGACAGATAAAAAAAATCATAAATTTTATGATGAGAAACAGTGTAACACTAAACATCAAGGTAAATAATCTTGCCAACAACAGGGGACGGCAATTAGACAGAGATCAGAGTAAAAACTTCAAAAAAGAAGGAAAAATGACGGAAAAAGTTACATCGTCCACGCCACCACCAAAAGCATCACCGAAGATGGTTTCTTCAAACCCTCCAAACCCACCAGGACCCCCACCAGGAGCACCTCCTGCAGCTGCTTGCTCGAATGCCTCATGCCCAACCTGATGTAGCATATAAACGAACCTCATAGAGCAACTCACAAACAGGAAAAGAAAAACAAAACTACTATTGAAGCGAAAAGATGCAGAGCATGGACAAGAACATGCGCTATGCAAAGGCAGCATTACTGACACATAAATATTTGAAACAGATATCTTAATAAACCGTAGGAGAAAATATCGGAAAGAGGCATTCCAGCATGCAAAAAAGGAGAAGAGCTCTAGAAAAGAGAAGATCGGAAAGCAAAAGACAGCTCACCTGGTCATACATAGCTCGTTTCTCATCATCCTTCAAAACCTATAGAGACGCAAGCATGTTCACATTAAAAAGTGGAACCTTTCAAATAAACTTCACTGACATACATCGTCAGAAGTCTTAAAAATGATTAAGCTTAATTGAAAAAAGGCACTAATAAAAAGCAATCTGAAAACCAACTCTTAGTTCTATTGAAATTTCAACCTAAATAGCACTAAATCATTTCAATGAAACCAATTCAAATATTTCCCAAAAACATCAAGTCTGATCTGTTCAATAACTGCACTCGCAAACCTCATATGCTTGTTGGATCTCTTGAAACTTTTTCTCTGCATCTGCATTTCCTTTGTTCACGTCCGGATGCCATTTTTTTGCCAACTGCAACCAAAATCAAGTAACTATGATTTTAGAAACGTACATAAAACTTGAAATCCATGAACTTAATCAACCTTGAACAAGATGATCGACGAATAGAATTGCTTGTACAAAATAGCACTCGAACGAAGTGCCTACTATCAAAATAAATTCAATAATATGCTATACTCCAGTACCAGATAAAGATTCCAATAAAACCTTCAAGAATTCAGCTTGCATGAATCATCCCTCCATGCAAACAACATTGATCCTAAATGAAGTACCTGATAATAGGCAGATTTGATTTCCTTTGCACTAGCTCCTTTCTCCAATTCTAGAGTCTCATAGAAATTCTGTCGAGCCATGTTTTGGATGCCTGCGGCTCCCAACCATGTCCACTATCATAAATAATTTAAAGTTCAAACCTTACAGCATCCACTGATGCAAGCGAAGCCGGTAACATAGCGGTATAAGGTAGTGAGTGCACTATTCTGATGAGCAACACAAAAATCCATAAGAAGAACGTCTAGTGTCAAATAAACTACAATACCTGTGGCATGGAAGCTCCGCCGGCCATTTGTCATACCCCACTCGTCACCACTCCTACTACCGCAGATCTGACTGCAATTGCCTGTGGAGAACCAAATCTTATTCAAAAACGGGTCTTGAAGAATGATTTAGTTCCCACATTCATGCAATTAAGAAACAACAACTGACTTGGGCCACTACAGCGAAGACCATTACTCTTACAGGACCTTACACATATTTTAAAGGGAAAACTTCATGGATAGCCCTGAAGTTTGCAATATTTTCATAGATACCCCTGCTTTTTCAGAAATATCACAACTACCCTTGGACCAAACTTTTTAGGTGCTTGTTTTGGTGTGCATGTCACTTCCCTTCTTCCTTTGTGCGCACACATAACAAGAAAGAAGTAGTGTGCGCAAAAAGGGAAAAGGAAGTGACATGCATACCAAAACAAACACCTAAATTTTTTGGTCCAAGGGTAGTTGTGATATTTCTGAAAAAGCAGGGGTATCTATGAAAATATAGCAAACTTCAGGGATATCCATGAAATGTTCCCTATTATAAAACCGACCACTACCCTTAGAGTTTGGTTGCATGTTTTCCAAAAAATAAACATTCCATTGACGTGTGCATCAATAACATGACCTCAGATGCTTCAGGGTCAAAACCGTGAACAAATCCCCTCAACCTTCCGCAAATCCACTTTAATCTTCGGACGGCAATAAAATGAAGACATTCAAGGTCCTCCCACCAATTCAACACTCGTACCTGAACGATGATCTCGAGAGGAAAAATGCGCTTCTCTCGTAGCTTCCCATGATGCTGTATTACTGCACATCTCATCCTGCTGCATGTCATGCAAACCAAGACCAAAATTTATTAAGCAAGTCACCTTCTACCTTCCAAAACTCGCAATTACAAGGACTAAAAAGCAAGCAATCTCAGAAATTGCACCCTTCTCTACTCATGGCTATATAATCAATCCGTAGGCCAGAGCAAAACATAAAGAAACGGTGCTGTGACAAATTGCTCTAAGCAAGATAAATCTTTATAAATGGATCCAAAAAACAGCCCGTTAGTGTAAAATACGTGACGAGCGTAAGCGAAAACGAAATCAGCACAGAACACCGTAAGCTTGAGAATTACATCCATAGCAACGGAACAGGTCCTTTAAGGATCTATATTTTCAAAACACTAGAATTTTCTCTCAGAATACGTCTCATCCTCAGCGATGCTAAATTATTTCAAAAAAGCTGACCACTTGTAAAACAGTTCAAATCTTGAAGACCTAATTAAAAAAGTCGCGGACTCAATACAAAACCCTAAAAATCAAGAAACAACAAAATCTCAGTTCAATTAATTATGATTCTTTCTATAACCAAGCAAACAAGCCTCACAATCCTCCGCTGCAAGAGATTTAAAAAAGCCGCAACATTAGGTCAACTCAAAACAAGTGCAAAAACAGGAAACCTTTAAACCCTAATTGTGAGCATTTGAACTTACAGTGAAAGAAGCGGCGAAGGGGTTACGACGAGCAGCAAGCGGAGGCAGCAACGACCGCTGCTGCAGCAACAGGTGCAGCGAGCGACGCCACGGCATGCGCGCCATGGTGGGTAGCCAAAAACAATAAGAATTAGGCAGAAACAATATGGAATCCTGCAATAATCGCGGATTCGGAAAAGATGATCGGGAAAATTTTATGGCGGCTCCTGGGAATCAAATTTCGCTCCCCGAGAATGGGAGTGCGGGGGGTGTCGTGATCGCCGGTGGGAGTGGGACTGGAGTGGCAATGCTTGAGCAATTCTCGATGATTTCTTCAGCCAGGGCTTTCAGTGCAACAAGCTTGAGGTCCCCGCAACGTCGACGAGGGCCGTTAGATCTTCTGTAGTAATCTCTGCCGTCGGTGGATTTCGGGAACATGAAGGGTAGAACGGAGACCTAGGGACAGGAACGGGAGATTCGAATAAAAATGGAAATTCCATGAAAAATGGAGTCAACAAAATTTGGTTTAACCCTATAACGACCTAGGATTTGCTCTAATCTGAACAAAAAGCTAACATTCTGATACGTTGTATCAGATCTGTAACCGTATAAAATCAAGCTGAAATTATGGATAGGGGTGCAAAAATGAAAAACATATTACAAATAGAAGCACAATTTCAAGACCCCTTTACTAAAATATTCTTCTTTAGGCTTGATTTGGAGAGACCTTTAAGTTTTTGGAAATTAATAAACATTTAATGTGATGTATACTACAAGGGAAATTGTCCAAAATAACAAAACTATGTCCAAATCAACATGGTTAAATCTACAGAAATTGTCCAATTTGACAAATTTTTTGTCATTTTGGACACATTTAGTCAATTTGGACATGTCAATTAGGACACAATTTCTTGTAAATATCTAAATTAACCAATGTTCAAACCAAAATTTTATTGGAGTTTACAAGCTTTTTTTCAAATTGTGCCCATATTTGTAATTATTTTGAAACTGTGCCCCCATTTGTAATATTTTTCATTTTTGTGCCCCTATTTGTAATTTCCCCTAAAACCAAACTAGACATGTTAGAGATCACATTAGAAAAGAAAACACAACAATATCTCTTATGGATTGAAACATTATTATGTTTGATCATGAAACACCATATTCATTAAAATGGGAAATTGGGAACCTCTCAAAATAACCATGTTGATCTCAACCTAAATCAGCAATTTCCATTAAAATTAGAGTTCTTAGCTAAATTGACATAAAACCTTCCAATTTTGAGTCAATTTTGAAAGGCTTTTATGCCAATTCAGCTCAAATTGAGTTGAATTGACATAAAACCTTTTGTCAAATTTACTTTAAATTACCTCTCATTTCAATGGAAAACTCTTATGTTAATGAATATGGTGTTATGAGGGTGTTAAAACTGTGAAAGTGATTTGAAGTCTTTCAATCCTCTTTTCACATATCAAATTTGAAAATTTGGTCACCAAAAAAGTATGAGGTTAAAGGGCCTAACATGCATAACCCCAATCTATTTATGACTTCTCAAAATCTACTCTACAAATTTTTTAAATGAATTTCTAATGTGATTTTTTCTCAAAGATCTAGTGCATTTGAGGCTCATTCCAGGAGCCCTAAACTCTACATAAAGTCAAGATTGCAATGAACAACCGTGCACAAAATCTTGAATAAAAAAATCATAATCAATCATTTGCAAAATCACATTGTTGAAGCTAAAACTAAGCTTTATAAAGAATTTTAAAAAAAAACCTATTATAAATAGTAACTTGGTAAGGTACAATTTTATTTCAAAAATTGGTCAAGGACACATTTGTCCTCATGGTCATTTTGGGGTTAACCCTTTCATGTGTAGGGAAGGGTTTCATGCAAGGGCATTCTCACATTTAAACCATTAGGAACAAGGGTAAAAGTTGAGTTATCAATGGTATAAATGTGAGATTGTCCTTTGCATGAGGCCTTAGCCTGCATAAAATTTACTTGAAAAAATATTGTCACTGGTCCTTTCTATTAGGGTGTGTGACACCATAAGCTTGTAAACCCTAAGAAGCAGCCAAATTCTTAGGCAGTTTTTTCTTTTCTTTTCTTTTTTGCCTTGATCTACCCTGTAAGTTCAAAGAAGTACCAATCTCATAGGTGAATTCCTAGATCCGTTGCAATGGACATCAATGCCTTGACAATGTCTCAATCAATTCAGTATGTCAGATTCCCAATTGGATTCAAGTCAATTATTAATTTTAGGGCATCAAGTGCCAAGGCGGCCAATTCTTTGCTCTCTTAGTGTAAAATGTCAAATAGTTACCATTTTTGAATGATGATAATTTTTTTGGTGTACCATAACTCTAGTTTGTCTTTGTAGCTTTTTTCCTAATATCTAATTGCTTGTAGGTCCAAAGAGTTATAACTTTTTGAGGTTTTTTATAAATAGTAAATACGATAGTTACATCTTTGTTGGTTTATGTTGTCTTGCACTATAGCAAGAGTGACATTGTGCAACGTGACACCACTTTGCAATTTCCATTGTTACATTGACAAATTTAAGAACAACAAAAATGTAAAGGATTTTGTTCAAGCAACAATTGAGTAATTTTTTTGTTTTGTCACTACTCTAGACTAGTGTTTTTATTGGGCCTCAAAGACCATCTTGTAAAAAATTTAGGAAATGTGTTTGCCTCCCTTGGGAAACTCTCCATTCCTACAAGGGCACGTAGGTGATGCCAGAACAAAAAAAAATACTACTCTAGACTACTTATGAAGCGGACATAATGCAACATTTATAAAAATATGAACTTTTTTTCCTCAAAAATCAAAATTTCAAAATCATTTAGCATGGCATAGTTCATAAAGTCGTATTCATTAAAAAAAACAACTCTTTTGGCTTTTTTTTTCCAAGAACGCCATATTCATTGAATTGGGAATCTGGTGACTCTTTTCCAATGAAATGAGATATATATCATCCAAAAATACGCTATTTTTGGAAAAAAAGTTTAGAATTTTGGACAAAAGTTCATTAACCCATTAACGCCCGATCAACTAGAATATGGTCAATTTCCCGTGTATTTCTAGACCTCTATGCGTTAATGGGTTAAACAAGTTTTAGGTGACCTTCTTAATTGAATTAAGGTGGCTATTTTGGATTCAGGTGAAATACAAATGGGACCCATGTATTTCCCTTTTAATGAATATGACTTGAATATGACGTTTCATTTTTTTGTAAGCAAAATATAAACCTCTCAACTAGAATGCTCTAATTTGCTACTATGAATGGAAAAGTTCTTACTTTCAATGTGTAGAGATAAACCACTTTTTCATTCCTTTTATAAGCCAAAAAGTTTAATTGGAGAGTTTTCACCTTCTTTATAATGCTATGTAATGATTTGAAGTTATCTTAACCTCTAAATGCCCAAGGCACCAAATTTGGGTGTTTTCTAAACTTTGAACCCTTGCTAAAAGCAAATATTAGATTATTTTGTTTTTTTTTTTTTAATTTGGAAAAGTTGTTGTTCAAAGTTAGCTTCAATTTTTGATATTGATGTCCTCCATACTGCATTCCAATTATTTTTTGTAGACAACAAATTAACTAAAAATACAAAGGATTCATTTATTTGAATCAATTCTAGAGGAGAAGGAATCATTTTTAATATCAAAATCACATTTTAAGGACAATCAACTTCCACCAAAAAATTCTAGAAAATTTTGAAAAGGACATGGTTGGATTGCGCCTAATGTTTTGTATTTTGGGCATCCTTTGTTGTTTCAACTTACACAAAAAGTTTTAGAAGATTCTAGAAAAGAGCGCAGTGACAGAAATCCCCCTTCCACTTCTAAAAGAGAGTAGTGATGAAAATCCCCCTTTCACTTAGTAGTATAAATAGATAGATATTGCATGTAAGTTGCCTTAACAATTAGGTTACCATACCTTATGAAGTTACCTCGTGACTCATAACTTGACCATTTGGAGATGCATGCAACTCTCTAGATACAAAGATACACATGGTTTACAACTTGGACGCCACTACTTTATTTTTTCACAACTTCATTATCAATATGAGGCCCGTTAAATATTGTTTCCTGCTGTTATTATTGATGAAAAGTAAGGATTTTCATAGTATAAAATGTCATGATATCAATGTGGGCAACCTAAAGGCAGTATTTCGTATAGAGATTTTGAATCTTGTACAATGGAATTGCTAACGTTGAGCAATCGTGGCGGGATAGTTCTTCAAATCTAACTGAGTGGTTGGGCGATCCAGCTGTCGGAAGTTGAATTCAATCGTCTCATGAATGCTGTGTTTGCAAGCATGAAGAAGCACACGCTGGCAGGAGTATGCAGCTCCTATTCTTTATATTTTCTTTCCCTTTCTAAGAATCTTAGGTCCACTCGATTTCTTGCATACTCTTCAAGGATCGTCCAAAGGTCGTATTGCAGAGTTCTACAAATGTGCGGTCGAATCGACGGTCGAGATCCAACACATCTACGATTTCACATGCTCGTGAACGAGATGACGTGCTTGAGGCTTTACGATTGCAAGGGTTAGGGTTAGGGTTATGAGGATGTGATTGTGAAACTGGCAACCACTCGTGACTACGAGGGATGTACATCATTCTCCGGGCAAAGCCGTCGGAGAGTGACGGAGATGCGCCTCTCCTGCTCCAACACCTTCCCAGCCCAAACCTGCTCCTCAGCTTGCTCTCGATTAATCTCATGAGTCCACTTATACCGCGCGTTGCCAGACAACAATATCAAATCTCCAGGCAACAACAACACATCCACCGTCTGCGAGAGCATGTCGCACTTCCGAAACCGCATCACACACGACGACGACAGTGACAACACCACAATGCCATCCTCAAACCGAGCCAAATCCACATGCGGTTTAATACCTTCACCGGGCTGGTAAGAATTCACGATCATCTGATCGAACAGAGGCATTCTCCGAAGAATCTCCTCTGGCAGAGGCGCCTTTAACCCTAACTCCACGTAATTGGAAATAGAAGAGGAAATTAAAGAAGACAAGGTGAGCGCCCAGCCCGGGAGCACGCCAAAGCGCATCGCTTGGTTATGAGAAGGCTGAGTGAACCAACCCTCGCCCTCTATCGCCGATACCAAACTCTCCTGCTGCGTGACATTCAGAAACCTTTCACATCGCCACAAACCATCCACAAGTTCCACAGCTCGCCACATGTGGTGCGTAAGCTTGCTCTCCTGTGACCCTTCCCACTCTGCATCGACATTCACATTCGCACATACTCCTTCATGTTCATCTTCCGAGTCCGAATCCGTGCCAAAAACTGCTGCGAAAAGCTCCTGAGCTGCGGCGTCGGTCATCGCCATCCTCAATCAGCTCTGTGTCCTCGTCGAATTCTTCGAACATCCTATTGCAGATCCTATCGTTCTGTTCGGGTTGCTTACAGAGGTCGGTTTCTAAAGATTTATACCCGGAACCTGACCTGTCACGGCCAGGTCATATGGTTATGACTTGAGTAGGTATACCATGGTAATACATCAACTATATCGTGGTGATACTATGACAATGCAATGATGATGTAAAGGTAGGAGGCTTGTAAACCGACCTTCTAAGGGAAAGATGACGTTTGTATGAAAATCAAGCCAGTTTAGCAGTTTAGCAGCTTAGAAATATCTTTAGTAGAAAGTCAAAGAAGAAACAATTTTATGACCTTTTAAATTGATTTTTTTGAGTTGGTATGAATTAATTACAATTTATCAAAGCAAAAGGTGCATAGGTAGCTATTTTTGATCATAAGTTGTAACATTCATGGTTCAAAGGGTGCTTGTAAATGGAGCACTTGAGTCCAAAAAGCAACCATTTCAAAACCAAGAATGCTCCAATGAGACCCTTAAAGAGTGCAAGCACCCATTCCATATTCTAATACTCAAATCATTATTGAGAACAAATTTTCATTTATCTTAGTATGACGTATATTTATATTTTACTGAAAGTCAAATTTGAACACAATTATGACAATAAGCACACTTAGTGATAGCTCATATCACTCTCTTGAGGTTCTAAAACAATGCATGCACTATTACAATTTTTAAACTTAAAAAACTAGACTAATTTTAAGAAGCTGAGTGCACAATTTTTGAAACTTCTATAGGGCGGTTCAAAATAACTGCACAGTTCTTGAGCCTCCTAGAGCTTCTCCACTGTAGCCCATAACCAGACCTGGAATATTGAGCTTCACATATTAACCCCTCACTATCCAAGGGGCCTAAATCAGGCATCTCTAAATTTTATTTAGAGATGCGTGACATTTTTTCAAGATTTTTTTGTGTGATTATTATTAGCTTTAAATTCTTATTGAAGTCTAGTTTTAGCACTGGGAGTCTCATTTTGAAGATGAATTAAAGTGATTTGTCTATTCAAGATTTTGTGCAAGGGTGTCCATTGTAAACCTTCACTTTCTAGTGTTGAAGGCTCTTGGAAATGAGCCTCAAGTACACTAGAACTTGGAGAAAAAATCACATTAAAAACTCAATTTAAAAAATTATAGAATAGATTTTGAGAAGCCGTAAATTGATTGGGGTTATACTTGTTATACTTTACATACTCATATTTTTTTGGTACCCTCAATATTAGGTTTGAGATGCAAAAAGAGGATTGAAAGACTTCAAATCACGTTTGCAGTTTTATCACCCTCATGATCAAACATTATAATCTTTCAATCCACAAGAGATATTGCTATGATTTCTTTTCCTATGTGATTTATAACATGTCTACTTCGAATTTGTACAGTTGTGCTTTAAAGAAAGTTGATTAGATTGATCAAAATGCCAGCATTTTAATCACTTTCAAGCAAATTTTGAGATACTCAAAAATACTAAGGACGGTGAGGGGTTAAGAGGCATCAGATCATGAGCTGATGGCTCTTAATATGGGAAGCTTGGTATTCCTGGTCTAGTTATGGGCTGGAGTGGAGAAGCTCTTAGGCCATCTCCATCAATTGACTCGAGATTGGCAAGTGGCGAGGCATTTTCACACTATTCACTTTTGCAATTTCCATCGGTGACACTGGTAGGATGAGTTTGTGAGAGGCCTCGCTACATTGTGCTTCGGGGACAGTGAGCCAGCGGGATACAAAGTGTTTTTAGCGTGCTTGAAAGCTAGGTTCGATGCCTCTAGTCCCATGCCAAGCTGCCTTTTGCTGCAACGGACCCTCACTTGTGGCCCATCCCAAACGGCCAGCTAGGTGACTGGTGCAAGACTCCACAAGCCAGATCTTCTAGTGCGTCGCAGGAGAGTTCAATGGGTGGAGATCCGAGAGCTCAGCCACGCTCAACAGTAGCTGAGGGCCCGCTCAAGCTCAGGTGGCGAGCCGCTGCCAATGCCAACCGGTGGAGATGCCCTTACACGGGCCTCGATGTTCACCAACTTTGTGATGAGACCAAACTAAATGGAACAGTTCCCAAGAAGTTCCCAACGAAGTTCCCACATCGTAAGTGACAGCGTGGACGATACTACGACGTTGCTACGGCTGTACACGATAATTTACAAGTTGATATCATGCCGATACTATGGTTGTGACAATGATTGATTGCAGGGTCTTAACTCTTAACGATACAAATGATAATTCGACCGTGCCAAGCGGCACTGATCCCAAGAAGTTCGTACAAGAGTTCTCACCAACGTTCCCATCAGCTCCCAGTAGTTCCCGGTAGGCCCACAGAAAGAAAGACCGTTGGAGTGGAAGAGAGCCGTTGTGGCTCCGAAGGCGACAACGAAGCGTTGATGGCGGTGTGTATATTGGGATTTGCGTCCCTCAAAGCTCGCTCGCTGTGCATGTTTTGAATTGGCTCGGTTTATCTTTTCCCCCTTTCGATCCTTTTTCGCAGCAATCTCGCCTTCCCTCCGAGTCCGTCATGTTGCTTGGCTTTGTCTCTGAAAGGGAGCTCTAAATGTGTTGTTTCTCTCTTCGTTTTTAATACTCACTTCTCCACTCACGGATCTCTTCATTGCTTCCTCTTCACTCGGTGCTCTTGATGTGGTTTCGGTGTCATTGCATTCAGAGCTGGCGTTCTGTTCCTGGAATGAGAATAGGTCGGGGTTTCGTGTGTAAGTATATCCTTATCGGAGTGATGTAGGTAGAGGTTTGGTGAGGAGTCAAACTCAGGTAAGTTGATAGTGTCTTGTTCTCTCATCCTCTTGAGGTTAATTGATCGTTTGAAGTGGAGGAATGTTTAATTAGCGTCGCCTATTCGATCCAAGTTCAGCATCTTATATGCTGAAGTTTACCACCAGGTGCTGGAAATTTAATGCCTGGCATTGATTCTCGAACATCCTCAACCAGCATTCGACTGCATTCTTACGCAAAAACGCTGCAGACTGCTCTTTGAGCTGAGGTAAGGTAAGGTTTCTTGTCCAGCTATTTCATTTGCATTCAGAGCTGACACTTCGGGCTGGCATTCTGTTCCTGGAATGAGAATAGGTCGGGATTTGTGTGTAAGGATATTCTTGTCGGAGTGATGTAGAGGTTCGGTGAGGTAAATTGATAGTATCTTTGTTCTGCCCTTTCTGTAGCTCTTTCTCTTATCTTCTTGAGGTTTATTGATAGTTTGAAGTGGAGGAATGTCTAATTAGCGTCGCCTATTTGATCCGAGTTCAGCATCTTATATGCTGAAGTTAACGACCAGGTGGTGGAAATTGCTGCCTGGCATTGATTCTCGAACATCCTCATCCAGCATTCGACTGCATTCTTACGTAAACACGCAGCAGACTGCTCTTTGAGCTGAGTTAAGGTAAGGTTTCTTGTCCAGCTGTTTCATTAACTGCCGTTGTTATCGTTTCTAGGTGTCCGAGTTTCAACGAAGAACACAATCCTTGAAATGCTTAGAAACATCCGCTACAGCTCCGTACATTCCTAATTTCGAAGCTATTGTTGTCATTGGTGCTTCAAAATCTTGTATCAATTCAAAGTGAAAGTTCCACTTTCAAGCGCGATAAATGGATTTCCGTATTATAGTTCCTGTGTGATTATATATTCCCTCACGGGTGGATCCACTTCCTCTGTTGAGGCTGAATGTACTATGAAAATTCATCAATGGTGTAGTCTTCGAGAAAGGCATTGAATGGATATTTAGAGATAAAAAAGCGGCCGAGGATCACCTGGATGAACTAACTTAGAGCCTATTTTACGACCTCATGGTTTTTATTGAAACTTGTGCTTCGAAATATGTTGAAAATGTGTTTGATGTGGCTGATTATGAACTGTCTGTGAAGTCACTCAATGTCAGGGGTTGTAAATTTGTGGCGCGTTTGACCAGGTATCAAGATGGAGGTTGAGACCGAAACCACGGTGGTTTACTCGGTCATCGAACCGAAGTATGAGTTTTCCGCTCCTCAGTACTTCGATTTTTCATACGAAGAGACTCAGCTGGATATTGACATCGCCGAGAGCTGGTTTCGTAGTGCAGTTCCGTATGAAGCTTCACGTAAATCTCTTACCCGCCTATGTCCTTCTCTTCCTTGAACACATATGAATCTATGGCTAGCCTCAGGTCTAGCATTAAATTTAATAAATGCTGAGATTCTGGACAGTCCAATTATTAAATCAGTACTTTTGATTCTCTGCTGTAATGTCCTTCGCATTGAAATCTGGAGTTAAATGCTGCAACACATCATAGGGATTGTCCTAGGATTTCCGCTGTTTGTTCTAATCTTTACATGAAAGTCTCTGTCCAATATGCATGCAGCCTCTACCATATGGACTAGGTGGAATTCCACTACATGCATATGACCGGTTGAATTGGCATGGGAAACGCGTAGTACTGGTGAGAGCTACTCGTTAATTGTAAAGATTCTTGGAATGTCCATGCAGCTCATGCGTCGAAGACAAGGTCAGTTGCCGAGCTGTTTACTGCTGCAAATAAATCTGGACAGAGGAGTGATAAGGAAGCTCAGCAGGTATTCTACTGCGTCCATGGTACTTGTAAACAACTAAGGGTGAACTTGCTCTACAAGCACTTCGACAGCTTAAGCCTCTGTGAGCAGTGAAGTGAGCAGTGTGCAGGATTCGGTGTACCGTAGTAGTGACAGTGAAGTTTTTCGTGTGTTTGTTCAGATTCTGGCTCACGTATCGCCGTCCCCGAAGCAGCTGACCAAGCAGGATTCGAGTTCTGAGAAACAAGCCTCCCTTTATGAAGAACTTCCTGCCAACACAACCATCGTACCTTTGGGTGAGTTGTTAGAATCTTTGTATAGCTTGATTTTGCTATATTGATTAATCCACGAAATTACACTGCTATGGGCGAGATAGAGTAATTGGAACTTTGAAACCAAAAAGTTGGCTAATACTCAGGAAACTACGCTCATCGAAGTAATATATATCGTCTAATGTGTAGAATACAACGAAAGTGTGAATATTTCTTTGCGAGCAAGAACGAACACAAGCCCTTGTCGGTGGAAAGAAAAAAGAACATATTTCATAATATGCAGTGATTTTTGTGGGGTTTAGGTGAGATCAATGAACAACTTGATCCGCGTACTCCAGCTGGCCATCGGCTGGGTCAAGGTTTGAACAATTTAGTTATGAGTCCCATCCAAGCACTTGTGCTGTCTCCGCTTCCTGCGAAGCGATTGTATTCGGAGGCATGGACTGAAAGTGATTTAGCTCCAGTTCATCAGCCCAGAGCTGCCTCGAAGAGGTCCTCTGCTGTCAGGTTGGTAGTCCGGTACATTTTATTTGCACTTTTGCCTGGTACTCGCTCAGCTGTTATCGATACTACTGCCGATTCGCTGGATTCAGTACGTTCTTTTGTATTTCGATTCACCCCATTTAATCGTATGACGCCTTCAATTCATGCTTAACAGAAGATCGTGAAACTATTGGAGGATCCTCATTGAACCTCATATGTGCAGGCGGTCTCAAAACGTCAAACGTGATAAAAGCATGATACGAAAGGCACACGCCTTGGAAGAAACTCGGATTAGGAAGAAGCAAAAGCTTGACGGAGGGAGGCTAAAACAGGTGCGATTTTTGCTTCCATGTCGAATTCCCTATATAACTTGATAGGTCTTTTGTTAGGATCTGATAAACTATGCTGAAATTTGAGTGCACGGTGACTGGGAATATACGCTGTTCAAAATTTTAACTTACCGAGCTTTCTGAACAGATTCAAGTTGTGAAAATTGCTGAGGAGAAGCCGAAGAATACTGCTTCTCTGACAGTTCCTCAAGAATTCCGTTTCTGCACTGACACTCGAGCTAGAGTGCATGGAGCGGAATCGGGTACTTCACATACCACAGACAAGGTATAGTCACAACCCCCGCATTTATAATCCAGGCTTTTGAATTACGGCGTCCATTCACCTGAATTCTGTCGCCACTGTTCTTGAAGCTCAAAATGCCTGACCATTCTGTGCATTCCGCAGATGTTGCGAAGATCACTATCAGCTCAGGAAGTCAGGGAAGTATCTCCATTTGTATCCATGGCCGAGCGTGTGCAGAGGTTTCAGCAGAAGACCCCAGAGCGCTTTCATCTACTGCCGTCTGGAGCTGGCAGCTCTCAACATACTGAAATTGAGAAGCCCAAGCCGCTTACGTTAACAAGGCCTAAAACACCTGAATTAGGGACTATGCAGCGGATGCGTCCTACAAGGTATGCTGACCCAGAGTGTGAAGCATTACCAAGCGTTTGCCTGTCTCGCCGTTGAGCTCGGTGTGTAATTGATTTGAACTCATTCTTGGTAATGTTTTGCGACTGCAGGGTGAAAAGCTCTGCTGAGGTCGAGGAGGACATGATGGCAAGCTTGCCCAAGTTCAAAGCCCGTCCTCTACCAAAAAAGGTTGCTTTAATATTCGCACCTCTCAACCGCTTCATCGTCTTGAAAGAAGCACGAAGGGTTTGTTAAATGTTTATTCGTTTGTGTTGAGAATTTTCTTTAAAGTACCGGGTGTGGAATTAAATCTCTAAGACTACTGCAGATTCTGGAGGCCCCTACTCTACCGTTCGTGGCCAAGTCTACTCCTCAGGTTCCTGAGTTCCAGGTATGCACATACTTCAATGACTTTCACCTATTTAATTTATCGAGTCCTCGTTATTTTTTTCCTATGTATCCTTGCTGAACAGGTTGTTTTAAAAGTTTTTTTTGCTGTTTCCTGCAGGAATTCCACTTTCATACTACGGAGCGTGCCCAACAGAATCCCAAAACTACTTTCTTGATGAACACCTCGCAAGATGCCCATTCCGACTTGGTATCGTCCTTCACCCTTCTTCATTCGTGATGCGCAATGATCAATGATGTACACATATTACTGGCTGAACTCAGTTTGCAGTGCAACCATCTGCATAAACATGTTTACTCACAGAATGTTGCCGTGAAGGATATTGCGCGGAAGGAGAGGCGAAACTCTGCTCCTGGTGAGACACTGGGCTTGCCTTGCGAGTCGCGACCACCTCGACTTCAGACAGCTCTTCGAGCTCGACCAACAACGTACCTCTCTATCCATATTTTTTCTCTTTTTTCCGCGTCTGTCATGTTTCAAGAAGTCCGATATTCATTTTGCTGGGTAGTGAACCGGACTAACTGTCATTCGCCTGTAGGATCAAGAGTACTGCTGAGATAGAGGCTGAGCAGCTTGCAGCGATTCCCAAATTCAAGGCTCGTCCTCTCAACAAAAGGGTATGAAACTGTACCCGATCTTTAAACTTCCAAGAATATATAATGTAGTTCTCTCTGTATGACTCCTGGACCATCTATTTCTAACTTCAGCTTAATGGCTACCAGATATTCAAGAGCAAGGGTGACTTGGGAGTCCCTCGTAACCACAAGCGTCAAATTACGTTGCCTGTGGTAATTTATTCCTTTTTTTGTCCAATTTCTGTCTTTCCGTATCTGGCTCGAGTACGATGTTTGTGTTCTGCCTCGATTACGATCTTTGTGACATTCGCCTCGCTCAATAATCCTGAATCCTGATTGTTGTTCCTGATGTTTGCAGGAATTTCGTTTTCAAACTGGCGAACGAGCTCAAGTTCGAGGCCCTGCTCTGCCAATTGAGGAGTTTGATAAGGTCAGATATGTTTTACTTTACATATAATACGCGGCATTTCAAATTTTGTCAAACAGAACCTGTCAAGAATCTTGCGAATCACGCACGGTGGCTTACGCGTTCACATCTGCTCTCTTAACAGCTATCGCTAAAGCAGGAACAGAGCTCGGAATCACTGCAGCTTCCACACGTACCAAAACCATTCCACCTCGCGACAGACGTAAGTGCGGGATTTTAATACACGCTTGGTGTTCTTTATTATTATTTGTTTGGAATTTTATGTCAAACTTGAGGATTCAACCCTGTGGTGTACGACGTGAAACTGTGAACGTTTAGAAATAATACTCAAACGAACATCGGATGGTCCTTTTTCCTAGAAACTAGAGATTTTGCAACTAAATTTCCAAAATATCACAACTCTTGTTAAATCGTACCTGAGAAAACCGGCTAACGTGGTTTTCTGGCTGACTCAGGACCGAGGTCTCGCTAAGAAGATGAAGATGATTCAGGAACAAGTAGAAAGGAATCAGAAGGAAGCAGAAGCCCGTATTCCAAAGGCTCAACCATTGCCGTACACTACCAAGTCCCCCATTGTAAGCCTCTACTGAAGTATGATCTTTTAGACTAGGAGAATTTTTTTCATTTCCGTGAACCTCGACTATTGACAGCATGAACTGCAGGGTTTGTAGTGTTAATCAGCGTTTCTTGTTGACGGAAACTAATCCTTTTTCGTTTTCCGCGTCATGTAGATTCCTTATAAGCCAGCACCCAAGTTATGCACAAAGCCGGAGCCATTCCAGTTAGTGAGCCTCACGAGACACGAGGAGGAACAGCAACGGCGTGTAGCAGAACGTGCCCAAGCTGACCAGTTAGAAGCATCATTGAAAGAGTTCCGAGCGCAACCGAATCTTTCTAAGTAAGTAAATATTTCATTCTTATGAATCACACACGTTTCTCTGGCGTTGCGATCCCAACACCTGATAAATTCGGTATTCAACGAGGGTAATACGTAGTCTCATATCTTTTGTACATGTTATGAACAGTGCGCCCGTCTTCATGCCAGTAAGATCGAACAAGCCCTTGACAGAGATATCCGAATTCAAATTCAACGTAGACTCTCGAGCCGTAGAGCGTGCTGAATTTGACAAAAAGGTACCACAACTTTCCATTGCAAAAGAAATTCATCGAATGGAACTGAAACAATATTACTCTTTCAGTGTCGTTTTCTGTACAACCTCTGTCAATGACAGTAATCTCAGTTTCATCTTGATTTTGTGGAGTTGAGTCGTGGGGATCACCAGTTGTCCAGTGAACGGATTCGCCGTGCACTGTGAATGAGTTTCAGCCGAAGCTGCACAGCTGTTCGTCCTCTTGTCCATGGTGCATTGATTTTAATACGTTGAAATCTGAGCAGGTGGCTGAGAAACAGAACATGTACAAGCACTATCGTGAGGAATATGAAGCTGCCAGAAAGGTAAGTCAGTCTCCACCCAGGTTGTATTTAGCGACATCGGAAACTAACAATCTACAACATTTTTGGAACCTCTACCTCTCCCTGGACGTTGTCTAACCACTTCGTACACGTGCAGGCTGAAGAAGGAAAGTTCATCAAAGCAATGCGCAGAGAGATGGTCGTGATGGCACGACCTGTTCCTAAATTTGATAAGCCTTTCATTCCTTTAAGGTATGCTACCCTCTGTAGCCCGAGCTTATTTCAATGGACTTGAAACCCTGTAACAAACCTGCAAGGATTAAGCATATAAAGGTAGCAACACCCATAACCATCATTGTACCCATAACCATCGCCTCTAAAATCTTGGAAAATATGTGGAAGTGAATAGATGTAATGCAAGGATGTACAACATGTGAACATGAAACCCTAGTGTTGGGATTAGGTGCTATTGCAGTAGGCTCTTTAAAAATTCAGAACTTATTCTCACAATATTCAAATAATACATTCAAAAGTGCAAAGTCATATTTTTTCTCTTGCTAATAGGATCCTAGAATTTGCTAGATGTTTATTCATAATCATCATGTTCAAAACCCTTAATTTGACGGTTATGATTGTTGCTACCTTATCGAGTAAATATTTATCAGGTCAAATCATCTGTCTGGCTGCTGCAGGTCCTCGAAAGAACCAACAAGGCCTGTCTCGCCCAAATTCAACGTAAAAACTCCCAAAGCCGACGTCAGACCTGGTGGTCGTTCATGGGCACAAGAAACTCCAGTTGTACAGAGAACGATTCAAATGCGGTAGTAGTGCGCTCAACAGCTGTTGACAATACCAATCCCTCTGGCATCACCCTGCTTTTGTGAGGCTCACATGAAGGTGATCACTTACTCTGTGACCAACCTGATGAACTCCCAGAGTGTAATAGTAAATTGGGCTTCAGGAGCTTGAAAAAGAAGAATCTACAGTTTCCCCCCTGAGTCGGAAAGTTATGTCCTGGATGCGGACGAGTTTAGTTAGGTACTGTGTCTGGTACCAGAGATTCTTCACCTTGGGATTGTATATTCTCACATTTATGTCTAATACTCAAGGACATTTGATTTGTTCCTATTCGATGCCCCTGCAAATACGTCGAGACTTCACCAGTTTTGAATGCGTACTTGACTAACTTGCTTTTGATTCGGGAAGAAAATTATCAATTTATTGCTTGGTTGTCAAAAACCTTGACTGTTTTAAGTGGTAGCGGTCGACAATGAGTTGGTCATGTTTGTGTGGAAGTGCAGTCTAATGTCTCTCGCAAAGCATGCTAATATCTACACATCCAAAACAATCCTTTTCATACTAAGGGTCTCTTAGATTTCCAATAATGTGAAAGTGTGCAATAACTTGCAATCTACTAGAATCAGTAAACAATGGCTTCCAAATCATAGTTTTTGAGAGTATGGCTTTATATCATATCCTCTACCACTAAACCTACCAGTGTACACATTAACATTTATCAATCAACAAATATTATCAGAGAAATCCCTTTCATTGCAGCATGTTGATTTCAAATTGAACGGTTTTTGTATGGTGCGGTTATTTGGGTTCGCACATACGTTTTCTGATAAATTGTTTTTGAAGACCTATTAATGGCTTTTGATATGACCTACTCTTTGAACAATTGAGAACTTACAGAGAATAATTTAGTAATCAGCATCATGTGAGTGTTACAACTCTATTACAAATATCTTATGTCATATGGATATGGAAGGATGAAAACATCAAATTTCCATATATGCTTGTATTTTTTGCTTATTCGAAATTGGAGTGCTTGGTCAAGTTCATCAAAGAGCAAAATGTGGATTAACTTACATAATGTTGATTTTAAGGATAAACATCCTATTCGTGAACACGTCACATGGCACATGAAAATTTAGCACAAGTGACATATTTTCCAAATTCAAGGAAGTCTAGCCACAATCTGGGGACAATTTGGGGAAAATTTTAAAGACCAGCATGTTCTATGAAACAACTGAGTCAGGGTTTTTTTTAACTGACACAGATGGCAAAGTATGACTTCGTGTCCACTTATCATATGACGATTTTTTCGAGGTAAGAGAAGTTACTAGTTGCATGACAGATTTGGCGAAAAATGTGTCAGTTAAAAAAAACGCAGTAACTGACATGTCAGTAGTACAGTCATCCATCGACATAAAATAATAAGAAACATTTGCATGCAAACCAACCAAATTCATTGTCTACATGCTTGTATTTTACCAATCTCACCAAAAAAAAACGTCACATTCAAATATGATGTATTTAGGATTACAATGTTCATTTACAATCTCCAACTTTGAGAATTGTATTCCTCAATTCACGTATAAAACAGAATAAATTTATCTCAGAGGGTTTGTCCCTTGAACTCAAAGATCTCCCCCCAACATACCCCCCACCTTGTATTCAGATTTTCTTTTTAGATTTCAAGGAAAAGGCACGGAGTGTACTCCAGAAAAGTGTTATGGAGAGAAGCACGCAAAGATCTTTGGCGAAAAGTGTGGAAACAAAATTGACAATACTCTGCAGTGGTTTCTTTTCACTAAAACAAATACTTAACACGACATAATACATCATCTGTACATATGAATCTCGCTAATTATAACGCATCTCTCAGAATAATAAACAACACTCATAATATTTTCTACACAATAACTAAAGCTTGATGAAGCAAAAGCGTTGAGCAAAAATCTCAAGCAGGAACGGCATAACTAATCTCCGTCCAATGCATAGGATCAGCAAATATGCATGGATCGTCCTTTGTAAAGTCTGCCACCTGTATACCACGGAAACAATCTTTAGATTAAACTTTACCACATCCACCTAGGCACCCTTGCTTGCCAGTGAAACAAGCCAATCCCAGGAACAATATGAGTACAATGAACCAGTAAGCAGATCTGGCAATATCCAATCCGAAGTACGTATACAAAAAGCCAGATGTTAATGAGATCAACCCCCTTTTCATAGAAAAAGTAAAAAAAGCCTTAGCAGTAAGGCTTGCACCACAAACCATAACCAATTCACTCGGTAGTTTCATGATTTATAAGGACTTCAAAGAGAAAACTGGATCTAAATTTGAGTGTCTTAAAGGCATCAATACTAGACGAAAAAACATAGCCCAAAAATACGTTGGCTTTCCTCCTCCAGGACCTATAAAGTAAAGGGAAAATTTCATGGATACCCCTGAAATGTACGATATTTACAGAAATACCCCTGCTTTTTCAGAAATTGCACAAATACCCTTGGACCATAATTTTTAGGCATTTATTTGTTGTGATCGTACTTCCTTCATAACCAATGTTGAAGAAGGGAATGTAATGAAACAAAAAAGAAGCAATGTGCATACAAAGGAAGTAGGGAAATGGCATGCACAACCAAACAAACGCCTGAAAATTATGGTCCAAGGGTACTTGTGCAACTTCTGAAAAAGCAGGAGTATCTATGCAAATATTGCAAACTTCAGGGGTATCCATGTAATATTCCCTAAGGAAAACTGGTCGCCAAAATCCAACACAAAGCTATTAAGCAGAAACGACAGAAAGTAAAGAAGAATGTTTACCTTCTGTCCACACTGATCACAGTAATGGTGTTTGTGCCACAAGCAATCACAGGTACGGGTGAGGAAGCATAATCCGCATAAGGTCCCCAAGCATCCCACCCAAGCTGCCGTGCTAAGAGAGGACCTGCAAGGAGGAATTTGCACAACAACAAATCTGAGTCACACAAACAGTTCCTCCCTCCGTCCCTCTAAAAAGCTCCAAATCAGACACATTTCTTATACCACTAAAAAGCTCCCTTTTGCTGATTTCAAACGCTGAGAAAGCGTTTGCCATGTTCAATGACCTCATGGGGGCAAGTTGAGCGATTAGGGAGCATTCCTCTACTAACAAGCTTAGCCTTGCCCATATGAGGTACTATTGTTGCTACTAATCTTTAAATTGTCAATAATGAGAAGCTGACAATATACACAAATATGGTACTTTTTGTATGGAATTTGGGTGCCTAAACGGCGACTTCAAAACTAGAGATTTTGCATACATTTGGGTAGATGGTATATTGATTCTAGAACGCATGTGCCACTAGCACAAAGACTAAAATAATGAGGAGCTGGCAACATTCACAAACTATGCACAAATATGGTACTTTTCGCATGGAATTTGGGTGCCCAAACGTCAACATCAAAACTGGAGCTTTTGTATGCATTTGGTAGATGGTATATTGATTCTAGAATGCATGTGTCACTAGCACAAACACTAAAATCACAGTTGATCCTTTGCATGGAAGCTTTTTGACGTTTTTAGAGGGACAAAGGGACAAATATGGTACTTTTTGCATGGAATTTGGGTGCCTAAACGTCGATATCAAAACTGGAGATTTGGCATACATTTGGAAGTTGGTATATTGATTCTAGAATGCATGTGTCACTAGCACACAGACTAAAACACAGTGAATCCTTTTGCAAGGAAGCTTTTTGGACGTTTTTAAAGGGACAGAGGGAGTAAGAGTTATCTTAAAATAGCCAAGTTTGGAGTACAAAAAGATAAAAAAGGGGAGGCGATTGAACGTACTTGACATTCGTGAGGCCAGGTTTGCCACAATGAGGGCACTCGAAAGGAGCGGGAGTGTCAGCGAAGAAGGTTTCCTGCAACCCCATTCCAGGAGAAGGAGCGCCATAAATCGCATTCGGAGGCCTCATGCCCGCCGAATACGGATTCTGATGCACGTAATACTGCGGCGGCATTTGCTGCACCGGAGCTGTCGTCATTGCAGCAGCCGCCGGGTACCCGTACGCCGGACCTGGATACGGAATTCCCAGATGCGTTTCACCGCCATTTCCCATGGAGTCACCTGATTTGGCAGCATTCGCCATCGCGCTCCTTTCACTAAAAACTCAAACCCTAACAGCTCTTGTACAATTCACCGCTCTTTCTCTCCTTCTCGTGTCTCCAACAAAAATATTGTTCACAGCTTCTCCACAATTTTGTCGTACTCTTCACCTGGTCAAATTAAGGCACCGTCAGATAGCTTGCAGAAAAAATGCGGATTCAAAACCCTAATAGTACGATCTTTCGAGTTTTTGGACCTTCGCAAGGAGTAACCGATTCTCGTGACTACTTGCTGAAACTTAAGCTAAAAGGATTCGATGAACGGACTGCAATGATTCAAGTAACGGCGAAGGAGGAAACCTTGAAAATTTGAAACCCTAGAAATACCATATGAGGGTATATAGTTTTTCAGACTCAGAAATGTTTGAAGAAAAAATGTGTACCTCGTACAGGAGCGTCGTGATTTTGCGAGAGACTTCAGTCTTTTCGTGATGGATAGTGCCCGAGTTTCGATCCAAATCGCGAGCTCCTCCGCAGTTCGGCACGACGTTGGTGAGAAGTCCTCTCCCGTCTTTTTTCCTTCCGTGGTTTAAAGCGCCTTCTCGTCCACTGATCTGCTCATTAGTTTCGTTCATCTTGCATGCCATGTTCATCCCATGGTCATACCATGTTCATCCCATGCTCATACCATGTTCATCCCATGCTCATACCATGTTCATCCCATGCTCATACCATGTTCATCCCATGCTCATACCATGTTCATCCCATGCTCATACCATGTTCATCCCATGCTCATACCATGTTCATCCCATGCTCATACCATGTTCATCCCATGCTCATACCATGTTCATCCCATGCTCATACCATGTTCATCCCATGCTCATACCATGTTCATCCCATGCTCATACCATGTTCATCCCATGCTCATACCATGTTCATCCCATGCTCATACCATGTTCATCCCATGCTCATACCATGTTCATCCCATGCTCATACCATGTTCATCCCATGCTCATACCATGTTCATCCCATGCTCATACCATGTTCATCCCATGCTCATACCATGTTCATCCCATGCTCATACCATGTTCATCCCATGCTCATACCATGTTCATCCCATGCTCATACCATGTTCATCCCATGCTCATACCATGTTCATCCCATGCTCATACCATGTTCATCCCATGCTCATACCATGTTCATCCCATGCTCATACCATGTTCATCCCTACTTCCATCTCACTCTGAACCCTTGAGCAGTGTCCAGACTCCAGAGAGAACCAACTTTTAGTTACAAGGTAGTCGATTTTTTTGGAATTGTCAAAAGACAATAAAAGTTGCTAGATTTACTTCCGACCATGAAAGTATGGTTTGAGGAAATCAGCCGAGTTATAATTTCAACCTTAGGAAATTTAACCAAACATGCACTTGTAGATGAGGAAATGGGCCAAATGAAAATTGAAATTATGAGAAATCAACCTATTAACTTTTTTTGATAAGGAATTTTTTTGACCTTCTAAATAAAAATCAGATGTTTTTTTATTTCATGAGTAGTTACACAGTGCTAAAAGTTCATAAATTAAAAAAACAAGAAATATGGGTGAGGTGGCCATGTGGGTGAGTGGGTGGGTAAGTGAGTGGATGAATGGGTGAGTGGGTGGGTAAGTGAGTGGATGAATGGGTGAGTGGGTGGGTAAGTGAGTGGATGAATGGGTGAGTGGGTGGGTAAGTGAGTGGATGAATGGGTGAGTGGGTGGGTAAGTGAGTGGATGAATGGGTGAGTGGGTGGGTAAGTGAGTGGATGAATGGGTGAGTGGGTGGGTAAGTGAGTGGATGAATGGGTGAGTGGGTGAGTGGGTGACTAAATGAGAGGGTGAATGGGTGAGTAATTGAGAGGGTGAGAGGGTGAGTGGAAGAGTAGGTGACCATGGGAGAGTGGGACTTGACTTGGTTAAAATCCAGCCAAAGATATTTAAGTAATAGAAGTCAACAATAAACTCATTAAAAGTATAAAGAAATTTGCATTGATTGGAGGTAACTTGACAAGTTGTTGTTGTCTTTATCATTGCCTTGCTTTGCTATGCTTTGCACATGGTAAGCAAAAGATGAATTTGTTTGCAGCATTAGTAAAAAAAAAGAAACCTGATATAATACATTGAAATTTAGTTTTCAACCAAACTAATTTCCTCAACTTAGGAAATCATCCAAGTGAAAAAAAAAAAACTAAGGTTATTGGCCAACCAAAAAATACATGTCTAGGCCATGGCAGACTAAAGAAAAAAAAAAACGAGTAGACCAAAGAAGAGTAGGAAATGTACCAAGTTTTTTTTTAAACCTCCCCAAACATTGCCCCTGAGCGTCCAAGAGACATTATAATGTCTCTCCAAAAGCTGGGTGAACGCAAGTTTGACTAAGGTAATCTCATTGCTCCTTTGGTGAAACCACCTCCAATCAAGCCCATCATGATGGAGATGCTTCCTACTAACAATTTGTATGGTTCCAATCTTGTAGATTGTATTTTTCAGTCCACAAGGGCACTTTGACTGCAAGTAGGTCAGATTTTTTTGGTTTCAAGTCTAGGTGCTTAGGGGTTAAGGCTTGTTTCCAAGGGGAATGCTATTTCATGAGCGTGGATCTGTGAGCCATGAGCTGGGATTTTTTGCCAAAACAATGAATTCCACCTATAATTGTGTACATATGGCCCTATAATTGTAAATTTTAAACTATCATCTCTTGAAAAAATTGCCATTCTTTTAAACACCATATTCATTGAAATGGGAGATTGGGCACCTCTCAAAATAACCATGTTGATCTTGACCTAAATTGGCAATTTCCATAAAAAGTGGAACTTTCAACTCAATTGACGTTAATCCTTTGAATTTTAGGTCAATTTTGAAAGGTTTTATTGCAATTTAGCTTGACTCAAGCTAAATTACAATAAAACCTTTAGTCAAAATTTCCTTTCAATTACCTCTCAATTCAGTGGAAATTTCCCATTTTAATGAATATGGTGTTTTTAGTTATTTCATTGATTTTAGTTGAGAACTTATTATTGCTCACAAAATCTTGAATTCCCACTCATGGCTCACCGTTTTATGCTCACCAAATAGAAGTGTATGTTTCCCAAGTTTTTTTTTAAGGTTTTTAAAAGCTACTCCGTATCACAAATGTGTTAAGAATGTTAGAAATCATGGGTCAATAGTACTTGAGTTGAATTTGGGTTAGATTTTAGAATCTAGATTTTAGAATTTGTCATTATCTATAAGCATAATTGAATCAGAATGTTGGAAAATGCATGTTGAAACTAGTGCTTAGGGAGAAATTTTAGCTTCTTCGGCTAAAATCTGGCATTCCCAATTTCAACCAACTTTTTACTAGCATGGACCATTTATTTCTTTTGAAATTTTTATCAATTTAATAAAATGTAGTATAATTAGATTTTAGGAGAAAATGGATTTTTTTAAATTAAATTTTTGGAGAAACATGGATTTTTTTTCTCAAATTAGATTTTTGGAGAAAACTTGTGAATTTTTTTCTAGTAGTTTCAAGTTTCAACCGGTTTTTTTGCAATTTCAATTTCAAGTGGATGACAATACATCAACCAATGGTTCTCCTCAAACGTTGGTTGAAACAATTAATCATGTACATGATCATGCCATCTTCTTCTTAAGTTTTGAAAAGGATTGCAACAAAACTGGCAACAAACTACGCAATTGCAATTCTACAAAATGAAGATTTATCAAGAATAATAAACTTTGTCTTCATTTGGCTCAAAAAAATGTGCAATGTCAAGTTAACCCCTAAATCCTTGAGTGTCCCCTTGGGGGAAAAATGAGATTTTGGGCAAGTACCTATGACTAAATTGCTTTATGTGATTTTTTGAAACTTTTATATTGGATGGGGAATTTGAAGATCCGTGTGCACATCTAATTTTTTTTCATTCTGACATTTTTGAAGAAGTAAAAAATGAATTTCTGAATTTTTTTGGAGATGGGGCAGTCTGGGCAGCCCAAAAACTTTTTTAAAAATTAACGTTTTTTTGAAATAAAAATCTGAAATTGGTTATTTGAGTTTACATGTACATGGGAAGCTTTGAATCACTCATTTCCAGTAAATGAAATGAAAGTTATGAGGACTTTTAATTAACTAGTAGATATGGAGTTTAGTCGTAGGTACTTACCCAAAATCTCATTTGTCCCCCGAGGGGACACTCAGGGATTTATGGGTTAACATGATAGCATTTGGTCTTTGACATACTAACAAATTAAAAAGGTTTCCAATGAATTTATAAATCTATTCCTAAAAAGATATTAATTGGGTGAAAGCACAGTCAATTTTAAGTAAATAAAAACATGTTGCAAATGCTAAAGCATGTGAACAAATTTTAAGATGAGAAAATTTGTGATTTAACCATAGTTTTAGAAGCTACTTTCACATAAAAGAGATCCATTTAATGTGTAGTTTTAAAATGTACATTGACTTACACGGCATTTTTCCATTCAAAAATTCAAAAAATGAATTAAGTATATGAAATGCAACAACTAAAGCAATATGAATTTGATTGTTTGTAATGCAAAAACATGTATAAAGAGAAAAATTCTTTATCCTGTAAATTTAACAAAATTTTAAGTTATTAGTCGATCTATTGGAATGGTTTCAACCTTAGTAAAGGGGTTAACAAAATTGTCAAACATAGTACCATTTAAAAATTTAAATTTTCATAACAACCTAGCAAACATAGGTAACATTTGACTCAACATGGCATAATATTTAAACATAACAAAACATGTTTTTGTTTTAATGACATTTGGATTTGCAATAATTTTAACAATTTTGGAACACATAGTGTTTATCATTTGAATCAAAACATGATTAAAAAATGAACACAACTAAAAAACAGTGAACAATAGACAATGAATATTATACAACAAATAAAAAATTACAAACAAATGAAGTTTTGGCAAACAAGAAATAATTTTTGGAGTACGGTAGCAAATTTTGTTTCTATTTTTTGCAAGCAACAAACAAAACTAAACAAACATTCTTTGCAAAGGAAATATACTGAAGCTGTTAATGTTGTAAAAAGTGATAAATGGGTTAGCCTAAGTGAACTATTGAATATTTCAATAACTTTAGATACTAAGTAATGTATTTGGGATATTAAAATTGGATTTTTTTTGTTGGTACATTTGATCTTATAATTTTTTTATTAGTGCTATTTTTATTTTAGCAACATTGAAAGCTTGTGATACAATATCAAATGACAAATTAGAAAAACAATTAAAAGAAAGTGCCAATGCATTTTTTAGAGCCAATTGTAAGAAAATTGGAGTAAATACATTTAAAACAATTTTAATATACAATACAACCATCCATGTAGTAGTGGAATTTGTACGTAAAGCCTTTGCAACTTTCCCGGTATTGTATAGGAACAGAAGATATTTTGAAGCAAAGTTGATTTAAGAGGATGTAATAAAAATATTAATTTATTCACAAGTAAAATAAGGTTTTGGAAAATGACTCAACAAAATAAATAAAACTTGAAACTGACAAAAACATATTACAATACAATATTAAAGGGAGGTGAAGAACTAGTTACAACAAATTAAATTAAGAGTAGTTAACACTCCACAATCAGTTGCATAACTCCATGTTGGTTGAACATTGTATTTTGAACTAGAGGGATTCTTCAGCAAAGCATATTTTTAGAACAATTCAAACAAAAAATTGCAGTATCCTTCAATTGATCTACATCTAGACGGCTTGTGTGTTTACATTTAAGATTGTGAGTTTGGGAGGACTTGTACAATCAGGTCCATTAATCTTACAAACAGCCTTTCTGAGGCATTCAAAAATTTTAATGAAACATGGAGTACAATTGGTATATTTTTGTTCAAAAATTTATCATTGCATTCTCACATAATCCCAATCAAGCATACCAAATATCAAATTAGAAAAGCAAAACTTCATTTGTGGTGAAATTTTGAAGCAAAATTCCATGGTTTTACATGGTATTTTATTAAAAACAATTAATGATGAATTTTTGAGATTTGATTTCATGGGTATGAAGGAAACATCCATATGCACATCTTCCATGCTAAAAAAATACCCCCTTAACCCCTAAAGGACCACTTGTCCCTACGGGGGACAAATGGGATTTTGGGCATGTACTTATGACATAACTACTTTGTGTAATTTTTTGAAACTTTTATGGAAGATGGGGAATTCAAAGATCTATGCGGGCATCTAATTTTTCCCTCATTCCAACATTTATTGAAGAAGTTAAAAATGAATTTAGTAGTACTAGGTAGTACTATGAGCTTTTGAAATAAATTTATAAAAATAAAATAAATTTTGGAAAAATTGTAAAGCACTTAAAATAGCATACTTTCGAAAATTCAAACCTAGAAAAAATTTATTCTAAAAGTTATGCACAAAAATAGAGGGACAGAAATGACCAACCAAAAGATAATTTCTTTTTTTCTTTTTAGAAAATAGTAAAAGAATTCAAAACATTAAAACAAATAATAGCCATTTTGGTCCACCATGAGGGCATTGATTGATGCAAATAATTTATCAAGAATGTTTGTTTCCAAACCCTAAAGCCTGTCCAATGGATGCCCACTTTGAGGGGAAGTGGATGGCATATAATTTACATTTTCTTAAAACCCCTTGGCAAATCCATGTAATGATGAATGATGAACTACTTCCCAAATTTGTGGCTCTACATTCTTTTTTTTTGCCTCAATGCAGTATTGAAAACCCACAAAATAGCCAAGGTAGACATGCTGTCGAGGTCCATTTAAAATTAGTGAATGATTTTTAAAAAAATCCAAAAAAATATAGTAGGTTTGTAACTTTGGTGTGAACCTTCTTCTAAATTTTCACGTGAAAAGAAGTTAGTAAGCAAAAGATATACCCCTAAAACCACACGCCGTGCAGCAAGGGAACAGAAAGCAGGACAAATGTTTTTTGCAACTACCTTACAGTAATCTCTTGCAGTGCCATTCAAGAGATCCGTTAGCTAGTTCCATGTAAATGGAGAGAGAAAAATATGGAATAAGTTCCAAGATAGGAACCTCCACTTTTGAAATTAGTCTATTGACACAAACTTTAAATTATATTTTACCAAAGGTAGCCCAACACGCACCCAAAACAATGCAAGTAAGAAAGGAAAAAGTGGACAAAATTGGATAGAATCAACAACATGTACACATTCATCCATCAAACCTACTAATATTAGTAAATTTCATCCAAATACTAACAAACCTAATGTTTTCTTGAGCAGGAATTTGGCAATAGGCAATTTCATCCATTTCTTCACCTAGTATTATAGTAGCCACTGACAAATTGAAGTAAGATATTTTGACAAAAATTTGCCAAAAAATTAAAGGTAGGTTGAATTGACAAGAGGTATTTTTGTGCAAGGGGCAAGCCTAAATCCTACTCATCAAGTGATAATCCTTGAACGTCTGAGTGTGCCATTGCGACCAATACAATATGAGGTATTTTTCTTGTATTTGGAATAAATTCATACCTTTACTACATTTGAGATCAACAAAGAAGTTGGAAAATATATAAAAGCTGTTCTAGGGAGCTACTTGAGATCCCAAATCAAAATTTCTTATTGGTAGCAAATGCCAATTATACGACATCATATAAACTATGCCTTATGGTCACAATTTAAGAGTTAACTTACTATCCTTGTTTTTCTAGTTTGCAGAACATTAGAGCATCTCCATTGGTCCGGGCTCTTTCAAAGTTTTCCATCTCAATTTTGGCAAGCTTCAAGCCCCTTGATCTCCACCCATGCTCTTCAAAAAGGTGTTTGTATATTCCAACATGCCCCATAAATTAGCAGTTGACCACTTATTAAAAAAAGTAAAGGATAAAACTCACTAAATTTAAGGTGAATAGTGCATAAATAGTGGCTTGAAAGGCCCTTGTTAGACACGATAGGACAAAGTGTCTTGAGATGGTTTTGAAAAGACCTCAACACTTTTCATCTACCTTGAACGTGTTTGAGCCACCGATAGAGATGACCTTACAAACTTCCATGCCAGCCAAGACTTCATCTTTCTACAAGTTCCCGAATCTTGTCTTATATGGAAGTCTGCCCTAACTAACTTATGAACATGCATTATGTATCCCAAATACAAATACAATACGATAGGTGTACAATCAGCATACAAACAGTACCAAAATCCTACCTTGGCGAGGCGTCAAGCCTAGTTCAGACTAGCGGCTGGATCTAGCCAGACAATTTTTTTTCAAACTTCATTGATTGAAATATGACTTTTGTCTGCTGGAGGGTTAAAGTTGAGGGTTTTGTCCAATACTTTAACATTCATGTTCATCAATCAATATAGCCAGGTAAATGACCAAGATAGTGAAGTTTTGGGGCTTGTTCCAAGGGTGGTACAAAACTGTCTGGTAGAAGTACACTATTGAATGACATACAATCAGTGAAATTATTTTTGCTAATTATTACTTTTTTGCTACACCAAAATTGGTGTAGCTAATTGTTTTATAGTATTTTTTGAAAAACTGTAAAACATTTAGACAACTTTTATACACAGGTTTGGGAGTAGGAGCCCAGTTTTCAAGGTTCCACTTGATGTTGCCTCACCCTATTGGTGCATTACTCTAATTTCTCACAAAACCGTCATGAGATTTAGGTTTGATGAAAGGTTGGAAGCATCCAACTTGACATCTATAAAAAAATAATGTAGGCCATCCTTGTTACTCAACCATTTTTTGGTTAGAAAAAAAAACTAAGGCCATTTCATCCAAAATATTTTCACTTGCACACAATGACATGGAAAAGTTTCATGCAGCTGACAAATCACCAAACACGGTGCCGATTTTCATGTTTCATCCGGCCGCTAGTCTAAACTGGGCCTCATATGGACGACTCTATTTGGTGAGTTTAAAATGGTGCGCCATAAGCGGGGATCCAAGATTCTATGAGCAGAAATGGAGTCTCAACTCAAAATCAATAAATCAATTTAAAAAATAGCAAGTTTTTCAAGGTTAAAATGCAGGGCCATTTATAGGTGAAATTTATTATTTTAACAAAAAAAAATCCCTGCTCGAGACTCACGGACGGCCTCAGGCCAGGATTTTGGAGGGAAGGGCATCATCAGCGATGAGCATCCCCACCAGAACTGCTGCAAGAGCACTCTCGCCAAGCAAAGCAAAGCCAAGCGTGACGATGACGACGGAGCAGCCGTCTCGCCTCGCAGGGACACACGCATCGCCTCCGCCACTCCGCCTGCGTCCGCTAGCTACTTAAGCTTTAGGTATGCAGCAGCCTACATAAAGATGGCACAACAACCAAGACGGTTGCAAAACACCGAACTCTGCACTCAAAACCATGGATAACTTACAACAATTCCACAATCATCGTACAGTCTCACACTTTCGCCGTGTTCACAGCCAAAGGATGAGCACTCATCAAGCAGGAAAGCACAAATGTGTGACTATTGCCAGGGTAGGTCGATTGAACAATTGACGGCGTCCGCTTTCCCACGCATCGCTTCCTAAGGAGGCAGCAATTGTCTGTTTTCAAAATTTTTAACTCTTATGGCGGCATTTCTAAGCTTATAACGGCATGCGTTGGCTATGTGATGTAAAACTGAACTTAAGTCGGAGCAGTAGCAGAAGTGTAGTAACTTAGGCAGCCGTTGTGTAGAAATTGAAGCCGTGACGGTTTCTGTGAATTTTCTCTTTTGGAGGAATTGAGTGACCTTTTATTTCTTTCTTTATTTATTTCGGAGTTGCAGGCGTAGATCGATTGAACAATTGATGGCTTCCGCTTTCCCAAGCATCGCTTCCTAAGGAGGCAGCAATTGTCTGTTTCAAAATTTTCAACTCTCATGGCGGCATTTCTATTGCGGCATGCGTTGGCTATGAGAAATAAGCTTAAGCTTAAGTCAGAGCAGTGGCAGAAGTGTCTTAGTAGTACGTCAGCCGCTGTGTAGAAATTGAAGCCGTGACGGTTTCTGTGAATTTTTTCTTTTGGAAGAATTGAGTGACTTTTTATTTCTTTATTTGTTTCGGAGTTGCAGGCGTTCATAAGTAAGATTTTAATTGTTTGAAGAGCAGTGAGCTTCGTGCATAGGATGTTTCACTTGTAACTTAAGAAGATTATGTGGCGATTTTTACTTAAATGTTCTGATATTGTTTTAGAGGAAAGTGAGTGGTGGAGGTTTTTCTGAAGGTGTTAGAGAATTTAGTTTAAGCATGTATGGTTATGTCGTCTTAATGTGAAGTAGTGAACATTGTGGAGAGGAAGTTTACGTTACTGGTGTGTTTGGAGGCTCTGCGTAGGCATATGAGGGTTTACCTTCACGTCGGGGTTTGAGCTTCTTGGAAGAAACCGTTCGAGATCAGTGAATTTTCGAAGTACTGATGTTGTTAGGATCTCGATGGTAATCAAATTCACCAGGTCTTGGAAAGTGCACCTGCCGTTGTTATTTTATACCTTCACGACTTTTAGATTTTTTGAATAAGGATTAGTTATGTTAGGGTTTGGATGTCCACGGGGGAGAAGTCGAAGAGCTTGGCCACAGTCTTGAGAGAAACGCTTCTTGGAGAGCAGTATCTTCTTTTTAACATAAATTGCAATTCAAAATAAAGAGGGAAACATAGAGAGTGAGAAAGAGACAGGCTGTTGTGATCAGTGAGAAATGGGACAACAAGCAGAGGAGAATGAGGTGTGGTTGCTTGGGTGCAACGTGAGCTCAAAGTCCAGATGGATGCAGCTTCTCATTTGTGGTGGCGGCTTCTTCTTCGGCTACATGATTAACGGTGTTTGCGAGGTGTGTACCATCAGCAACCTTGAGCTTCTTATTTGATTAACAGAGTTGATACTATTTGCGTCACTTCAAGCATTTGTACTTTCATGGGAGACTACACAATAGAATTCCAGAGACATCACTTCAGGTACAAGAACCACACTCTCTCGATGTCAACTTTTAATCACTTCGTACAAACCTCTTATGCAATTCCAGAGTGAGAGCTTGTAGACCATAGATAGTATAAATTTCCACTCCAATTCCAGTGACCGTAGTCATCTAGTCAATTATTACTTACACTTAACTACCTTCATTGAAGACGAACCAAGTGTGGAAAATTTCCTAAAAGTTTTAAAACAGCTCAGTCTGAAATTCAACTAGTTGCGCTGGAATTGAGGCTGACAATTATTTCCATGGTCTCAAAAGAATTCGATTCTTGGCGTACTTCGATTATCTAAACTCTAAATAAAGACTCAATTGGCTTATCAAGGATATTTTTCAGGTTTTAGAATGAGATCTGGAGTATCAAAGTATACGTTGTTAGTGTTACTTGCCTTTATTAACACAGAATCTGGATGCAGGAATATGTGTACAACAGACTTCAATTTAGGTCAGTTTACAACTCCACGCTCCTCCGTTCTTCCTTTCTCCTAAGTTGCTGTTGTTTGAGCAAAAATGGTTAATATGTTCACCTGTAACAGAGAATTAATGTGTATCTCAAAGATTTGAATGTCATTCTATTGTTTAATTTTCCTTCAGTTTCTCCTGTGGTCCGGTTGTAAGCTGGAAATGCAATATTTAACATTCAGCTTTGATGGTTGGCAGTTACGGTTGGTATTTTACTTTCATTCAAGGCTTCGTCTACTTGGGGTTGATTTCATGGTATGGCTTCCGACCGAAACACATGGTCAACCCCTGGAAGACGTATATCAAGCTGTCAGCTGTGTTGATGGGATCTCATGGGCTTACCAAAGGCTCTCTCATGTTCCTCAACTACCCTGCACAGATCATGTTCAAATCCACCAAGGTACTTCCCTTACTCATTGTGTTCATCATGCTGTTAGCTGTTCTTGTTCTGACTAACGCTTTCGAAGCTTTGCATAGCCATTAAGGTAGAGCACACTGTTTGCGCCATTTAAAGCATTTAATACATGCGGAAGTGTGATTCTGGGAGATTTATGAAGACATCACTTTCGTTACAAAATTCAGTTGAAATCAAATCTTTCATAATACTTCATGGAATTTTGAAGCGAGAGTTTAAAGACCTCTATAAGTGACAGTAGGAAACCCCTTCAAGGAATAGTGGGCATAGACGTTCAGTTAAGTCTTTGCTTACGCTACATGCTACTAAGTTCAACCAAGTGCATGAATAGATGAGCTTCTGCTGGTAACTTGGTCAAAAATACAGACGGGATCAATATAGGTTAATGGTTTTTACAAGTATTTTTACATAGAATTGACAGCAGACCCCCCAACGCTAAAGATCTTTTTCCTGCTTCAGGTTTTATTTTATGTTCTCTTTCCATGCCAATTTACCAGCTGCGATGAACTTATACTATTTGATTCTAGCTTGGGCTCTATAGTGGACATACTTGCCCATTCGTGCTTAATCTGTAGGTGTCCTCTGTTGTCTTCAATTGCTTTAATTACAATATTGAGTATGCGGATGTGCAAATACGTACTGTGTGCTACTTGTGTTCTATGTTCCCTTGGTTTTCGTTTTTCAACGGTGATTATATTTCTTGAACAGGTTTTACCGGTGATGATAATGGGTGCATTTGTACCGGGGTTGAGACGTCGATACTCCATACTGGAATACGTTTCTGCAGTGCTGCTGGTGCTGGGACTTGTGACTTTTACTCTTGCGGATGCCCAAACTTCTCCAAATTTCAGCATCTTGGGTGTGGTAATGGTTGTGGGAGCGCTTGTCCTGGACTCGTTTGTGGGAAACTTTCAAGAGGCTATCTTCACAATCAATCCTGCTACCACTCAGGCAAGCCTTGTGCCATTTATGTCTCTTGTCACAACCAGCCAAATTGACATGTCCGGAGAATAGTAAGGAGAAATTTGCCATGGTGCCTGCTTTGGGGATATGTTTGGTGAGAGCCATGTTTGCCCACAATGCGACTGATTTCTTTCGTGCTTTCAACAGTTGGAGATGCTCTTCTGTTCGACAACAGTGGGTCTTCCATTCCTTATCCCACCGATGCTCATCACGGGCGAATTTTTTCGGGCTTGGTCCAACTGCTTTCAGGTGGAGGATACTTACTTTTCTGCGATACCATACGCAATATATGTTATTGTTTTCCTTTTGAGTATGTATTACTCGTTAGATTTTGAGTTTCACCCTCGCTTTCATCTTCTAACTTTTATATTTCATGTTGCGCAACTCTGGTGCTAGATTTGGTTAAAGATTTGAATTACTATTCGTTTGCTATACGATGAAATACTCAATCGATTCATCAGAAACTCTCATTGTAGGAGGTGCAAGTAAATGTGCAAAACAAAGGAGGGTTTGAATTGATTTTCATTATCCGCCCCTGGTAGCTCTGGTTGTGCATCAACAACGCTTGATTTAATTAAAAATCTTCAAGGGTGAAATCTATGAACGAACACCAATAACTTGTACTCTTTGAGATGGGGTCAAAGAGTACAAGATACAACGTAACGTTTTCCATAGAAATTGTGTTTGGAAGTGTTGATTGAACATCAACAGCATCATAATTGGGGTTCATGGTATTGTTGTTGCAGCATCCGTACATCTATCTCGTGCTTATTTTCGAGGCGTGCGCGACGTTCATTGGACAATTATCTGTCCTTTGCCTCATTGCTTTGTTCGGTGCTGCTACAACAGCTATGGTAAGCGCGCACAGTTCTCACCTCTATTCTAAACCCCTAGAAGATCAAGCGGTCCAAATTTTACCCCACGATACTCTTAGCATTTTTGTATGGTTGTTCATATAAGGACTTTCTGTCAGATATCTTTTCACCAGCACATACAGTGTTTTCATCTATTCTACATATATAAAATTTGGTCTCATCTAATTTTTTTTTCACAATCAAATTTGTCGTTGTCAAGTCCTTGGTCCTGTCGGGGTTCATGTGGATGCTTTTTGCCACTTGAAAGCATCCTTGCAGGAGTTATGTAGATTGGGACTTCCCGTAAATGAGGATTTCTGATTGCTGTTGAAATTAGGTTTATATCAGTGTTCGTTACTCACCACTTTCTATAATTTTTTTGAGTTATGAACTGTCTTGGTTTAGGTGACGACCGCTCGCAAGGCAACCACGCTACTTCTTTCTTACGTCATTTTCACTAAGCCACTATTAGGACAACATTGCACTGGACTAATTTTCATCGGAATGGGAATCACCCTAAAGATGTTGCCAGACCATTGTCAGCATCGGATTATGGGTGCTGCCAAATACAGCCCATTGCAAACTGAAGCTTCCTCATCACGATCAAATCCGACAGATGGAATATCTAAATTAGAACAAGGTGAGTATCATCTTCCGATTTGGTGAATTGGTCATGAAGTTCTAGACTGTAGAGTGAAGTATTCTCTCTAATTTTTTCACATTTTAGAGGAACCCTTACACCTTGTTTTTGCAAAGTTGAGCTTAACCCCTAAATGCCTGAGGCCTTTTTTCGGCTTTTAGAAATTTGCTTCAAATTGAACGAAAGGCAACATTATAATAAGCTATATCAGGTTCTTTTGAATTGTAACCGTACAAATTCAATATAGATATGTTAGAGGTCACACAAGAAAAGAAAACACAACAATATCACTAGTGGATTGAAAGATTATAATGTTTGATCATGAGGGTGTTAAAACTACAAAAATGACTTGAAGCCTTTGAATCCTCTTTTCACATGATGGATCTAAAAAAATGACCATCAAAAAAATATAAGGTTAAAGGAAATAACATATATAACCCCAATCACTTTATAGCTTTTCAAAATCTTTTCTACAATTATTTTAAATGAATTTTTAATGTAAACTTTTCTCCAAGATCTAGTGTATTTGAGGCTCATTTCCAAGAGCTCTCAACACTAGAGAAAGTCAAGACCCTTGCACAAAAGCTTGAATAAAAAACTCATAATTGATCATTTTCAAAATCAGATTGTTGATCCTAAAATTAGACTTCACAAAGAAAAAGTCCAAAATGCAAACTTCTAAAAATAGTAACTTAGCTAGGTTCATTGAACTTCAAAGTATTGCAAACACCAAAATTTGGTGCCGCAGGCATTTAGGGGTTAAATTTGAACAAGTAAATTGGCATGACTTTGCTCTTAAATAACTTGTAATTTTTTTGCAGTTTCTTCAAAGGATCTATGCCTCACTACTGCTCAAAAGTGTAACCTTACGCAATTGCTTGAAATGCAGAGTTGTAAGATACAAACGTGGATCTGGGGAGCCATTCTCAATTATTTTAGAAGCTGAAGATGAAAATGGGAATATTAGACAATGGATGCTCTGCTCGAAGTGGTGCTTTTGAAACCCTTCCACTTAAAATATCGTTTCAAGATTCTTCTTTGGCAGGTTTGTCCAATTTTCGTAATTAATACAGGTGCTTACTCTGTTATTTTTTGTTCATTTAGGCAAATTTCTCTTCAGTAAAGCCTTCCTCTCATTGTGAATTTTCTTAGAATTTGAAATCTCTTGGTATATGCCTACTTGCAGAGTAGATTCTTTTCAGTTCTAAGAGGTAGTTTTGTGTGCTCTTTGACTTTGCATGAAATAGAGCTAACTCATTTAACTGAGCAATATTATCAAACTGTTTTAAAAGATATTAGCTACACAACTTTGATGTTGATAAACACACTCTTTGTTTCAGTAAAAATGGCCTTCATTGTATGATTGAAGCACGCACTCTAGCTGTGTGTTGAAACTTCAAGCTTTGTCGCTAATCAAAAATTTGATCGGATTCAGGAGTCCTTCCGACTAGCGTGCATTTTAAAGTGTTCTAGCACTTCCTGTTATTCAGGAGCCTCACTCTAACTTGTCATTATTGTACGTAAGGTTGGATGATAGATTCCTGATCAAGCTTCTATGACAAGGTTGTTAGTGTGTCATTTGGTCTGGTTTTTTTGGTCACACCTAGGTCCTTTGCAACTAAGAGTAGTTGAGGTCCACGGTTTATATTTGAATATAAAATGCAAATAAATATAAGAGGTCAAAATTCAGATACCAAATTTTTCAAATTTGAGTGCTAATTTCCACATTCTTGGTTTGAATATCGTGCAAAAAAATTGTATTATTTATCTAGATTTATCAGGGCATGCTTTTGGTGGAAACGTTCGTGGACTTGAGTGATCCTACTTTACATGCTGAATAACACTTCGAGATAAAGTTTCAATTTGGATGCATATGTATTTTGCCCTTGGTGTGTTGGTAGCTATGAACACCATATTCGTTAAATTGGGAAAAAGAGTACATTCTGTGACTTTCTTTATTTCTGTCATTATGTGAAATTCAGCATATTACAAAAGCATGCAATTTTTTTGTACAATATTGAATTGAAGTCTCAGTGATTGCCTACAAGAATTTCAAATAACTTTCAACTTTGAGCTATAGCAATCCCAATTTAACGAATATGATCATAATGATAAGAAGTTTGGACAATGTGTCGGCATACCACAGCGAGTCACCATATTGTGGACAACTTTTGTCCGTTGTCACTAGCTTTTGAACTACTCAACTTTAGTATTGTTTTGAAGAAGTTTTTGAACAACTCAAATGTAGTGTGGAGGAGTCCTTACTATTATTATGTTCGTGGGGCACGTGGTACGTCGGTAAGAGTATGTTAATTGTTTCATATTCGGACTAGCAAAACTTGGTCTAGAATCTAGATCATGTGAGCATGGTGGTGATCTCCAGAGGCTGTTGCTGTGGCGCCTTCAAAGGATTTGTGATGTTGGGGTAATCCGTGTATCCCACGACGGGATCCGAAGTGTAGAACGTCGACCGGTCGTACTCGTTCAACGGCAGATCCAAGTAAAACCGGACTGGCAAGTCAGGGTTGGCTAGAAAGGAGCGGCCGAAGGAGACGAGGTCGGTGTAGCCGGTTCGGATGGCCGTCATGGCTTCGTCTCTGGTGTACCCGCCGCTGGTCATGAACACCCCCCCGCCTCTGTACTCCTCCCGGTAAACCTGGCACAGGGTTTTTTTTGGGGCAACAAAAGGCCCAATTGCCTCAGAAAAAAAAACGGTGAGCTACAAGTCTATAGAAAAAACAAAGGGGGGATTTTTTTAAAAATATGTTAGATTGCGATAATGAAAATTGCATCGTAGGTTAGATTTAGATTTTCATAGAATTCTTATCAAATCGAAAATTGATGGCACCATTTTAAAATTATTTGAGGTGTTGCCTAATTCTGATTCTTACAATAATTAATGCCAATGGTTATCTGGATACTTCAAAAAAATTGTCAATAAATTCTTTTTGTCTATAAAAAAAATCCTATGATATTGCAAAAATCCATGCATAAGAGCCACCTTCAACTCCAATCCAAAATAGGGACGGAGTTCACAAGGTACAAACCATTTTCGAAAAATGACACACATCCATTGGTCAAAAAATAAATAAAAAAAAGGAAATGTTTCATGAATACCCTTGAAGTTTGTAATATTTTCATAGATACCTTGACTTTTTCAGAAATTTCACAAATACCTTCAGAACAAATATTTCAGGCGTTTTTTTTTGTTGTGCATGCCACTTCCCATCTTTCTATATGACACACATAACAAGAAAGAAGTACTGTGCGCACACATAACAAGAAAGAAGTAATGCGCGCACAGGGAGAAGGAAGTGACTTGCACAACAAAAAATGCCTGAAAATTTTAGTCCAAGAATATTTATGATGTTTCTGAAAAAGCAGTGGTATCTATGAAAACATTGCAAACTTCAGGGGTATCCATGGAATTTTCTCAAAAAAAACCCTGACCTGGCAGGTCTGGTCGGTGGCGGAGACTCCTTGCGCGTGGAAGCGGGGCTCCGTCACGTGCAGGTACGCCAGGTGGAGGGGGGAGAGGTGGCGGACGAGGTGCAGGCCCAGAGCCACGGGGTCGGAGTCGGTGGCTCCGATGTGGTCGATGATGGGCGAGATTCGCACACTCGTGCGTTGGGGTCCGATGGCGGCGGCGATGTCGGTGACGATGTGGAAGAGGAAGCGGCATCGGTTGTCGAGGGCGCCGCCGTACTGGTCTGTGCGGTCGTTGATGCCGTCCTTGAGGAACTGGTCCACTAGGTACCCGTGTGCTGCATGCACTTCCACCCCGTCGAAACCTGCACGGCAACCCTCAGGAAAAGTCAAACCAACCATGGTTGTTCCTTTGGGCAATTGTTACTTTGGGTGATTGTTACTTTGGAGTTTGGACAATTGTTACTTTGGGCAAGATTTGGTCAAAAGACACTACAAAAATGAGGCGTGTCTACCTAAATAACCCAATGTTGCATTTTACTATATTTGATCATAAAAACAAAAGAATTAGTTTACCATTTCACAAGTACATACATAGATCATCAACGTTTGAGATCCACACTCTAAGATCTAAGGCTTGAAATGGAACTTGAGAGTTGTTATTATAACAATTCTATTTATTAAATTGGGATAAAGAGTACATTTTGGGATTTTCAAAGGTTTTAGGTCGTCACCTAAAACCGAGCTCAAAGCATTTATTGGTACACATGCCCTCACCTGAGAGGAGGAATTTGCAAGGGAAACAATCAAAATGGCTCAGACTGAATCTGATACCTTCAAACCTGGTTTAAGGTAACTTTTTGAGTTCAAGGTGGAGTACCAAAATTCCTTTCTCTGTCACAAATAGCAAAGGAACTAGCCAGTGATTTATATCAAATAAAAATCCAAATGAAAGAAGAATATTGTATTATAATCCGAGTGCAAATTCATTAGTAAACAAGTTTAGGAGCTAGCTAGACTGTTAGTTGAAGAATCGAACTGGGAAATATTGAACTCACCGGCGGCGATGGCGTTCATGGAGGCGCGCTTGAACTGCTGGACTATGAGCGGAATCTCATGAGTGGCCAGGATGCGGGGCTCAGGGAACGGGGCCATCTGGCCGTCCGCCAGGCGCACTTGGAACGGAGGCTGGATGGCCTTCGACGTCGACGACACCGGCCTCTGCCCATTCGGCTGGTAAGCTGCATACAAATTTTCTCAGACGGCTGTCATTAGAAGTTCAAAATCCAAAGACCCCTGGATTTTAAGGAGCATCTTAAGAGCATCTCTTGCCACCCGTGAAATGAGCTCTCGAAACAGATTTGGTGTCAATCCTTAACGGCTGTGCAGATTTTGAGTCTCCAACAGCATTGCCGACCCTCCAAACTCAACCACAAAATCAACCACAGCCATAATCAGTGACAGTCATGTCAAATTCCAGTTTTCTATAGGCCCATTCACTGCCCTCTCAAGCATTTTCCACACACGTGAAAGCCTTAGATTGTCACATGTTGTCATGGTTGTCACTACCCATTCAAGTGTACCTTTGCAACACGTTTTAAAAAAAGTGCAGGCCCTGAACCTTCTAGGGTGCAGGAGAGTTTCAAATCATGCCCAACCATTTCATAGGTTCACGCGATTTTCCCCTTGGAAACTCATTTGACATGGTCTGGCTAAGGTGGTGCCAAGAGATGACTCTAAGTACAGAGAACTAGGAGTCCTTTGAATATCAAACGACAGGAGTTTCTAGCTTCCAGTGCGAAAAATACCTGTCGCCATGGCCTCAAACGACATGCCTAGTAAGAAACATGGAATGCAGACCGGTCCTACTAACCTATCGTCATGCAATGCCAAAGCTTTGCAACACGGATCAAAGGGTCTAAGACTCTAAGAGGCCAAATGACTATGGGTATTCGCATGACTTGCAAAGACTGAAGGCAATTTTAGAATCACTTTCCAAAACTCTACAAGTAGCTACTTACACCCGTGGTTGTCACATAGGGCAAAATTTGGCTGGAGGATAGAACAGAGATAATAACAGGACCGAGCTAGGTGGTTATACAAGCTAGAATTAGGATGCGGAAGTCCAGGCTCAATTGTAAGGTTGTGTTTGTGCCCAGACTTAAAAATAAAATAAAATAAGTGCCTGAGTCCGTGCCTTTACAGTATGTGTTTGTGTGGGATGGATGAGCGGTTTGGGGTTGGGCCAGTGTGACAACCAGCATGATTACACCGAGGAAAATAAGAACTACAGTCTTGGAAAATGTATTAGTGAAACTGTTACTTGCAGAGCAGAAATCTAATGTCTTCATTTGCTTGGTCGACAATATGGACCGGGTTATCTGATCGATATATCGACAAGCCAGAAGGATTTGAAATGGCCGGGATGAAAGAGAGTGGGCATATATCACGTACCGGCGTGGGAGGCGCGGCCGACGTGCCAGATCTGGCAAAAGATGAAGGCGCCCTTGGCGTGCACAGCGTCAACAACTTTCCTCCACGCCTCCACCTGCTCTTCCGTGTATATCCCAGGCGAGTGCACAAATCTACAACAATTCCAAATACGGTTAAACACCATATTCGTTAACTTGAAAAAAACAGAGGTACCATTTTCTACACCACCTTAAATCCAAAAAGTTACCTTAAATCAGATTCAAAGGTATCATATTCAGTTTGAGCCACTAAGATTTTTTCTCTCGCAAATTCCTCCTCTTAGGTGAAGGCACGTTTACCAAAAAAAACGCTGCAAGCTCGACCTAAACCTTTCAAAAGTCCCAAAATGTACTGTTTTTCCCAATTTAACGAATATGGAGTTGTTACCACTTACCAGAGATTGATAATTCAGTAGACTTATTGTTAATTTTCTATATATGAGATTTTCAATGAAACAAAAACACACGGCAGATTTTTGCTGAGATTAAGATTCCTTATTACGGATTCGAGGAAGACCGACAACGGCTCATGGGAGTATGGGACTGTGCAGTTGCGGCCACAGGGTTGTATGATGCGATCATTCTCTGACCAACTGGTGGTAGCAAGCTGACAAAGCTCTCCGTATTGTGCATGAGCTAGTTGTACTTGGGCACTAGGCACTAGCCAGCCAACGACTCTCTGTTCTGGGAAAGTTGGAATGTTTGCTGCAGACTCCGTCAGCAAAAGCAACTAAACCTGCTGGCCTACTTCTTTTCAAGGACGCTCCCAGATTTACGAGATACTCTCTGACTGTACGACCAAAAGGTAGTTGAAGACTTTACCGGGAACCCGCTCTGTGTCAGGTTGTGTAGCTACTGTTCAAAATTCTAGGTTTGGTGATCTCTCTCTCTCTGCATACTGTAAGTTATATCCTTCCATGCACATGGAACGAATTTGCAGCTTGGTATGCCAAAGTAAAGTACTATTGAACGAAGCTGGTGTTGACCAGAAGTTGTCTTCGAACAACTTAGTGCAGAAAGTAGCACTTTTGGATGACACGTGTCATTAAAGAGAATCAACCTTGACACCCATGTTGTTTTTACACTGAATATTGCGTTTAGGTTGCCCCACACTAATTTCTCGATATTTCACTCTATATAAATACTTACTACGCGCTATTTGTTAAAATGGGAAAAACAGTACATTTTGGGGCTTTCAAGAATTCATGTGATCACCTAAATTCCAGCTCATAGCGTTTTTTTTTTGTACACGTACCCTCACCTGAGAGGAGGAATTTGCAAGGGAAAAAATCTTAGTGGCTCAAATTGAATTTGATACCTTTGAATCTGGTTTAAAGTAACTTTTGGGTTTCAGGTGGAATACAAAATGGTACCTACGTTTTTCCCAATTTAACAAATAACACGTTTTACTGTTGCTATAGTAATTTCATCAAAAATTATTGCAACAAATAGTTTGTAAATGACATGTTAACAACAATGAAGTTGAGAAAAGATAAATTAATAGATTTTTAGTCATAAACCATGTGAAATCCAAATATTTAGAAAGTTGCATGCACCTCCAAGTGGTGAGTCATCAGGTAATTTACCAGTGTAAGGCAACCTAAATGCAATATTCAGGGTACATGAAACGTCTGTGATCAGTAAGGCTGGGGCGCAGATTTTAGTTCAGACTTCAGAGTGTGCTACTCGGATTGGTGGGATTGGGACTCGACTGCTTTGGAGCAAGAATATACGGAGCTTGGAAACCTCCAGAGTCCAGATTAAAGAAAAAAGCTAGATTTCCAAGTGGCATTTGAAGATTTCAGAGTACAGCACGTTCCTTATCGTGCTACTCAATACTCATGTGACTGTTAGATTTTGATTTTGTTCTAGGATCTGGTACCCAAGTGGCACCGTCATTAATATCCAGTTGCAAGTCGCTTTTTATTATATATATTTTTTAGATATCTTCACTGTAGTATTGTGGGAACGAAAATTTGTAGTCCTTTATGCGCACGCCGAGCAACTAGGATTCTGAAAACGTCCTAATTATATGCACAATCTAAGTAGTTATAACGGAACTTCAAGCTTTAAATATTGATGCTGTTTTTCGTTTCTTTTTCAGCTCCAAAGTTGGGACGTGGGATTTTTCCGAAACCTCTCATATCCGCAAAGTTGAATTTACATCCTTTGACATTTGATATTGATGAAGCAGAGGAGAAGAAAGGCCTATTAGTGTACACAACACCATATTCATTAAATTGGGAGATTCCCAAACTGAACTTCACCTTAAACTCAAAAGGTTAACTTAAACCAAATTCGAAGCTATCAGATTCGGTTTGACCCACTAAGATTTTTTCCCTTGCAAATTCCTCTTTTTAGGTGAGGGCACGTGTACCCAAAAAAATGCTGCAAATATGGTTTTATGGGATCAACTAAAATCTTTGAAAGTCCCAAATTGTCCAAAAATTCCCAATTTAATGAATATGGTGTTACACTGCCCTGTGCAGTTAGTGACTTAGTTCTATTACACCGAGACCACCATAAATTATTAGTGATAATTACGGGGAAGTCTGTGGGTTCATGATTACTGTGGTACTGAGTAATTTACTATAGCAAGCTAGTACACAAAACCTAAAGCCTGCACCTTGCGGTGCTAAAAAGCTTAAAATGTAATTTTTCAGATATTTAGAGTTTATATTGTTTTTAATTATTTTAAATCCACAGTGACTTGCCAGACAAAAATTAGTGTATCATACATAATGTAGTTTACAGTATATGGTGAATTTGGTCTACTACCTTCGCCACTTGGACCACCGACAAAGATCCCAGAAAGAAAATTAATAAACGCCATATTCGTTAAATTGGGAAAATGCGGTTCCCAAATTGAACTTCACCTTAAACCCAAAACGTTACCTTAAACCATATTTGAGGGTATTAGATTCAGTATGAACCACTAAGATTTTTTTCATAACAAATTTCTCCTCTCAACCCTTCTAAGGTGAGGATATGTGTACCAAAAAAAACATAGCTTAAACCTAGAGCTGAGTTTAAGATGATCACCTTAAACCTTCAGAAGTCCCAAATTCAAACATAGTTTGCAAATTAACAAATATGGCCGTAATAACTAAACAAGGTTCTGAATTGAGAACCTGTGTGTCTGTGTGTGAATAGTCTAGAAAAAACCACCTACCCGAAGGCTTCAGGGGCGACAGCATTGGCTTCAGTGATGAGAAGGCCACCTGGTGAAGCTCTTTGCGAGTAGTGCTCCACATGAGCTGCCTGTGGTATTCCTCCAATCGCACGGCATCTTGTCATGGGAGCCAGCACCACTCTGTTTACCAATTTCATCACCACAGCCTTGCTTACTCAGTTCAACCACTGCTGGACTGTTTCAAACTTTCTAATACAATCATGGAAAAGTTTTAGAAATTAGAAGCTTATTCGAAAAACTTACATGTTCAGTCAGTTTACCAAAACACCCCTGTTGTTACAATCAACTTTCTGACCTTAGTTCAACTTACTACAAAAGCAAGCTCGATGTAACGTTAGTATAAAAATAGTGGTACCTGTGGTTCAATGTCATGTTGCCTATTTGTATAGGCCAGAAGAGAGGATTTTCAATCAGATCCGCTGTTGAAGCCATCGGAGGATTCCTCTTCGATGAACAGATTCGGATGCTCAAGTTTCCAAAATGGAAAAAAAACTGAATATTCACCGCAAATGCAGGCAGTGACAGATCACATCATTCACACCTCTGCAAACACTCCAGTGCTTCCATCATTATGGTCTGGACTCTGGTATTCGAAGATCTATAATTATCACTAAATCAGTCTAGGAACGGCGTAAAGCTGCCAAGCCGAGTTAGCTGACCCTTGAATATTGGAACACGCGTCTCTCAATGATTCTTGATCTTTATGGAGCAACTATTTGTAGAAGAAGTCGAAGTTATGCTGCAGCAACGTACTCAAGTTTTGTACCTAAGGTTCACTTTGATATGCAACTCAGGATTCCAATACTTGCAATGATCGGTAACTTAATTTGTTCGAATCAGGCTCTACAATCTTCCAGAAATAAAGTTGTCACTAATATCGTAAAGTAAAGTTATTCTAGCTCAGAAACTCTTCGTCGTCCAGCTCTTGAGTATGTCTGTATCGAAGTACCAGCAACAGCAAAATCAGTGTACCTTAGAAAACCCGTTTCGGCAACACAGCGAAGAATATCGTATGCAAACTAACAAGAAGAGCAAACAAATGAATTCTTCCTGCAGTTCAGCCTTGTTATTATAATTACTATTAATAATACCTTCAACAACTTGCACGGCGCAACTTACTCTAGCTAGAAGTTTACGAAACAAACCAAAGCAACGCAAGAGAAGCTAGACTTGCAAAACCACAAGGAACTGACCCACTCTGAAGCAGCTGCTCACTGCTGCAAATTTCTGCGAAAATCGACAAACTTCTGCAATATTGGACGATTACTCTCCAATGGTGACAGTCACATACAAGCCAAGTAGGAACTTGAACTAACAAGAGATCGAAGGACAGACTTTGCATTCAGACACGGTTGAACGAACGAGCTTGCTTATAAAGCCATTGCTAGCGATCTTTCAACAAGGACTGGTACAGGATGAAGTCTACACAGTACAACGCGTTTATGTATTACAAGCAGTGAGCCATCTCGACTGACTCAGTCTCCGAGGTACAATTGGGGAGAGCCGAGAGCAAGCTACTCCAAAGCTAGAAATAGTCGCGACTGGCGGTTTGAGTAGTGAGAGGAAAAGGTGAAGTAATTTTTGCTGTCCAAGTAGCGCAGTTATATTTCTACCGGCTCCATAGCAGCTTTATCTGGACCGAAGCTGGCAGGGACAGAAGTGAGGATTGAAGCTTCTCACGGGAGACAAAAACGTCATATTCGTTAATTTGGGAAAGACAAAGGTACCATTTGGTACTCCACCTCAATCCAAAATAGTCACCTCAAACCAAAATAGTCACCTCAAACCAGATTCAAAAGTATCAAGTTCAGTCTGAGCCACTAAGATTTTTTCCTAAACAAATTCCTCCTCTCAGGTGAGAACCCCGGTGAGAACACGTGTACCGAAGGGGCTTGGTTTGGGTGATCAAGCCAATTTTCCCAAATTTTCAAAAGTCCCAAAATGACCGTTTTGACCCAAATTAACGAATATGGCATTCGTGAAAGAGAGAGAGAATTATGAACATGAGAAGCTTTTTGAAAGCAGCAGCTGATCAGTGGGAGATGGATTTCGGCATGGGACTGGATCTGCAAAAACGAAGCTGAAGTGCAAGCTAGGCAGGCGTGGAAGAGGCCTTGTGTTGCAAATGGGGCCAAGAGAGTTGCGGATTTTATTGCCTTTCCTGGGGTCAGGCTTCTCTCTCACGTGAGAGTGGGGACTGAAGGAGCGCTGGAGCCACGGGACCCGTGACGCCGGAGCGGGCGTCACGGCTCTCAGTGCGCTTTGCAGTGGCTTATTCGATACCCGCATGTCCCCTCGATATTTGTGACGTGGACCGCATGTGCAATGACCCTTACCCACAGGCAGTGATTTTTTAAAGCTTTTGTCAAGGTAGAGCGACTTGCACCCCAGAGTGCGCATAGGTAAGGAAAAATTGGTTAACCCCTAAAGGACCAAGGGTGTTTTTTTGAGAAAAAATTTCAGAAACTGTCAACTTTTAGTGCCTTGTCCAAAATTGAAAAAAAAAAAAAAAAAAAAAAAAAAAAAAAAAATTCTCAATTCCAACCGTACAAAAGTTAGTCAAACAGATAAATAAATATGTGCAAAAAATTTCAGCCCATTTGACCCCATAGATTGTAAAATTATAACGTTTGAAGTGAGAAAAATAGCTTTTTTTCATTCCTGCAAAACAAGGTCAAGAGACTTTGAGCCTTCCTAGAATATATTTTTTGCTCTACACAAATTTGAGCTTTTTGACCATTCACAAGTATATGATGTTAGGTTCACTCATGAAAATTTTCAGATGCAAATATAGAATCTAGCTTATTGGATATTGAATAGCCACTTGGTCCTTTAGGCGTTAACCCATAAATGCCCAAGCCCTATCTGAGCTTCTTGGGCTTTCCATGGAACTAAACAATCAATCAACCTTTTCATAAATTCCATCAAGTTTTTTTCAATTGTAACCATACAAACTTACACTCACTAGTAGAAAACTCCTTCCAAAACAACAGAAAACCAACAGTTTCTTGTTGATTTGGGCACTTGCCCACGCTAATTGACTAATTTAACAGAATTCTGTAAAAAACTAAATACGTTCTGTTGATTTGGATACCATTATCTAAATCAACAAAAATTTTGGAATCTTTTGAAGATCTTTTGGGAATATTTTGTGAATCTTTAAGAATCTTCAAGAATCTTTTGGGAATCATTGAGAATCTTTTCATGATTTTTAAGAATATTTGAGAATCATTTTGAGATTTTAGAATCTTTGAGAATCTTTTAGGAATCTTCATGAATCTTTGGATATCTTTTGGAATCTTTTCAAGTTTTTTTGGAATCTTAGAAAATCTTTGAGAATCTTTGAGAATCTTTGAGAATCTTTGAGAATCTTTTAGGAATCTTTGAGAATTTTTTGGAATCTTTGGGAATCTTTTCAAGTTTTTTTAGAATCTTTGAGAATGTTTGAGAACAATTGAGAATCTTTGAGAATCTTCAAGAATCTTTGAGAATCTTTGAGAATCTTTTGGAATCTTTGGAAATCTTTTCAAGTTTTTTTGGAATCTTTGAGAATGTTTCAGAACAATTGAGAATCTTTGAGAATCTTTTTGGAATCTTTGAGAATCTTTTGGAATCTTTTGGAATCTTTTGGAATCTTTTGGAATCTTCTCAAGTTTTTTTGGAATCTTTGAGAATGTTTGAGAACAATTTAGAATCTTTGAGAACAATTGAGAATCTTTTGAGAATCTTTGGGAATCTTTTGAAAATCTTTTTTGAAATTCAAAAAATCTTTGAAAATCTCTAAGAATTTTCAAGAACCTTTTTGGAATCTTTGAGAATCTTTTTAAAATCTTTATGGAATTTGTTAAAGTACTTCAAAATACTTATAGAAATAGAATCTCTTAGACTGAATTAGAGTTCTTTGGGAATCTTTTTGTAAGTCATCAAAATACTTTCAAAAAAACTATCACAATAGTTTAGGTTTGTTTTTGAAATCTTTCTAAAATCTTTTTGAACCTCATTAAATTTTTTTGAAGTTTTAAAAAATAAAAGAAGTTTTCTAAAAAAAAGAATCTTTTAGAAGTTTGAGTGTACAATGACTGGTTTTTTTTCTTTACTTTTCACAATTTGGTAAGATTTAAACTTAGCAGCCTTTAAAGTCAAGTAAAAACATGACCATAATAACAAAAAACTCAACAATTTTTTGTTGATCTACATACTTTTGGACACAACTTCACTAATTCAACAAAATTTTATATAAAAAGTACAACATTTTGTTGTTTTAAATATCAAAATTTCTTTACAAACAGATGTAAATGATGCTCCTCAATTCTTTGAAGAAATCATAAATGTCCCTTAAGGATTAAAAGTACCAAAAATATCTTTGTGTTACATGATAACCAAGTGTATAGTTTAATGCAAATTCTTACAAGAAACCAAAGGTGATTTTTATATTTCAAAGAACACAAGGATATATTTAACATTTCAAAATAGAAGAGTTATTTTATTAATTTTCCAAAATAATAGGAGTATAATTGATATTCCTACAAAAAATAAGGACTACTTTTTATGTTTCACATATTTTTAGCGTAAACTCAATATTTTGAAAGACTTAAAGGGTATTTTTAGTAATTTTCCTTCTATTACTAACCAAATGAATTAAAAAAAAACAATCTTATAAAATATTTTTATAAGCTTTAAAAGATGGGAATTGATATGTGTACCACACCCTTCCAATTACTATACCACACCATGAGGTAAATTTTAGATTTCTACCATCAAAAAGTTGAATTTAGAAATTTTGAATTCAGATTTGGACTTAGAGACCATGGTATTGTCTAGAACCATAAAAAAAGTTGCAATTCAACAACCCCCACTGAAAAAGTTTAGCTAGGGAGAAAATTGTTAATTTTACTTTTGTTTGTAAAAAAAGATAAGCTTTTTCATTGGGTGTTGTTGAATTGCAACCTCTTTTATGGTCTTAGACAATACCATGGTCTCTAAGTCCAAGTTTGAATTCAAAATTCTCAAACTCAAATTTTTGATGGTAGAAATCTAAAATTTACCCCAAGGATGTGGTACAGTAGTTCAAAGGGTGTGGTTCACATATTAATGCCCTTACAAAATATCCAAAACTATTCAAAAGTCAATAGAATTTTGATTTTATAATTGCAAGGATTTAATTTCGTAACTTTTCACGACTTCATGTTATTTGAAGCTATCAAACTATGGAGGCTATTTTAACAAAATAAGGTTCTTTTTACAAAAAAACTAACACTAAATAATAATTATTAATGAATCCAACCTTTGCCTGCAACAATCCTTATGAGATTTGTGAATTCCAACAAAAAATTATAAACAAAATCAAAAGGATGAAAATAAACAATTTATTTAAAATTTATAAACTTTTCTTTGATTTTAGCTCATAACATTTGATAAAAAGATGGAAATCCAAAAAAAATTATTGGAGGTGAAAGAAAAACACATTTACCAACTTTTCTTAGTTCTAAGTTTTTTGAAAAAAAGTCCTTTAATGGGCGGAAATAACCTCCAAAGTCTACTGGATTACTAAAGACATGAACATTTAATGTACAAATAGAATTAAGATACTAATGTAAGCATGTGCATTTGCACATTCTCTAGTGGTTTTGAGAATGTGTTAAGGTTGTAGAGTGTGAGAGGAGAGGTGGAGGGTTCAAACCCCGCTGTCGGCAGCTGCCCGAGAGTTTGGGCAGCTGCCCAAAAAGTTTGCGCAGCTGCCCAAAAAGTTCGCGCAGCTGCCCATCCCCCTAAAAAGTTCACATTTTTGTCAAATAATAACAAATTCTATGAAAAAAAAATTTAAAAATGAAAAGAAATAGAATTGAACAACATAAAATACGTAGTAGAAATCAACAACAAATTAACATGCCAAAAAGTTCGGGCAGCTGCCCATCCCCCTAAAAAGTTCACATTTTTGTCAAATAATAACAAATTCTATGAAAAAAAAATTTAAAAATGAAAAAAAATAGAATTGAACAACATGAAATACGTAGTAGAAATCAACAACAAATTAACAAAAAACTGTAAGTAATCAACAGAAAAGAACCCAAATCAACTTGACCAAATTCACAGAAAAAATCAACAGTTTTTGGTTGAAATTCTGTTGATTTTGTGCTGAATTTTCTACTTGTACTAGACATGTTAGAGATTACATGGAAAAAGAAAACACATTAATATCACTTATGGTTTGAAAGATTATAACGTTTGAACATGAGGGTGTTAAAAATTGCAAAAGTGACTTAAAGTCTTCCAATTCTCATTTGCATGTCAAATCTAAAAAGTTGGTCACTAAAAAAATATGAGGTTTAAGGTCATTACATGTCTAACTCTAATCAATTTACGGTTTTAAAAATCTACTCCTACATTTTTTTTAAATGGATTTCTAATGTAGATTTTTCTCCAAGCTCTAGTGTATTTGAGGCTCACTTTCAAAATCTTCCAACACTAGAAAACTCAAGATTGCAGAAGACACCCTTATACAAAATCTTGAGTAGGAAAATCATGAACATTCATTTTCAAAATTTGATTTTTGATGTTGAAAGTAGACTTCAAAACAAGTTCATATTGAAATAAAAACACTAAAAATAATGATTTGATAAGGTTTTATTCATCTTCAAAGTTTTGTAGGGACCCAAATCTGGTTGCTTGGGCATTTAGGGGTTAATATTGGATTGAATGAATGATGTGTGCATGTTCATCCAAAAACTTTATGAATATAAGGTATTTTCATCCAAAATCTGGCAAACTGTGTATATACTCAAGGAGGCATTTGGCAATTTCATCCAGTTTTTGAGCTGAATTTTCTGTGTATTGTTAGCCAAATGGTTTTTCAGGTAAGAATTAGGCAAAAATGTGCCAATAAAAAGAACGCTGCCCACATGCTAGGGTTTTTTCTTGGGTTTTCCGACCAATGCTTATGTGGCATTCTTTAATATGGTTTGTAGCTTGCAGGCTCCATCCTCTTTTTGGTTGGAGTTGAAGGTGGCTCCTATGCATGGATTTTTGCAACGTAATGGGATTTTTGTTGTAGGCAAAAAATATTCATTCACATTTTTTTGTCATAAGGTACAGAAGTTTATCTAAATGAAATAGGAATTCACGTTCAACTTATGCTTTGGTTCCAATTTGTGGTGGGAGAAGTTTTTGAGTTTCACCAGCTAAAAACTATCAATTCCCATTTTAAAACTGCATTAAAGAAAAATTGAGCTCAAGAGAAGGCCCCTATACCTTGACAAACCACTTTATTTATTGAGGTAGGAGAAGCATAGGTAAGGTACCTACACAAGGGTCTCTACCTTTTGTGAAGTACTCAAATGTAACATGGTACATAACAAAAGGATTAATGATGGAAAACAATATTATAACATGACAATGACAAATGCAAGAACCTTTAGTGTGACACAAGAATAAACTAAGACTAGAATTCCCAATCAAACAAGGGCACTCATCAAACAAAAAGCATATGATATTGTAAAAAAAATTACTCTCATGAAGTACTTGTAAGTGATTATAGGGTATTACCATATTTGTCTCTTATTATTTGAAAAAAACATTACATTTAAATGCTTTTGACCCCTCCAACCACTTCCCACAGGGACCTTTTGAGCTCAGTTTTCCTCTAATGAAATCTAAAGTGCAAGTGTGCCACCATCAAACATTGACTATTCACTATATAATTGGGCTTTTTTTAATAATCTAGCCAGTTTTTCATGTGTAATTTCAAAAAAATTTAATTAAGGAGAACTAGCTATGTACACAAGGTCGATTGAAATGGAAGAAGGAAAAAATAACAGGTGAGAAGTTGAAGCTTTTAAACTTTGACATATTTTTCCAAATTTTTTTTAACAAAGTCTTACTTATGGGAATATTGATAGACACCCCTGTATCTTGAGATATTTTGATGAACGCCATTGATATTTTGGAAATTCTGGAGATGCCCCAGTAGAGGTTTTAGAGATGGGATAATTATCAACATTCCGATTTGTTGCAAAATCAGGTGCCTATGTGTGTGCATCCATGGCAAGGGCGTGATGCGCGTTTGATGCGGCTGCAAGAGCTACTCAAGTTTTGTTATTTTTCATGTAATAAGCAATACTTACTGGCTATTGCTTGCATGTGCAACCATGGTTGTCACATTGGACCACACATTCCTTTGCTTGCATGTACGCTTAAAGTGCCCAATTGTGCTCATGGTATGTTCAATGTAGGCAATTTATAGTTGATTGCAAAAAATGAAAAAAAATGAAAAAACAAACTTACTTTGTACTTGTTGGTGACACTCATTGTTGTCAACATGAAGTCAAAACTTGGATTAAAACCATATCAAGTATTAAAAATGCAAAAATAATAAATTTGATTCTTCCTATTTTAGGTCAAATCCCTAAAAATGCCCTAGAAAACAAGTGCAGACGGACATGTCCGTCTATGCTGTCTGTTTTGTGCGTCTATTTGTGCTGTCCGCTAACCAAATCTTGCCCAAAGTAACAACCATGTGTGCAGCAAAATCAACCGTGACATAGTAACAAATGTATGCCAACACTGTTTGGTGCCAAACAAAAAAAACTTAAAAACACTTTGAGATTGCTAAAATTTGTACACACAACATTCCTAAACCCCTTTTCCACAATTTTCCAAAAATCAAAGGGTCTCATTGAAATACCTAAGATTTAGGGGTACCTATTAAATTTTCTTTCGTTATTAATAAAGGCAATAACTAGTGCATGCACGTGAGAAGTGGGCTGAAAGTAGGAAACACTAGATTTTAGCTGCTGAAACACAAAAATTTCCTCGGACATCATGCAATTTCTTACAAATAATGCAGGTAACTTGTGAGCAAGGAACTTTTTCTATTAAAATCTTGACTTATTTTTATATTTGGTACGTTTGGCAAAAATTTGAATAAAATTGGGCTGAAAACGGGAACATCACAATTAGCGTATAACGGAAATATTTTCTCTTATGTCTAGGTCTCTACGTCTTGAGGCCAAAAAATTAAGGGCACAATTACAAGCCTTGAAAATCTCAAAAAAGTAAGGATGAAGGAGATCGACAAATAGTCATTGAGAATTTGAGGTTTGTGTTCCATTCTACAATGTCGATTATACCAAAAAGGTATTTTCTTCATTTTATTTTTTTCAAATACCAAAATTTGTAAAATGGATGAAAGTTGTCAACCATCCCTGGGCCCCAAATTGACTGTCCATTTTTTTTGAACCAAACTCTTAACCCCTAAATGCCCAAGGCACTACATTCTGGTGTCCAAAATATTTCAGGAAACTTTGAAACCCTATAGAAGTTACAGATTTTATTGTTTTGAGGTTTTATTTTGTGGAAAAGTTGCGCATTGAAGTTAGCTTCACCGTTCAAATTCAACTTCCTCCATATCGTATTCCATTTGTTTTTGGTGGAAGGTTAACTACAAGCTGACATTTTTTGTTGTGAATAGTATTGTGAATAGTGTCATGAATAGTGTTGTGAATAGTGTCATGAATAGTGTTGTGAATAGTGTTGTGAATAGTGTCATAGAGCCTATGAGAAGTTGCCACATTGAAAAGACAAGCATCAAGTTGAGCAAAAGGTGAAGATTTCCCTTGGGCACTCCTTTGGGCAATAAGGGATTTTTTACATAAATTTTGACATCTAACAAAATCTAAAAGTGCTTTTGGACTAATTTCACTTGGAGTGTCTTTGCTTTAGAAATTAGGATCCTTTCACCATTGAAATTTCTTTCATTCATAATGATTTTTGGTCAATAATTGAAGTTGAAAATTTCTTTGTATTAGACAATTGCGTTTTGACATTTGTGTTGCAAGCTCATTTGTGAAATTGTGGTCATGGATTTGGAAGAGGGGCAATTGGTTTTGAAGTAACAACAATAAACACTAAAGCATCCTAAGTGGTCGTCTCCCAATTTTGTATCCAAAAGTTGCCAATTTGAATTAGAAGTTTCAGGCAGCTCAAAAGAAAGCAAAAAATTTCAAACTCATCATCATTCAATCACAAATGTCTTAAAATCCATGTGGCCATTTTGGATTCTTTTTGGGTAGCGCCATCTAGAAACCTTGAAGTTCAAGATTCAACGGTTACAATTTTGTTTTGATGTTTAATAATGATCTTACAAAAACAATTCAAAAACTTCAAAACTGCCTTTTGAAAACAAGAAAAACACCCTTGGACATTGAGGGTTTAAGCCTTGGAGCCATATCAAACCTGTGTCTTTGGAGCATTAAAGTAGGTACACCCAATGCCGCTCACAAACCTTATGTTGCTTATACGTACCCATTGTGTACATATGAGCAGCATTAGGTTCGTGAGCGGCATTAGGTTTGTGAGCAGAATTGGGTGTACCTATCTTGTAGTGATTTCCAAAATTTTGACATAGATTTGTAGTATAAGAACTTTGAAGATAATTTCAAAAGTTGCTCCACTTAAAGCTGAGAACAAAGTTGGGACCTGCTAAGGTTCCAAACAACCTCAATTCTTAGAGAAAGGCAGCCCTCTAATTAATTATAGAGAATATTGGCCATAATGTCTACAACCAACATAATATTTGTGCAAACTCATCAAAGGCTAAAGTCTTTAACAATATTTGGACAAATTTTGATGCTCTCTAGATTCTATTCCTTTCACATGAATGTACCAATTTTTCCTCAATAGTTACCTATTTCATCTTCCACTCCTAAATCTTCTAGTTTTCTTGTTCCAAAATCTTATAATATCCTCCATTCAACATCTTTTAGTGTTCTTCCTCTAATTTTGTTCATATGTTAGCTCCAGGTGCAATCTAAGCAAATAATCAAATTACAAATTTCAAACCAAAGATTTAGACTATATAACCCATAGATTGTACCTATATGCTTAGCTTTGCCATCACACTCACCAATCCACACTCGAGTCCACATAAATAAAACTTGAAAAAAAAAATCCTCCTATAGTTTATTATTGAATGAAAATTGATGATTTTTATGAGACATTTGCCATGATGTTGACAATGTTAAGCCACAAATTTGGTGGTTTTTTTTTAATTTCTCTAAGTTTTTTTTAATCTTCCTTGTTTTTTGAAGTTTCTCTTGAAGGATTTGGTTTGTTACTTTATAGTTGAAACTAGCATGTCATTTTACAATTTTGTAAATTTTTATGAAGAAGAAATATTTAGATAACTCTACAATATAAATATTAGAAAACTACATCAAGAATCTAATAACAAATGGAAAAATGGATGACAAAGGAGAGTCACTAAATACATGGGGCTTATTTGCATTCATTGTTGAAAATTTAGGTGTTACTAGTAGTTGGCACTTGCTATGCTACACATTTACCATTAGAATTTTTTAGAATTTTTATATGTTAGAATGCAAAATAATTTTTTTAGTAAGTTCCCAAATTGTATCTATGTGATAATGTCATAAAGACTAAAGATGTGATGTTACATAGGTCACCATAATTTTAGTAGTGACATCATATAAATTGGAGATGTGATATTATAGAGATGGAGTTGTGATATTACAAAGGTCAATGTGATTGTATGTGTAATACCACATAGATTGAGTATATGATATTACAAAGGTCAATATGTGATATTAACCCCTAAATGCGCACGATACCAAAATGTGGTGTTTTTAACACTGCAAGTTGGCACCGTGGACATTTAGGGGTTAAAGAGGTTACTTTGATTTTAATAATATGAGTGGCGGTTGGCACTTTCTATGCTACACATTCATCTCTAAAAAAATTATTAGGATTTTCACATGTCAGATAGAATGCAAAGTAAAAATTTCAGGAAGTCTTACAATTGTATCTATGTGAAAATATCATAGAAATTGTAGATGTGATATTAAGGTCGAGATGTAATATTACAGTGGGTCTTTGATTTTGGTAGTGTGATGAATAAGAAGCTTAAAATTATGCACCATCCTAATTCAACCATTTCAGTCTTTCATTAATTAGAAGTAATAATTCGATAACGATCTTTTTCTAAGCTTAAAATTTTATTGCATAGTACAGGAATCATTCAAGAATCATTTCATTTTCTTTAAATTTCTGACATTCAGCATGAATATTAGCATGATTTATTCATGAAAGTACGGTTTTAACGACATTTTATAAATTTCTCTTCACAAAACGTACAAAACACAGAATTCTTCAGAATCTTGATTGATTTCCAATGAAAGAGCATCCATTGATACAAAAGTTTCAGGCAAAATTTAGCGATAATCACTTCAGCACACTCAGCGCCCCTAAAATCGGCAAAATCGGCTTTACGATCGGCTGCTGACCCGGGCTCCTGTCAGAATCAGTTTTCCATAAAACCAACAAACGTAAATGAGATGGACTACCAAGAATGCTCAAAGATTATTGATACATACAGGTAATCATAGTACGTTATACCAATATAACAGAAACTCGCAATTCACAAAATATGTCAAAAATCTAAATAAAAAGGATATTACAAAAAGTAAAACCTCGACTTTTGAATCACAAACTGGGGTACAAGAGAGATGAGTATTTTCACAAGCATTGACCAAATATGAAATCAACTTCTCTCAGACATGGAACCCTCCTTTAACTTACGTGCAGGAAATGCTGGTTCAGAGACAACAAATCTGAAAGAATACTGCTGTTCATTGGTGCAGGAAGGAAAAAGAATGAAAGAAAGAAAGAAAAAAAGGGGGGAAAAAGGAACACAGACGTTTCATCTGGCCAGCTTGAGCACAAGTTTAGTTACAACTGTTGATATTACAAAAAGTAAACCTCGACTTTTGAATCACAAACTGGGGTACAAGAGAGATGAGTATTTTCACAAGCATTGACCAAATATGAAATCAACTTCTCTCGGACATGGAACCCTCCTTTCTACATGCAGGAAATGCTGGTTCAGAGACAAAAAAGTCTGAAAGAATACTGCTTTCATTGGTACAGGAAGAAAAAGAAAAAAAAAAGGGGGGGGAGGGAAAAAAGAAACACAGACATTTCATCTGGCAGCTTTGAGCACAAGTTTAGTTTACAACTGTTGCTCGAGGTAGCTGTCATCAGAACTCTGGCCTTTAGAAAGTGGGGGAGATTGCTTGCCCCCAAGAAGGCTGCCGAGACCACCTGCTTGAACCTTGCCCAACCAGCCAGTTACTAGTGAGCCACCTGCCCATGCTGGTAACCAGCCCTCGCCACCGGGGGTGGATTGAAATGCACGGCCAAAACTGGAGGTCTTAGCAAGATTCTTTTCCTCTTCGGTTTTCAAACTCTCGCTCCAAAGCTTGGCCATATAATTCATCAAAGCCTCGTGGCCCTGCTCCATGACCTCTTTCGGAGGCACCATCAAAGGATTCTCCTCCAGTTTCAGCTTCTTCAAGTTCGTCAGTCGGCCCAAAGAGATCGGCAGTTCGTGGATTTGGTTGAAACTGAGATCCAGCTCTGTCAAGGAAACCAAGTCACCAATCGAATCCGGCAGAGCTGCAAAGTCCCTGAAGTTACTGCTGCAGTCGAGCACTGTGAGGTTCGTTAGGTTGCCAATTGTGGCAGGTAATCCCCTCAGCTTGTTGAAACGAACATCAAGGAAGCGTAAAGCTCGGAGCTCCCCTATTGATGGTGGTAGGCTGGATAGTTTGTTGAGATGCAGGCAGAGCGTCTGCAGGTTGCTCAACTGAAAACCAAAATCAGCAGGCCAGATTTCCAGGCCGTTGAAATTCGCCAAAAACTCCACAAGTGCACTGCATGCCATCCCGGGTTAGTTCTGTTAGTCTTCCATGCCAGTAAATGTGCATTTCCAGTTGATAATACTATGTATGTTGAAAAGTGAACAATCGGTTTTCAATGTGCATGGAATTCTGCATTTTTTTGAGAAAAACTCCAAAATGGCTACTAATGAGTAAAGGGAAAAATTCATGGATACCCCTGAAGTTTGCAGGATTTACATAGATACCTTTGCTTTTTCAGAAATTACGCAAATACCCTTAGACCATTAATTTTTAGGCATTTATTTGTTGTGATCGTGCTTCCTTCATGACCAATGTTGAAGAAGGGAATGTAATGAAACAAAAAAGAAGCAACGTGCACACAAAGGAAGAAGGGAAGTGGCATGCACAACAAAATAAACGCCTTACATTTTTGGTCCAAGGGTATTTGTGCAATTTCTGAAAAAGCAGGGGTATCTATGTAAATATTGCAAACTTCAGGGGTATCCATGAAATTTTCCCTAGATATATTGCTTCTACCACCATTTCTTATACCCTTGTTCAATCACCATGCTAAGGTCCATCAAAGCAGAAAGAGCATTACTTGCTAGTTTGAAGCATATAAACTGGAAATGCGAACGAAGCAAGTAGTAGTACCTGCACCGGCCAAGACTGGCAGGCAGGAGCTTCAATGCGTTCCCAGAGACGTCAAGTGACTTGAGTTTTGAGAGTAGGCCTATCGAATCTGGTAGCAGCTTCAACTGGTTGTGTTGTAGGTCAAGCACTTCCAAATTCACGAGACCAGCAATGGAATCCGGCAAAAACTACATAAGCAAAACCTCGTCAGCTGGAGATGCACATTCCAAAGACACACAACAAAGTCCAAAAGAGTCGCAAGTTTTAAATATCGGAGCAAAAGCAGAACAGAAAAGATAGAACACAACAATGTATTTAGAAACATATGTTCCAAAAAAAAGTCTCACCTCCAAGCGATTATTGGATAAGTTCAAAACGACTAGCGATGAAATCCTGCCGAACGATTCAGGCACATGGGACAGAAATTGGCTGCTGAGGTCGAGGGTGTCAAGCTGGCTATCAAGTGCTGTTTGTATTTTTGATGATACGAATTCATCGACCTCCTCCTCTTCTGTTTCAACAGTGCTGACAGGCGGTTCATCCATTCCCTCAAGAGCCAATTCAGAATGCTTCACTTCAGCCTCATACAGCAAATGAAGCTCTTCCAAGTCAAGCAATGCTTCATAAGGCTCTCTTCCCTTCGTTGCAGAGTCCTCGGAAGCCTTCGCTTTGGCAGCCTACATAAAAAGAACAAAAACTTCGTCGCTTAACATACATGTATCCAAATTCCACACAAATTTCATTGTCAGAACCACAGAAACAACGCAAGAATTCCAATAATCGAACCCTAACAATACAAGAAGAAACGCCATAAAATCACAAACTCCGTTTGGATCTAATTTGCATCGTTTATACCATGTTGAAGAAAAACTACTTCAAAACGGCCACGCACGAAGCATATGCATGATAAAAATAAGGTAAAATTTCATGGAGACCCCTGAAGTTGGCCATATTTTCACAGATACCCCTGCTTTTTCAGAAATTTCACAAATACCCTTGGACCAAAATTTTCAGGTGTTCGTTTTGTTGCGCATGTCACTTCCCCCTTCTTCCTTAGTGCGCACGCATAATAAGAAAGAAGTAGTGTGCGCACAAAGGGAGAAGGAAGTAACACGCACAACAAATCAAACGCCTAAAAATTTTGGTCCAAGGGTATTTGTGAAATTTCTGAAAAAGCAGGGGTATCTGTGAAAATATGGCAAACTTCAGGGGTATCCATGAAATTTTCCCTAAAAATAATTCCAACAGATCCTACAAAAGAGACAGATACCATGTTAAACGAAAACTACTTCAAAACGGCCACAATCGAAGCATATGCATGAAAAAAAGATTCCAACAGATCCTACAATAGAAACAGAATGTGGTGTTTCGAGCACTACAATGCAACAGAAGCAGCAATTCTCTGGTTTCAGAATTAAACCTGCGAAGACCTCCATTCCTCAAGGTCTTGGCCAGGGGGACATTGGTTGGCGTACAACTCTTGCAAATGATCCTTCAAGGTATTTTGAATGAGAAGAACCGATTTGCGTGCTTCCTCCACTTGAACAGGATCAGGGCGTTGCGGCAACTCCTGTACCTTGGCCCTGGCTTCAGTAAGCTTCAACACTTCCCGGGCTACAAGCGATTCTGCCGAATCATGTACTTTCACTTGAATCTGCTCTCCGGCCTCCATCTCCTGCAGTAACAGGATGAATTTGAATGACCTGACGAAGCCCTATCCTAATTCTTAGGGTTTCCAATTCGCTTTACTTTCTTGCAATCACAACAATGGGACTTAACAAACTGAATCACGCATGAGGGAGATCCAATAGCACCTGTTCTTACATACGTGAAAAAAAAAAAAAAAAAAAAAAAAAACCGTCAGAGGCAGTATATTAAACAAGAGAATCCATCGTATGATTATGACCTAATTACATCGCAAATGGCTAACAAAATAAGGTAGAAATACCTAAAAGCAACACGGCCTAAGTACAACACCCCCAAGCTTTTCACGATGAGTACATACTGCTTTAAAGAATATGGGAATGACTAGGGAGACACCCCCAAGTTGCTACGTGGACACCTCCTATAGCCCAACCTATTAAATTTCAGATTATTATTATGTTGAAATATGAAATAAAATCAAAACAATATTTTAGCGCACACCACAAATATGTCTCATTTGTGACATAGTCAAGACTTAAACTTCTAAACGAAGGGAGCAACTAGTTTAACTCTTGACGATGTCACAAATGAGACATATTTATTATATGTTTGCAACGCTGCGCGCTAAAATACTGTTTTGATTTTATTTCAAATCTGAACGTAATAATAATCTCAAATTTAATAGGTTGGGCTATAGGGGGTGTCCATCTAGCAGCTGAGGGTGTCTCCTTCGTCATTCCCAGGAATATAAACCACATTAAATCAGAGTTTCGGTGTGTCAGTTTTACATCATCCTCTCATAAAAATTCAAACTTATATAACATTTGCATACAATGTCCTAATCAGACCCGCTTCGGTGCATCGGAATCCTCTTAGGATTAGTACAAGAATAAACAAAATCTTGGACGGTCTAACAATACGAACAGTAGTCAACGCTTACAGTGTCCCTTTTCGGTACCTCTACTTTTATTGGATAAATCAAGACATAATCATGTTGCACTACTGCACCTTGATACATAATAAGACTTATCCATCAGTAAGCATCATCAAGCGGCTCACAACAAACAACCAGAAGAGCAGGACTCATAAATAGAAGAAACATACCCTAATTTGGCCCGCAAGAATTGTTATTCTTTTCCGCACGCTCGTCGATCCGTAACGCAGTGGATCCAGACATTAACAGGACACTAAAAGAACCTGAACAAACAAGCATTGCACATGGTGAGAAGCAAAAAAAACGAAGAGTGAATGTCGATGAAGCCAATTCATTCCTTCTAGAGATGCCGAAATGTAAGAAGTAAGCCAGTCTGTGACAATGAGCGGGGAGATTTGAAAAATAATAGAAATTTAGCCGAATAAATGACAAAAAAACCGGTAGAATCTAGAATCTACTGGATAAAATCCAACCAGATTTTTAAAATACATATAATTAACAGTATAATCATATACTCCCTCTGTACCCTCTAAAAATGTCCAAATCAAACACATTTCTTGAACCACTAAAAAGCTCCCTTTTGCTGATTTCAAACGCTGAGCAAGCGTTTGTCATGTTCAAATGATCTCATGGAGGCAAGTTAAGCGATTAGAGAGCATTCCTCTCCTAGCAAGCTTGGCCTTGCCCCATATGAGGTACCATTGTTGCTACTAATCTTTAAATCATCAATAATGAGGAGCTCACACCATGCACAAATACAGTACTTTTTGCATGGAATTTGGGTGCCCAATCGGCGACATCAAAATCAAACATATTGTATACATTTGGTAGATGGTATATTGATTCTAGAATGCATGTGTCACTAGCACAAAGACTAAAAATATAGTTAATCCTTTGCAAGGAAGCTCTTTTTGGATGTTTTTAGAGAAACAGAGAGAGTAGAAAATATCCGGTGCATACACTAAAAAATCCGTTGAAGATAAGAAATGCCGGATTTTGGCCAGCGAAGCTCAAAATCTCCCCGGATAATAAGTCTGTCCCTTTCAAATACTCTTTCAGTTGGTTCTCTAAACTAAAGCGAAAATACAACGGTTTGACAGCACCATTCTCTCGAGAATTCAAACATAGGTCCTTCAAAAATGAAATCATGCCGACTCGCCAGGGCATTCGCCTAATTCCTAGACGAAGAGCTTTCACAATAGAGTCCTCTAAGAGAACTCCACGAAACCCTAGGTTCAATTCACATGCAAGATTTCAAAGGAACTGAAAGTTATGAACAAACAAAAGAGATCCATTGGAATTGACGTTTACCTACTTGAATTTGTTGCGGTTCGGCCACGATTTATGGATGCGCATTCACCTAATCCTAGACCGAGAGCTTTCACAATACAGTCCTCAAAAATAACTCCACGAAACCCTAGGTTCAATAGACATGCAAGAAATGAAAGGAATTGAAATTTATGAACAAACAAAAGAGATCCATTGAAATTGACGTTTACCAACTTGAACTTGTTGCAATTCGGTCACGAAACCCTAGTCTCAATTGACATACAAGAAATGAAAGGAATTGAAATTTATAAACATATAAAGATATGCATTGAAGATGATGTTTACCTACTTGGATTTGTTGCAGTTCGGCCACGCTCGCTTCATGTAGTACGTAACCAAAAGGGAGAAAGGAGGTGCGGAAAAATCTTACAAAAATAGCGAAATTTGGTGTTGAAATGCGAAGGAAGTAAGTTTATCGGAGGGTAGTTTGTTTGTTGCATGAAGAGATTCGGGATTAGGGTTTTCTTTCCGGGCAGACGATATGGGCATGTCTCGGTAAATTAGTTTCGAATATTCCACGTGTCACGTCGGCAGCCGGGGGTGTCAACTGTCAAGTGTTCAAGGGTCTTGCTTAGCCCTTGAACGACCAGGGCATAGTGCCATAGTACAATTATACACTGTCGTATAATTGTCATTAGCTACCAATAAAAAATTTTAATTTGGGATCTCAAGTAGCCCACTAGAACCATATTGATCTATTCTCCAACTTCTTTGTTAGTTTTAAATGTAGTGGAGGTGTGGATCCATTTCAAATACAAGAAAATTATCCGGTATTGTACTGGTCGCAAAGGGCCTCTTGGTCATTTAAGGGTTAGAGACAATTTGGGAAAGGAGATATCTATCATCAACAAGTTGTATTTGGAAAACTTGAATTTAAATTTGAATTTAGAGATCTTGATTAAGTTAGTTTTGAACAAGGAAGGAGGTTACAATTGAACAATGACTAGTGGAAAAGCTTAGCTAGGGAACAAATTACTAATTTCGCCTTGTTGATTAAAAAAAAAAAGCAAAGATTTTCCACTAGGCGTAGTTTAATTGTAACTTCCTTTGGGATTCTAGACTAAATCAAGATCTCTAAATCCAACACTGAATTCAAATATTCCAAATACAACTTGTTGATGGTAGATATCTAAAACTTACCCCTCCCCCCAATGAGCATATCTTAAAACCCAAGTGTGCACATATCAATTCCCTTTGGGAAATATGAATTGAAATATCACTACAAGTAAAATAGTTCACAGTGATAAGTTCAAATTGACTAAAATGTCCAAATACTATAGACAAAAAATTGATAAAAACATGTCCAAATTGACATTGCTCCCTTGTAGTGTATTTATGAGGGATTAAAGGTACTTAGGTAGGTAGCTCAAAAAGCAACTTTTTAAGGGTTGATCTGCTTTTTCATGGGCTTTTTGAGACAAGAAGATTTCTTGTTTATTTTTAACAAAGAAAAATGGATGTCAAATGTAGCAAAAAAAATCATGTTTTTGAAGCATTATTGAATTTTTGATGGATTTTTAAAGTTGTTTTTATAATAGGCACCTATTTGTGATTTTAGGTCTCCCATAAATTGTTCCCCTACAATTTGTAAAGAAATAAGATAAAATCAAGGAGTGTGATAGGCTCTTATAATGAAATACATATTTTCTTCTATGACTAAAAAGAGTCCATTCAAGAACCACCTCATATCCATCCCTAAGCTACCTATGAGACGCTTTACAAGAGAGGGGTAGCACTTTGAGCTACCTAGTACCTTGGGGCTCATATAAGTTCCTAAATTCATTTTGAATGGAATTTTTTTTTATTAGTTACAAACTATAGCACAAGTGTATTGACAGTGTGAACATTTTCAAAGGAATCGGATTTGTTCATCGTGGTTGTTCAAATTGCCGTTCCCTCAAAATTAATGACTTAAAATGACATTTTGAGGCAAAATATTTAAGCTACGACATTTGTTATAAAAAAAAACGGGCATAAATATTGTAGTGAAATGTATGTTTCCTCACCAAATTTCACGAGAATACAACATAAAATGGCACTTTAGAGATAATTCTGTCTCCTTAGGCAATGAGAGATTAACCCTTGATAGCCTTATATATTCCCTCCTATGATTTCAAAATTTTGCTTTGAGGCACTGGATCTAATTTTTTGATTTTGTTATAAACTACACTTATGAAGGCATTCATGTTGTCCATGTCAATGGAGTAATGGCAAGGACAGCCAAATCGTTGTACAAGTGTTGTAAGAGATTTGATTGGGTGAAACACCATACAGGGCAATGGGGCATGGTGGCAAGCAGCATTTTATAAGCTGCAATTAGTCAATATCCCTTGCAAATTTCATTGTGTAAGCTTTGTGGTAGCTAAAAAGTTGCTGGCAAGGGTTCAAGCATGTTCTAGATCCTTATTATGGCAACATTCACTAATTGTGCCAATCATTATTTGCCTTGCAATAGCAATTTGAAGCCCTAAAACTTGACATAAAAAGAAGTGCAATCTTCAATAATTTACAAGTGTGTGCATTCACATCTAATCTTGATGCTCACAAAGTTTGAGATGAATCAGGGGCTTATAGAATTTTGTAAAAATCATCGAATAGCCCTACCAAAAAATGAGATTTTGTCATCACATGCTGTTTGATCAAATGTTATAATATCCCATCTCCCACGGTTAGTTGTTCCCAAAATTTGCAAGCCTTCTTTTAAGTAGGTGTTCCTCTATTTTTTGTGGTCACTTTTTGTGGATCATCTAATTGACTAAGATACAATGCATCAAAGTTGTCAGTCTCCAAAAACCCTGATTTTGGTGAAATTGGCTTGGGCGCTCAAAAGTTAACGCCTAAAGGACAAAGGGGTTTCTTCAAGAAACATTGTCAAAAATTGTGTTTTTTGGTGTGTTGATCAAAAATGAAAAAATCAAAACTTTTTTGGTAATTCAAGCATACAAAATTATAATAAAATGTTTATCCAACTTGTGGTTAAAATTTCAACCCATTTGATTGCATTGATTGGAAGATTATATCATTCAAAGTGAGAAAACTAGCTTTTTTTTCATTTTTATAAAATAAGGTCGGCAAATTTTGAGCGCTCTCGGAGTAAAATTTGTGCTTCATACAAAAATGATTTTTTTGACCATTCATAAGTACATGATGTTGGGTTCACTCATGACAATTTTGAAAAGCAAATATAGAATCTAGCTTATTCTAAATCACCTTGCAATGCAAGGAGGTTAAGTGAATTGGCAATACACTAGTCATTTCATCATGATTTCTTGTGCAATGAGGAAGTCTTTTTTTTGAAATCTAAACAATAGAAAGTTAGAGACAAACATCTCAAATATGAGAATTTTTTCAAGAATTTTGAATTTATAAATTGCAAGATAATAGGGTCTAAAGTTAGAAGAAAATATTTTTTCTTGAAACGGCCTAGACATAGTTATCACAATTGTACTCCTCTTACATTGTGATTTGCAAACTGCTTTTATTTTATTTTATTTTATTTTTGACAACTATATACCATATTTTATTAGTTACATATGTGCTAAATTTCAAAAGTTGGTGAGAGTTTTAGCATGAGATTCTCCAAAGATGCCCAAATTGCCCATGCAAGTTGCACAATTTCTTTTAGGCAAGGTAACTTTTGAATTGGGCATCCAATTGGGAAAAAATTTACATTTCCACTGCGGATACATATGTACACCTTGTGTAACAATTTTAAAAACTTCCAATGAAAATTAACTTCTTACAATGTGCCCAAATTCTTAAGTGCCTGTTGAATGGACACTTGATCTTTTAGGGGTTAAAGCATTTTGACTTCATTTGACACTAAGCCAATCCTATATTTTCATTTATTTTCTCTTTAACAAAATGAAACGGTGGGCGGATGTTTTTTTTACTAGAAGAAGAGTACACTTCAACAACTTTGATACATGCCGTGGTCTTTGCCAACATAAATGATACAAAAAATTTCCCTTGTATACTAAACATGTCAATGACAAGACATGTTAAGTAATTGGATACGTATTGTTCATATTTCAACAAGTTTAACCCTCAAAGGACCAACTGTCCCCATGGGGGACAAATGGATTTTGGGCATGTACCTACAGTTAATTTACTTTTGGTGATTTTTTGAAATTTTTATTGAAGGTGGGGAATTCAAAGATCAACATGGGCATCTAATTTTTTCTTCATTCCAACATTTATTGAAGAAGTTATGCATGAATTTCTGAAAAAGGGCAAAGGCAAGCAGCCCAAAAAAAATCAAATTTGCATTTTTTTAATAAAAAAATCTAAAATTGGTTCTTTAGATCTATACAAATGTGGAAATCTTTAAATCATTCAATTTTAATTAATGAGATGAAAGTTATGAGAAGTTTTAGTTTGCGGGTAGGTGTGGAACTCCCAAACCTCCATTCTTTTTGCCTCTTGTAAAATTTGTTGCTTTCCTTTTTTGAGCTTTTTGTGTTTTTTTTTTTTTTTACTTTTTTTTTCCAAGATGTCATAGACTAAGATTCCTTGGTTTTTTCCATTTGGATAAAAGAAATTTAGATTTTTGAATTTTACATAAATTCTCCAATATTGCCTAGCGTATATGTAAATTTCATGGCCTTACAACATTGCGGGATTTTACAAAGTATGATCCACACCTCCAATTCATTTGAAAATTCTCCCACGCATACCTAACTTGGTCTTATACATGGAAAAAATAAACATCAACTTTATGTAGAGCAATTTTTTTGATATATGAGCCTTCAAAGGCTTCTGAAATTTTTGGGCAACAGGGAAAAAAACTTTTTTTTGGACTTCAAATGTCAACATCTCACTCCTTTGCAACTAGAATGAGCTGAAATTTTTCCCACATGTACCTCTCATAGTCTAGGACAAGATCTTACGGTTGAATCTCCAAAAAAAAAAATTTCCTACCTTTCTAATCATTCCCCCAAAAGTGGCAATTTTCAATGATTTTTGAAAAAAAGGACTCGGTCCTTTAGGGGTTAATATGGGTTAGACATTCCAAGAAATGAGAGCAAACGTGCAAATAATTGTTGACTTGTAACTGATAAGTTACTTGTCATTGGTATATTTGATATATGACTAACCATTGGTACAAGTCTAATATGTGATCAATCACATGCATTTCTTCAACAGATGTATGTTGACATTCACAAAATTCTCAAACTCAAACTATACGGAGATCTACATCAAAATATTAATTAGCCCAGAATTTAAAGACAAAGAAAAAGCTTGTTGGATACATAGAATTTCCATAATTAACCCTTCAAGAGAGAATTGGTCACCGCTGTAAAAATTAGGTTGCTGTAAACAAAGAAAATGTTTGCTACAGTGGTGTGGCAAAGTGCTTACACAATTTAATACTATTATTAAAAGTTGCATAATTTATTATTGCATGATATTCTCATGAAAATTGCAAGAAGGACAATATAGGGCTTAATATTGTCTTTGTGAGTCTTTTCACAATCCGGGGTACCTAAAAATATGAGTGCATTCAATGAGGGTATTTTTTGCCTTTTATGATGGACCACATTTTCATGGTCACTTTTTTGAAGAAACAAATGAAGAGTGACTTTCTCACATCCAACAAACTATCTCTTTGTCATCCATTGGACAACAAAATTTGTATTGGCCTTTAAGGATTAAATAAATAAGACCCAAGTGTTGTTTTTAGGGTATAATCAACCAAGAAATAGTGGATGCATTTGCAAACAAGCTATTCCTGTGCCTTTTCTTGTCCATACATTTTTTAGTCCAAATAACAAGTTGATTATGACCACTCCTATTGCAGCATTAGGCACTCTAAATATGACACCTCAGTGCGTTTGTTCCACGGTGCCCCTTGTTCAAAACTTTGTTTAGGGCTAGAGGGCTCAAAGTTAATGCAGAAATGCCATTGTGGCATTTGAGAACAAGCTACATGGGAAGTTTGAGGGCACTAAAAAAGAAGCAAATTTGTGGTGCAAGAAAGTCATTTTCACAGGCTTTGTCTTGATTTTGCATTCCCGTGATTTTATTGGAGCCCTAAAAGTAACTTCAACTCCTACACAACCAACCCCTTATCTTACAGTCTCATCCACTGTCTTGGATTGATGATGCTCTTATTTTTAAATATTTTCAATCATTTTTCTAGTTTTCCTATTACCCCCATCCCCAAATTCCACGGTCAGAGGGAGTTGTGCCCAATTGCACAATCCAGCATCCAACCCTTAGAGCATCCCCACCGGTCCGGGCAACAAGTGACTTGCTAGTACATGTTGAGTGGGGATGGTGGGCAAACTTTTGTTGATTGAGCTTGTGGATCTCCACCAAAGCTCAAGAGTAATGGGGTGCTAAAGGAAATCACGAGTTGGTTCTACTGCATTTCACCTACCACATGTGCAGCACATCAGTGGTGGGGTCAAGCATCCTATTCTAGCGCTTGTAGTTGGGGCAAGATCTAGGACAGTAATGGTCCCCACGTTCTCAAAATGGTATACCTTCCCGCAATTGAAGCTCGTTGAAATGTTTTCGTAGACCAGCAAGTGAGTGTCTTAGAGCACTTTTTTGGCGATGCCGCTCAGTCCATCTCTCTTAGTGCGCCCTCAATGGAGATTCAGATGCAATTTCAAGCCTTCAGCCTTGTTGTTTGCACGGCTTGGTCCAACCGGTGGAGATGCTCTCAAGTCACTTGCATTGGGAAATACAACTTTGGGACCCTCCTCTACACTAAATATTGCCTTTAGGTCGGCCCACACTAATTTCTCAACATCTCACACTATATAAATATTTGGTACTGCTACAATAGTTTTCATCAGTAATTATTGCAATAAACATTTTTTAAAGGATTTAATATCGACAATGATGTTGTCTAAATAGAAATTAGCAATGTTCACGTTGTAAATCATGTGAAATCCTATAATCTAGAGAGTTACATGTGCCTCCAAGTGACCAAACAATGAGTCATGAGGTAACTTTTTAGGATAAGACAACTTAGTTGTCAAGACACCCTAAATGCAATATTCAATGTAGTGATTGAACTCAACAAAAATCCCTTCCCAATCCCCACTCCAAATTTCCAATAATTTTTTTAAAATTTTATTCATAATTTAAAATAGAACTGTAACATTTTATTTTGTTGCTGTTGCAGAGAATGTGACTACTACAGCATTAACCCCTAAGCACCCAGAGTTATTTTAAGATTTAGGAAAAAATGGGGGGTTTAATGGCCACCACATCTTGGAAAATTACATGCAGAAAAAGTGATAGTAGGATTTGAAACAAAGCTACCTTCTTTGCTGATAGAGACCAACCATGACTATTTTCACCGTACAAATTAAGAAAAAAAGTGAGATAAAGTTTGTGGGCCCATCGACAGTATAATGTTAATTGAGCGCTCATGGGGTTAACTCCTAAAGGTGACAGGATCATCAGCAGTCCGAGTACAAGTTAGTTGAGCATTTAATTGGTAAGAGTACAGGCGTCCTTGATGAATGATTTCAAACTCTTAGTATAGAATCTCTACAGAATGGATGAACTCCATCCAAGCAGGAAAAGGAGGAAGCGCATCCAAATATGCATATAATTTTGGTGTTTCATCGGCTGAAATTTGGTATATAATCTAATTTCAACCAATTTTTTTCAAGAAATGCATAGAATCTATCCTAAAGTTGCATCATAATAATCTAGTAACTTTTTAGAACCTAGTAGGTGTTTTCTGGTAGTTTCAAATTGCGCTTGGTCTTTTTTTGCTTGATTTTGGAGTGAGTTTCTTGTCGTGCAAATTCGGCCGATGGACAACTTTAGTACATCGGGCTCCATGCACAACTTAAAACTAGTACTGTACAATTTACAATCCATGAGGCCATGATTGAGGCTAAAATGTTGACTTTGGGTTGGAAATAGGCCTTGTATGTAATGCATTCAATCCTAATTGATGGTTCAATTTTAAATTCATAAATCAAATCCAAAGACGTCAATTAGGTTACCATTTGTGATGGTTCAGTTATAGTTTGGGCCCAATTTTTGCTAAATTTTTTTTTCCCACATAAGCAGTCATGTCATCAACGAAATCAAACGGGGAAAATCTATTTCTAAACTCTCACATTTAATTGCATAGTGAAAAGTTGAGCTTTTTCACCTTGACCCCACAAATATATATGCGCAATATACTAAGCTTAACATCTTGGAAGAATTTTTAGCTTCACCAGTTAATATCCAATTCGTCTCATTTTCAACTTGTTTTTTTACAGGCATACTTTGTGTGTTTCCAATATCTATATTGAAATTTTATTTCTATAATAGAATACAATCTCTATTAGTTGAGTAGTTGGACCTTTATTAGTTGGGTAGTTGCAAAGCTCACACACTCGAAGAAGATTAAATGACGGTTATGTCCGTGGTGGTCGTTCTTGGAGATGGGGTATACATGGGGATAGGGGGTAGCCGCGAGAGACGGAGGAGCGGCAGGGATTAAACTGTGAGAAAAAAAGACAACAAGAGAAGAACAATGGGGAGAGGTGTGGCAGTGTGGAGCAAATTAATGATTTGAGGGGAAACGTAAACTATGAGAAAAAAAGACGACATGGAAGAGCAATGGGGAGAGCTATTGGGCCATGGCAACGTGGAGTAAATTAGGGTTCTCAAGAGTAGCAATGAAATGTAAAGTGTGTGGTAGCAAGAGTAAATTAGTCTTCATATAATATTGTTTTTAGTTATGTGGTTCATAATCCTCATTTGAAACCTTTGAAATTTTTATAAAAATTCAACTATACAGGAACCAAGTGCACAATGGAAACCCAAAGTTCAAAAATAAGGTAGATTGTAAGTAGATAGCCTTCCGCCAGAACGGCGGGTGCAAGGGTCCACTAGTATACAAAAATAGTTTTAAATTGTGAGAAAATGTTGTCAACAAACTTCAATAGGTTTCTTCCATTCTCAAAAAAAAATTTCTAATATTTCAACCACCTTTTTTTGCAAATTCAACTAATTTTCTTTTGATTCCAACTAATTTTTTGCAATCTCAACCATTCTTTTTGCATTCTCAACCAATTCTTTTGCAATTTCATCTAGTTTTTTTGCAATTCCAACCATTTTTTTGCAGTCTTAGCCAAAAAAACAGTTATCGGTTTCATCTGTTTTTCTTTGCAATTTTCACTAATTTTTGCAATCTCAACCGATTTTTTGCAATTGCAGCCGACTTTTTTTTTTTGCAATTGCAGCCGACTTTTTTTTTTGCAATTGCAGCCGACTTTTTCTTTTTTTGCAATTTGAGCCTTCTTTTCATAGCAATGTCCACTTTCTAATTTTACAATCCTAATCTTCGTTTTTTTTTGTTGCTATTTCAACCGCCTGACATTACACTAAACGCCAGTTTTCCCCAGACACGAAGTCCAAACCATGTGGGACCCCAACGACCCAACTCTCCCGCAGTAACATATGAATAATTTACATATAAGTATTTTCTGTTGTATAGTAAGGAAAGAAAGAGCCAGCGTTTTTTTAGTGGCAAATTTTTGCCTAAATCTTACGTGGGAATCCCTCTCTGTACCACTACACTAGGAAATTTGGCTCAACAATATTAGCCAATATTTCCTTACTTGCATGCATTTTATGGAAACGTTTGAGGAAGAATCGACGGTTAGTGTGTTGTCAGTTGGTTTCAAGTTCCAACAAAAAAAATCAGTTGGAACTTGAAACCAATGGTTAAAACACCAATCAATTTTTTTCCAAAAATCCCAACTATAGTAAATTATAGTAGAAATATAGAAATTTTATAAAAAATTATTGACACATACTAGTGAAATTCCAATTGAAATTGGGAGATGCCAGTGAAGCTCAAATTTCTCTCCAAACACTACGGCCCGCTGTACGTTGCTCTAAAGTGGAAGCACCCTTTGCCACTACCGCCCCATTCCCAACTAATGGGGTGTACTATTTCCACCATGAGCAAGGATATGTGCTTTGGAATGCGTTTTTATGTCTTTTTCAAGGTTGGGGCTACTTAAGTCATCCCAAAGCAAGGTAGGAAGTAACGAGTTGAAAATAGTTTGGCTAGTATCAAAATTGCACACATCTAGACATTGGCAATGGGTGTGGAACACTTTTTGACTCCCAAAATTCATTGTGATTTTAGTTTTGCAAATAAAATTATGAAAAATTTGCAATTTCAATATTTCTTGTCTTACTACATGGAGTTTTTTTTTTTCTCCTCAAACTCTTTGAAGTTTTCTGCAAAATTGCTTAATTTATTGGATATGGGTGCTTCCACCTAGTGTCTTTTTTGGGCAATTTAAGGCCCAATTGCCTCAAAAAAGAAGGTGAGCTTCAAGCCTATAGGAAAAAAAGGGGGATTTTTTTTCCAAAAATGCCAAATTGCAATAATGAAAATTGCATTGCAGTCTAGGCTTCCACAAAATTCTTCGTCAAATTGAAAATTGATGCCATCACTTTAAAATTATTTGAGATATTGTCTAATCCAATTTGACAATTCCATGCAATAATTAAGTAATGCCAATAATTATTTGGATATTTAAAAAAAAATGTCAATGAGCATTTTTTACCTACAAAAAAAGTCCCATGCAAAAATCCATGCAAAGGGGCCACCTTCAACTCCAACCAAAAATAGGATGGAGCGTGCAAGCTACAAACAATTTTCAAAGAATGCCACACAAGCATTGATCGAAAAAAAAAAAAAAAAAAACCCTACTTCCACCTTACCTTCACAAAACCAAACAAAAAACACTGAGAAAGAGTAGCAGAATACCCATTTCCGTGCCTTCACCGGGAGTGAATAGCTCTTGTGAAAGCCATACAAGAAAAAATTACGAGGTACACATGTCATTCAGCCATTCGTGGTTAAACTTTTTCAAAAACAATTGAAAGGGGTACATGTGTCGTTGTGTCATTGGCTCAAAAATGAGGCGACTGTTTGGGATTCACTGTCACCCTCCTCATATTTGAATTTTTGTGACATTAGTTTCGCTTACAAGCAGTATGGGATATCGATATTTGAAATGGCACTGGAGAGGGGTGGGAATTTATTTTTAACCCCCAGCATCGAGGGTTGGAATTGGAAGACGCCCGGTGGGGGGGGGGGGGAGGGGGTCTTTTATTTATATTCTTCCTGAGTCAGGTGGTTGGCCTTTTCGAGTGGATAGTAGGGCCAAGACTTCTTGACCAAGTTGACCAAAACCCAGGCTTTTGCTGCATCGCCTCCAGCTCTCCTGCTTCTCCACCCCCAACTCAACTCAACTCCAATGATGCCCCTCGCAGCTCCAGCACCAGCACCACCAACAGCTCCACTTTCATAATTCTCCACCCATCCCTCCTGACATTCTCTCTCTCTCTCCCTCTCCCTCTCCCTCTCTCTCCCTATCCCTCTCGCCTCTCTTCAACCACTTCTCTCCCAGTCTCTCTCCTCAACAACCAGCTGCTCTAGAAGTACCAGCTGCTCTAGAAGGAGACCCACTCCATAGCTATGCTCCTTCACAATGGCACCACCAGGAGCTTAACACATTGCAAGAGCTCACATGACATCGTCCACACTCAGGTACACTCCCTCCCCTCCCTCCCCTCCCTCTATTCCTAAACTGCAGAGTGCGTGTACATGCATGTTTTACAGGTTCAGCTGTTATTGATCAGCTACCGAAGATCAGTCGTGTTGTGGAGCTTTGCTAGTTCTTACATTGAGAGAGAGAAAGAACGAGAGGCCTTTTTTAGGGTTAGACTGAATTGGGACTGTGGGAGGGAGGGAGGGAGGGAGGGAGTACTGTTACTTGTGCAGTGTTTGTGTGTGCGTGCGAGTTTTTTAGCATCCATGGCGGGGTTGGGAGTAGATTAAATTTTATTGCTGTTTTTGAAGGTTTTTATTCGTTATTGATGCTTTCTGAGATTGTTTGTCTTTGGTCATGGGTCTGTAGAAGATGGTTCAATGCCATGAGAGTGGGGAATGGTATACCGTGAGCAGGGATATGTGAGCCCGTGAACTTAGATGTTTGGTCAGTACATAGGGCCATACAATGTTGCATTTTAAACTTTCATCTCTTGAAAAATTTGCTGCTTTTTTATAGTTTTTTCATTGATTTTGAGCTCAGAATTACGCTTAGAAAATCTTGGCTCACAGCTCATAGCTCACCGTTTTACTCTCACAGAATAGCTTTGTCCCCATGAGGGTACTAGCTTTTGTGATCCGCTATGAGAGTGGGGAATACTATATTGTGAATAGGGATACGTGAGCTGCGAGCTTAGAATTTTTGTCCTATAATCGTGTACACAGGGCCCTATAATTGTGCATTTTAAACCTTCTTCTCTTGAAAAACTTGCTGTTTTTTTAGTTTTTCTCAAAATTAGTTCCCGCTCACAAAAATCTTGGCTCAGCGCTCATAGCTCACCGTTTTACTCTCATAAATAGTGTTGTCCCCATGAGAGTATGCTTGTTTGATTGTTTTCTTTCAGTATCGCCATAGCCGCATTGTCATGTGAGCTGTGGTGAGTAGGGTCAATGTCAACCAAAATTTTAAGCCACGTCATTCTTTAACATGTTATATTAGAACTTGGGTAAGTGAATAACAATTTTCAGTCCTGACCTCCTGTAAGATCAACCTCGATTATTTGCATAGCCTATCTAATTGCATATCATACGCCATCCCAGCTATATGCAATTCGAGAGGTTCTAGGACATTCCGAATCGAAGAGTCCAGAGAGTGATAGAATAGAATAGATAACTTTGATGTATTTAGCATAACCAAGGGCAATGAGATCAACCCCTTAGAAAACCCCCTCCCCCTTCTGTAAATGATTGATTAGGTAATCCCTCCTTACTCTTATCAGCTGGGGGTCCCAATTTTTGCTCTTTGACAGTGCAAATGCAACAGGTAATGGTAGTCTGACACGTGTGCTGAGAACTTCAGAACGTAACTACAAAACAAGGTTTGGGTCGGTAATAACCCTAAGGACAGAATTTTACTGATCTTTTTGTTTATTACAGCTACAAAAAAATGTGAATTGTAGAGTGTTAACTTTGAATCTCAAGCACAGTTAGCAGGGCTTTAGGACTGTGTCCCTAAGAGCAGCTCCACCCCTTTCACTAGAAGGAGAACATGAAAAGTGTTTTGGAGAGTCAAGAAGCGGGTCACTTGTAGTAGTGGCTCCACCATTTCTGAAACACTCCCATCACCCTCAAGCTAACCGTCATCACCCTTTCAGCTTCTTTCTTTCTCTCCAACACCTTTTAATAAGAGTTAGAGGATTTGAGTCCTTCCAAGAGCTTTAACGTGGTCTAGAAAGACCTCCACAATGGCATGAATGGAAAGTTTGTATTGGCTCTCCATATTCTTTGGAAATTGGTAGCGATTACGCGGTAAAGTATGTACACCCATAAGCGTCAAACTAAGGGTTTTGAACATGATGAGTATCAATAAACAGCTAGCAAATTATAGGATCCTATCAAGAACAAAAAAAATAATGTGTTTGCACTTTCAAATGTATTATTTGGATACTATGAGAATAAGTTGTAAATTTTTAAAGAGCAAACTGCCATTGCACCCATAACCACTATTTAGAATTCATGTTCACACCTTGTACATCCTTGTCATTACATCTATTCATTTCCACAGATTTTCCAAGATTTTCAGAGGTGACGGTTATGGGGACAGTGATGCTTATAGGTGTACATACCTTAGAGGCTTGAACTCCAAGTCCTCTGGTACAGAAATCTACCTTTCCCTCTCTGGTGGCGTTGCTCTAAATGGGGTATTTTTTTTTAAACAGGTGACACCGAGAGCAAGCTGCATTCTTCCATGACCTTCCCCATGCCACTGCAAAATGGGTGCAGGCGCAGGGTTAATGGGGAAAAGAGTTGTTCTGGCAGGGATGGCGATTCTGTGGCTGGGGAGTAGCCATGTTACTACTACTGCCTTGCCAGGTCAAACTGTCCACAGGCTGTATTCCAACGTACAGCTGTCAGTGCCGGTGGTGACAGCAACCACAGAGGAGGAGTCGAAGCATAGTAGTAGCAGTAATACAGGATTAAGCGCTGGGAGAGTGGCTGGTGTTGTGGTGGGAGGTGTTGGTGCAGCTGTTCTTCTCATTCTCCTCGGCTTGCTTCTCTATTGCCTGTGTCAACGAAGAAAAGTCTCCTCTAATCAAGAGAAGCCTGTCTCTGCCTTTCCTCCAGGTATCCAACTAAACCAGCAAACCCCCACCTCCCTCTTTACACTTTGCATATTTGGAAAATTTTGCACACCTGACACGGTGCAAAAAAAGTTAGCAAAAAAAGTGTAGGCATGGGCTCTCCTCTTGCGTGAGTAAATAAGGAAAACTATTGTAACAAGAAAGTAAGATTTTTTCTTAATCCTTAACCCCTAAATGTTGGGCTAGTGACCATGACCAGCCCCTTTTACAGTGACTATACAATGTTCTACAGTGGTGTGGCAAGTGCCCACCCATTATAATATTATTTCTAAGAAGTTACAACACTTAACAGTGCATACTGACCTCATGAAAATTGCAAGGATGGCGTGGGACCTAACACCGTGTCTTTCTATATTCTCACAATCTGGGTTACCTCAAAATATGAGTGTATATTTAGTGAGATTATTTATTGCCTTTCCATGGTAGACTATGTCTCTGTGATCAGTTCTAACAAAAAAATCAGTTGAACTATGGGAGAGGACGGTGGCCATAGCCGAGTCCATTCTTACACCCCAGTTTGATCATTGCAGTTTATGTAAGCGTTGATTGGAAATAGACAAGTTGTACAGATCAGCTCAAAAGGAGAGTTTAAATTCAAGCAAGGATTTTCTATAATCACAATGTAGTTTTTCGGGAAAATATTTATGGATACCCTTGAAGTTTGCCATATTTGTATAGATAACTCTGGCTTTTCAGAAACTGCAGAAATATCTTTGGACCATAATTTTCAGACGTTTGTTCTATTGTAGATGTCGCTTCTTTCTCTCTTGTGTGCTTGCTGCTTGTTTTCCAGTTCTATTGCACTCCTAGCTTTAACATTGGTCCTGATTCCTGAAGGAAGTAGCGTCCATAACAAAAATAAACACCTAAAAATGATGGTCCAAGGTTATTTGTGCACTTTTTGAAAAACCAGGGATATCTATACAAACATGGCAAGCTTCACGGGTGTCCATAAAATTTTGGGAAAATTTCACTAATACCCCTAAAGTTTGCAATATTTTCATAGATACTCTTACTTTTTCAGAAATGTCACAAATACCCTTGGACCAAAAAATTTAGGTGTTTGTTTTGTTATGCATGGCACTTCCTTCTCCCTTTGTGAGCACACTACTTCTTTCTTGTTATGTGTGCGCACAAAGGAAGAAGGGAAATAATATGCACAACAAAACAAACACTTAAACTTTTTGGTCCAAGGGTATTTGTGATATTTCTGAAAAGCCAGGGGTATCTATGAAAATATTGCAAACTTCAGGGGTATCCATGAAATTTTCCCTAGTTTTTTTTAGTTCATGAATGTGAGGGGCCACCTTGCTCTTTTTCTAACGCTTTTTGCTATGTTTTTCTGTATGGTGTGGTTTTGGTGATCCAGCAGGGGAGGAGTTTTCAGACACGTCATTTGTGCTGCCGGAGCTGGGTGGGCCTAACCCACACAACAAGTTTGATGGAATGGAGTGGGTGGATATAAAGGGCATGGACGACGACGTCCTGGTGGACATCAGCTCTGATCTTCGCAAGTACCAGCACCAGCACCAACGCCCCTAAAATTGATACCACAATCAATATACTATAGTTCTCATCATTTAAGCTCCCTCTTTCTTCTTCCCTCTTTCTTTCAATTTTTGCACTTCTTGGTTGTTGCTCCCTTGGCATTACCAATAATGGAGGAGTACGTGGTGGTACATTCTCCATGCAATTTTTTTGTCATTTGGCTTCTTTGTCAAGGGTAGTCATTATAGATTTCAAAGAGTTTGTCACAACTCTATTGGCATAGAAATGGAAGGGTATTGAAATGGGAGGATTAGGTAGCAAAATCTAGCACACCCAAATCTAGCGCATCCAAACTTTTTAACCCATGAGGATTTTACTATGTTGGTTGGAGTTTAAGCTCCATTTTTCTTCTTCTTCCTTTGCACTTCATGGTTGTTGCTCCCTTGGCATTACTAATAATGGAGGAGTATGTGGTGGTGCATTCTCTATGCATTTTAATGTTTGTTTTTGTTGTCAAGGGTAGTTGTAGATTTCAAAGATTTTGTTGAAGTATAAGGCTATGTCCATGTCCCTTTGTAGTGCATCACAACTCTCTTGGCATAGAATTTGGAGGGTATTGAACCTGGAGGATTAGGTGGCAATTTCTAGCACAATCCAACTTTCTACGCCATTAGGACTTTACTATCTTGGTTGAAGTTTAAGCTACATTTTTTTTCCATTTTTGTACTCCATGGTTATTGCTCCCTTGGCATGACCAATAATGGAGGAGTACGTGTTTGTGAGGTATAGTTGTTTTTTTGTTTGTCTTCTTTGTGTAGGGTAGTTGTTGTAGGTTTCAAAGAGTTTGTTGAAGTGTAAGGCTACATTTGTGTCCCTTTGCACCTTGTTACAACTCCCTTGGCTTAGGAATTGGAGGGTGTTGAAACTGGAGGATTAGGTGACAAGCTCTAAGCACATTTGAACAACTTTCCTATGAGGTAATTGTAATAGACTTTACTATCTTGGTTGAAGTTTAAACTCTAGTTTTCTTCTTCAATTGCACTTCATGGTTGTTGCTCTTGTGGCATTACCAAAAATGGAGGAGTACGTGGTGATGCATTCTCCATGCAACTTTTTTGTCTTCTTTGCCAAGGAAAGATGTAGTTGATTCCAATGCATTGGTTGACTCCATCCTTGTTCTCTTGCACTTTCATTTCTTTTCCTTGGCACAATGAATAGACAAGAATAGGTGACACAATTGAGTGCAATCTCAATGAAATCCTTTTTCTTCAATAGGTGTGGAATTGTGTTTGTCAAAAATTCTCTTTAGAATACTTTGAGGAAGCCATGTCCCCAAAAGCATCAAGGTGGTCAAGGAAAGAGGATAGTTCATAAATTGTGATTTCTACAATGGTTGTCATTGCATGTAGTAGATATTAGGTCTTGCCACATATTGGTTATTAAACATAATCATGGAGGCATTTGACTTTATTTTCAAATGTAACTCTATAGGGTATTATGATCTGAAGGTGGGACTGCATGTAAAGTATGAATCAACCATTTTGCTGAACTCAACTTTCAGCCCAAGTACTACAAATGTCTTTGCATAAAACATTTATAGCTTTCTTTGTACTCTTGATGGCCCTTAACCCTTAAAGGATGGATGGATCACTGTGGCTTGCTTTGCCTGTAGCAGTCTACAGTGTATTGCACATGGGTACCAATAGTATTGCTTCAAGAAGTTGAAAAAGTCAACATTGCACTGTGCCCTCATGAAAATTGCAAGAAGGGCAGCTTGGGAGCTTACACCATGTTTTTGAATCTTATCACAATTTGAGTTACAAAAAAAAATGAATGCATCTCAAGAGGTAATTTTTTTGTCTTCCATGATGGACCATGTGTATATGGTCACTTTTGGAAAAAAATCAAAAGAAAAACAACTTTTTTCTTAATCACAAAATCTTTTTTCAAAGTTGGAGGACGTTTTTCATCCTCCTCGACGTTTAGGGGTTAAAGAACTCAATACAACTAGGATTTTGGGATCTTGCGTTGAGGTGGGACTTGCAGAGATGGGGGCGTGGGTTATATTGTGAACTGCCTCTAAGACATGGGCATATAAATCATAATCAAGCTTTGCAGAAAACAAACATGCTAAACCAATCATTTGAAAATACAAGTCTACACAATACTCTTAACAAACACCACCCAACACAACCACTCACAAACTAGAGGTTGAACAACAAAAAAAGAACCCACTCGCCATTATCAAGTGAAATGCTTTCAGCTTTCGTATATTAAAATTTAACACGACAAAAAATAAGAAGCAGCACTTGCAAAACATCGGGTAGTTTTTTCAATGTCAGTAACAATTGACAAAGAATGGCCGCTTCACGTAATAAATAACCTAAGAATATGCTACTTAGGATTTCCATAAATATGCTTCGGAGATTTAGGGTTTCTTGATCCGCTTCCAAAATCTAGGGCTTCGGGATCTGCTTCAAAGATTTAGGGTTTCGGAATCCGCTTCAGAAATCTATCGTAATCTGCTTCAGAAATTTAGGGTTTCGGAATCTACTTCGAGAATTTAGGGTTTCGGAGAAGGAAGATCAAACTGCGTATTGTACAAAGATTTCTCCGAGCGAACTGTGGCTCCGGCTCGTTGGAAAGGGTTTAGGGTTTAGTCATCCCTTCTCAAGGAGGTGATGGTGACGTCGATCTTTTCGAGCTCCTCGCCTTCCTCGAGCTCATACGGGTACCGATCATCGTCCCCCAACGCACAAAAGATGACTCCTCGCTCGTCCTCCAGCTCCACCGCACTCTTGCTGTTGCTGTTGCCTGGCTCCGGCTTCCTCTGCCGCCACTTGAGCTTCGCTATCTCTACGCTTGCCGGTTGTTGCCCCTGCATCTGGCGATACGCACGCCGATTTCAACCATTACGGCAAAACAGTGTCAGTGACGTTAGGGTTTCTAAAGTCTCAACACAAATTTCGGGAAAGGGTTCCGATTATAACAATTGCAAGAGGTTTTTAATGACCTTACGGTTTTTAGGACATTGTCGTCTTCCCACAGAAAACTTCGAGATCCTACACTGAATATTGCGGTTAGGTTTGCGTCAGACTCATAGAGACATTTTACACTATATAGATACTTATTGCTGCTACAGTCATTTTCATCAATAGTTACTGCAATGAACAATTTTTAAAAGTCTTGGCAACAACAATGATGCTGCAGAAAAACACATTAGCAGCATCCAAGGTGTAAACCATGTGAAATCTTAGAATCTAGAGAGTTTGCATGTGCCTCCAAACGATGAGTGATGAGTCACGAGGTAACTATCCAGAGCAAGGCAACCTAATTGTCAAGGCAATCTAAATGCAATATTCAGTGCAGGCCACATGCCGGTTTCAACAATTGCAGGAGATTTCCAGTGACCTTAGGGTTTCTAAGACCATTTCTCTTCAACCAAACCTTCGGGAAAGCTTAGGCCACATGCCGGTTGCAACAATTGCAGGAGATTTCCAGTGACCTTGGAATTTCCAGGACATTTTTCCTCATTCGACAAAAAGAATTCAGGAAACCCTAATTTCGGTTTCCGTGTGAGCTGCGACAATGTGCTGGTTTAGGGTTTGACTTACTGGAGAGGACGGAGCTCCCTCCACGACCGTTAGGGCATCGCCGGCAAACGAGGTGGCAGGGGCTTGGACTTCGGAGTCGGACGGTGGTGCACCTCCGGATTTCTGAGCTTTCTTCTCGAGAAGCATGCCGGACGGCGATGCGATCGCAATTGCTGATGACGAGGACATGGCTGCCGCATCGTCATCCCCGGGGGTCACAGTCTTTTTCGTAGCAGAGGCTCCGCCGTTGAGGATTCCTGCGGACGATACTCGGACCTGGCTTGATTTGGCAAACATCAGTGGCAGTTTCTCGTCCAGGTTTTTCTCCTGCACCATTTTAGGGTTTAGTAGGAACGCTGAAAACCCATACAAAAACTTTGTGTTTTTCTCTTTCATAGTACCATTTTCAGCTCTTTGATTTTTATATGCTTGCAAACTCTTGCTGAGGGAGAGAGCAACGAGAAAGACCAGAAGACAAAATAAGAAAAATATCTGAAAATCTAAATATACTAAAGAATACATCCTTTTGAGCCGCTCATTTTGATTGGTTGAAAGAGTATTGTGGTGGTGTAACTTCGCGAGTGACACATTTGTCTTATTAGCGGAGGCTCACAAAGGAGAGAGGGGTACAAAGGAGAGAAGGACACATGCGTAAAGTGGTTAACACTAGTGCTTCTAGCATAGGACCATTGTTGGTGCAACGGGTACCTAAACTAGTTTCAAAATAAAAATTAGGACATCTGAGTAAAAACTCAAGGAATTAGTAACAATCAATTTTGTTTCTGTCTTAGCAAAAAAACACGTAACTACGAGGAAGGGGTTTCATTTCATTAAAGCTCAAAAGATTTCTCAGCAAAAACTGTCTTTCTAGTTACATGAGAAAAAAAAGTCCTCTCTCAGGGTGGTTTCAAGGTTAAATTTTTGTCTTTTTTACTTAATTTCGTTCCTTCAAGTGTCTTTTTTTCCTCAATTTCTTATGGTGGTGGTTTCAAGGCTGGTTTCTTGTCTTTATTCCCTTGATTTCTTTCTCAAATCTCCTCGAGTAAGACTCACTTCTGTTTCTCCCGAGGTTTTGAAAACTTTCTAATACGGAAATCCTCTGAAAATGACAGGAAGGAGAGAAAGACAAAAGAAAAGGAAGGTGAAGTTGGTAGGGCTCACCTCCTTTTCTATGGAATACGCATCATCCAAGCTCTGGGTACTACTGCTATTTCCATCCACCCAATACGGTTGTTCATTGACGAGCTCCTCTTTCATTGGAACCCTGTCGTTCTTCAGAGTTCGAGCCTTCCAAGTTTTCCGGACCTTGCTCTATGGAAAGAAACACAACCGTGCGTGAGCACAACCAAAGAGGTAAAAAAAAAAGGCACTTCCCAAAGCAATCAATATAACTTGAAATTAGTGGTCATTCAACTTGGAATGCATGAAAACCCTAGATCCACGGCTCAAGCTCCAAGTTTTATCACAACAATGTAAAGCACATTTATGAGATATTAAAGCTTTACTTATGAAGTTCCTCAAACACAATTATAAATACTTAAACCCTCAATCCTCAGCAGCACAAAAGAAACGAAGTACAGATCAAGTCCTATTAGTAATTCTCGTCACAACAATATAGTTGGTTATAATTGTCAAGCACTATATGTAACTTGGCAATGTTGAAAATTGTATTTTTACATGAAATCAAAGAGGGTAAAACAAGACAGGAGTGGCAATAGTACCTGGAAAGCAACTAGCCAATCACTGTCTCTGTTTTCCTTTTTGTCCACGGTTTCCTGCGCTCGAAGCTCCATGGATTCCCGCATCATGCGCCGTAGAAAGCGAACATCGCCGGACATAACTCCGAGTCCTCGCAGCAGCACTGATCCCAATTGCAAGCTTGTCTGTGAACAATACCCACCAAGTACAATCCTTCATGTCCAAATCCTAAACCCTAATATCTTAACCCTTCTTAGATGAAAGATCAAGAATCTATACATATATATATATATATATATATATACAAAATACATCCTTTTGAGTTGTTCATCCTAATTGGTTGAGAAGGTGTTGTAGTGCAAATTTCAGTGACCAATTTTGTCCTTTTAGCGAAGGATCGACAGAGGAGAGAGGAGTTCATGCGCAGTGGTTTTACACTGAGGCTTTACATTAAAATAGGTTGGCGTTTGTGAGTTAATTAGTCACTCATGGTTTGAACATTTAAATTGGCCACATTTTGTGATAAGATTGCTACCAATTGGAAGGATATTCCTGTTGCCTCCTTTGGTATAAAGGGTACCTAAACTCGTTATACATAAATATGAATAAAAGCTGTGCCCTTCCTAAACCTAAACCCTAAAACCCTACTCTTACGCTTTAACTACGTAAGAAAATCAAGTAATTTTTACAAACATATATATAGGCCTTGCAGTTCTTAAACCCTGAATCCTAAAGCCATGCTCCCCAACTACGTAAAAAATCAAATATTCTACGTATATATGAATACAGGCTTTACAATTCTCATGCAATTCCATGTGTATTACAAAAAGCCACTCATAAAAAGTTACATTCTACCAACAGAATTCATTCTTTACTGCGTTGATGGTAGTTTTCAGCACTATAATCCTTTGAAAGTATCCTAAAAATCAAAACAAGAACAAACTTTTATGTTTTTCAAGACCCTTACCTCAGCATTCTCGAGTATGCAATCGGTGATCCCCGCTTGCTTCAGTTCAAATAGATGGCCCAAATCCTGAGCTCTTGCGTAAATTGGCACCTATAAAATAAGAAACCAAACCCTCGTCTCTTGAGCACTTCCTATAACACTGCTTGATTACAACCAGAGCCTCTAAACCTTAAAATGTGCCAACTCTTTTCCATACACATTAAAAAGGAAAACAAAAATACCTTTGTGCACAATTGGTGCATCAAGATTAATCACCACAAAAAAGTTTAATAACATGTCCAATTACAACACATTTTCAATTATAAACTATGACAGATTTCCAGTTGCAATAATCAAATACGATACGTTTGTGTTAACGGTCAAGAGAAGAGCTTTTTGGTTTAGGGTTCCAGTACCCGGGGGTATGCTTGACGAAGACGGTCTACTGACTGCACTGATTTTTGTCGCCCTGTGTACATCACCATGACCGCTTTAGGCTGCGTGATTCCTGCTGTGTTTAGCACTACCGGGCGAGAGCCATCTCCATACAACACCGGAAAACCCAGCTTACATGCTGCCTGCACATTAAGTAAGCAAAAAACAAAAACCAAAGTTTTCTAAAATGAGCAATTCCTCAGAACAAAAGCACTGTTCCATGGAATTGAACCTAAAGAAAAACACACACACATTTAAATGCCAAGAGAACACGTTCACCAAAATCTGCATTATCTAGAATTTTTAACTAAAGGATATTTTTAAATGCAAAGTTGGTACCTTCACACGCCCAGGATCCAAATCAAAAGCAACATAAGGCCATCCAGCTGCATCTCCACCGAGACCTGTCGCCAATGGGGTGGAGAGAAAGTTGGCAAGTACCTAAAAAACAAAAAACAAAAAATTCAATGAAACCAAAGTCAAGACTTTTTTTAAACTTCAAGCGGCATGTATACGTACTATGAAATGTGTTCTAGCACCATATTGATATTTGGCCCTTTAAGGACCACGGAACATTTGTGTTGGTAAGATAGTCACAAAAACTCAAACCTAAAAACAAGAGTCCATATGGATTTTACTCAAAACTGCTGGAAAAGCATGAGCCAGGGTTTAGGCTCCAAAACTTACATGGTTATAGGCTAAAGAGATTAAACTTTGGCATTTGGCAAAGGTTTCTAAATGAAAAGATAGCAACACCTACCTGGCCCATCTGACCAAATCCAATAATAACCACAGGTTCTCTCGCCAAAAAATTCCTCTCGTTGTTCATTTCCTGCAAACAAAGGAAAGAACCAAAACCAAGAAAAGATAGTCAAAAATAGTCAAAAAAAGTAAATAGTAGTTAAAAATGCCTTGAAATTCAGTTAAAATTCAGCAAGCAACTGAATGATCTCATGCAGATACTAGAAAGAAACTCGTTTAGAATTGCCTACAGAATCACCAGTAGAAGTTTCCTCAAACTCTTTTTCGATGTATTTTGCTGCTTCTCGACCCACTTCGTTCAAAAGCGGTGTCAACGCCATTGAAAGTACCACGACTATAATCAAAAGTCTGTTCAACTCTAATGGCAAAACTCCAAGTCTGCAAAAACCAAACCATAAAGTGATTGAGTTTAAATATTTCAACGTCATTTCGGTATCGTCTATACATTCTGATAACGGAAGCTGTAGAAGTGTGAGAATACAGAGGTTGAGATGGTGTGAAAAAATGAGAGAAAATGTATGAAACTTTTTAATGGTTAAAGGCAAATTTTGTACCGATTTGCAAGAGAGAATACAACAAAGGCAAACTCTCCGCCTTGTGAGAGAAGCAGTCCTGTGCGGACACTCTCGGACAAGGTTAACCCAGCTCGGGGTCCAAGTGCAGTAATAATGGCTGTCTTGATAGCAATCAGCCCTAAAAGAAGGGCCAACACATGCGGCCATTCTCGCACCAATAACTGCACCAAAAAAAAGTAAAGTAAAAAATACATGATGTCTTGATTTTGGCAACAATTCAAACAAAATAACAAAAAGGAAATGCTTCGTATCATTATATAAAAACAGAACTGGAATCCTTTTCACTTGTAGCACAAAAAGCATTAAAAAGTTGAAGAACTCGCCCACTCTTAAAGCAATTTATTCCATTGCAATCATTGTGAGAAAGACCACATGCAAACATCCTGACAAAAAACTGGATGAAAATGAAGAAAGTGCTTCAATGTGAGTTACATCAGCGTTTACAAAACATAAGAGAAGCTCAAGTTTGGGCCCAAAAACAAGCCTGGATTTTCTAAAATTAGCTAGCCATTTGCTAATTCCAAAGATGTTCAAGCAGGTCCTCAAGTACTTTATGCTCATATCACTCCAAAATTGAATCCCAAGCTACTAGGTAACCTAAACATGCTGATTTGAAAGAAAATAAAAAAAACAAAAAAAAAACAGAAAAGGTGATTGTAAGGAGATTTCTAGTTAAGAAAGGAAGAAAAATTAGACCTGGATATCAATGGATGTTCCGGTGGTGACAAAAAAAAGCCCCAGTAGAAGGCCACGGAATGGTCGAATGTCAGCTTCTACTTGCGTCCGGTAGTTAGTCTCTGCAAGTAACGCTCCAGCTAGAAACGCTCCAAGCTTTACACAAACATCCACATTCAAAACAGACTTAAAAAACAGAATAAAAAAATAAAAATAAAAACAAAAACTCCAATGCATAAAACTTGTTATTCGGAAATTATGACTGTGAGTAACGAAAGAGACAATAAAGCACAAACCGTGTCACTAAATCCAAGCCTTTGTGTTAAGAGCGAAGTTCCTGCAACCGTCAATAAGCACATTGCCACGAATGCTTCTGAGCTCCTTGAATTCGCCACTATCTGCAAAATTGGCAAATGTTTTACATTAACAATCATTAGATTCATTGGAATAATCATGTTAAGTTGATGTTTATGTAACAAAAATAATGTTCACTTCCTCTCATTAAATACTAGAATCCATGGCGTTAAATTGATATGATATTGCAAACTAACAATGTTGACATTCAATTCAACAATTAACTTGAATGGCCATATTTACCTAGTTCTAGAAAGTCCACAGTCTAGAGATAAGGACCATATTGTAGAGAAATTGGAAGATTTTGCTAACCTTAGATCCATAGAAAACTTGGTTCATACAAATTGCATCGGGAGATACCTCAATAACAGGTCCAATTCCATTATTATAGAGCTGAGTTTTAGAGAATGTGTATGACATCAGAATCCCTCAACTACCATGGCCATCTCCACGTATATGTACTCGTTTGCCTTCGTCTATAATTGTTCCCCTTTATAATCCATAATTAGTTAAATGTAACAGAGAGGAATAATATTCAAACCATCGGGATATCTCTTGATATGCAAGAACCTACGTAATTCAGAGTTACATATGTAATCCAAATTTCGTTAAATATGGCATAACGACAATATTGACACTAACTAACAACTTTGTAAAACGTAAAAGGGCATTTTTTGAGCCGATTTAGTAAGGAGGGGAGAGAAATCATGTAGTACCTCAAAGAGCCGGCGAAGGAAAAGACGACCACCAAGGGATATAAGCCCAAGTCCCAGCAAAGCTTTCAAACTTTCAGATGCAAAAACAGGCCAAAGGTCTTTATCTGCAATGTTCTGCAAAACAGCCGCATTTGCTGATTTAGACGAAAATAGAAAAAGGATTTTATAATCCACAATAAAGATTTTTGTCTTGCATTATACTAGATTTTCTCTATCAAAAATAACAAACAAATAGATCTAAGCAGCTGAGTTGTAAGAACTTGGTACATAACCTCTCGCCAGTGATGGTATTAGTAGATTTATCTAAAGTCTATTATTAAGCACCTGCTAGAATTTATTTGTGAATAAGTAGGTAATTCCAGCAGGTGAATCCTAACTTGGCAGAAACGTAAATTTGTGCAAACTTCTATATCTGGAAAAGCAGAAGCAGTTCATTGAAGCAGTTTGATATTCAACATACCCCAGCTTCCAAGATGGGGAGGATCACCAACAACGGAACAACGGCAATATCCTGGTACACATTAACCTCAACTAGAGTTAGAACCGAAAACATAAAGATTATATGCAAAATCAAATGAAAAGAAACAAACAAAATCTAGTACCTCAGCAACGAAATAATGATGTAGATATTCACCTGTAGAAGCAAAATACCCAGAGTTGCAGAACCAAACCGTGTTGGTAGCTCTCCTTTCTCCGCTAAAAGCTGCACCCACGGAACATCTTAGACTAATCACACAATTACCTCTAATAATTGAGCTTCTTGAAAAAGTATCTCTTGCTAAATCTCAACAATCCTTCAAATCATTATAAGAAGACTCAACATTGGGTAAAGCCAGGTTTTGTTTATCTGAAAAGACACCGCTCTTTACGCTTACAAATACTAAATTAGCTAAAACTACAAACGTTGATTGAACACGCTGTAATTATTGAAGTGTACTTTAATCTAGAGTCAAGGAAAGGGTGCTACAAACCTGCAAGACGAAAGCAGAGGAAGAGAGAGAAAGAGCAGCACCAATCACCACAGCTTCGTCCACAGATCTAATATTAACCTGTAAACACAACAGCAAAGGATTCGGTCACATGGGAAGCATTCAACCAAGCACAGGAAGCAAAAAAATTTAAAAAAATCGAAAATTTGAAACTTTGAAAAAAGAGCAGTATCTGAACTAGGCTTTAGCATTTAAGTGGCCCTTTTGCAAGATACGTAATCAAAATTTGGGCCAACTAATAGTAGAAACACAAAAATGAAGCAGTATTTACTCACAAGGTCAGGTCTTGCGTTAAAGAGGAATTGCAGTATTTGAGTGCCAAGTGCCTTGTTAGGAGGAAGCTCAAAGGCTGTGAATGCCAATGTGGACAGGAGCACCTGCAGATGAAAGACACCAGTCAGCGAAAAAAGCCACTTTCAGTACAGCAAGGCTACATAATCACAATTTTCAGTCACCTCATAGAAATATGACCCTGTTCGAAATTTAGTTATTCATCTAAAGGAATTGTGAAATCACAAAAATGAGTAAAATCAAGTAAGATATGAGTACTTGAAAAGTGCAGCTTTCAAAACAATCTGATTGGTTTTGAATACGAAATCAGTCCATGAGGTTTTGTTTCAACTATAATAGCTGTTCATTTCAAGTGTGTCAAGTGTATATTTCTATGTATGATGGTCAAAACAATCTAATCTTGGATTTATCTCGTCATTTAAAATTTAAGACGCTTAAAAAAAGATTCGAATTTCATTTTCTGAAAAAGGCTTTTATGAAAAGAATACAAAGGAAAAATAGGAAAAACCAATTCTCAAGAAGGAGAGAAAAAATGCACGAAGTTTAAGGGATAAATGTCAGCTGTTCAAATTTCCAATTGAAAGCGGAAAACATACTTGCGCAAGACCAATGCCAAATGCATACTTCGCAAGAGCCTTCAGCCGTGCTAAGGAGAGCTCCAGCCCCATCTCAAATAGCTGCAATACAAGATATTGCAAAAAGTTCAGAAATCGACCGAGTTTGATGATGAAACACCAATTTTGAGTTTAATAAAGAAACTGATTAGAGAAGGAAGTAAAAAACTAGAATATACTTACAAGAAAGAGGATTCCGAGCTCAGCTAAAGCCTTCACATCTGTAACGCTTCGGATCAACTTCAGTTGGTTCAACACCACACCCGCCAATAAAAAACCCAAAATCTGACAAACATAACGAAACGGGTGAGAAAGCTATTCATAAAAAAAGGCCATTTTCTAGGGTAAATATGTGCCTATACCTGCAAAGCTTCAAAAACTGTACAATCCAAAGCAATTACACAACTTCAAGCAATTGGACAACTTCAAACGATTTGTACTAGTCCAAGCAATTTGTGCAATTTATGCAATACGAAGAAATTTGTCAAAATTGCAGCACATAGTAAGATTTCAAGCAATTTATAAAATTTAAAGCAGGCTGTTGAAGATCACGTACAGGACTTTGTTTGATAGCCTTAAATGTTGGAACAATCAACACGGTAGCTCCAAGGAATGTCAAAGTATCAAGCCCAAGGTTGTTGATAACATCAACGCCTGAAGCTAATTCTGTCACTTGAGCATGAACAAGGAGCGACTTACGATGCACTCTGGTCCGGTAGCTTGGAGAAAATACAAATTTTACACCACCACCAAAGCTCGAAGACCAACCAAGCAATTGGTTTTTGGTCCTTGGAAGTGTCGAGGAACGCAAAGGGCTTCTCCTCCAATTGAGCAAAGAAGCAGCAGTTCCACAAGAGGAATGAAGAAGAGCATTCTTTGCCAAAGGAGAAACCCTTCGTGTATTCAAAACCTGCAATTATCAAGTACTTCAATTTACAACTTTTAAAAATGCTAAAAAATCTCTCAACCTAAGTTTTCACTTTCAGTTCCAACAGTAAGACCAAAATCCATCTTAACAAGTGCAAGACATTCAAGGGAAAATTTCATGGATACCCCTGAACTTTGCAATATTTACAAAGATACCCCTGCTTTTTCAAAAATTGCACAAATACCCTTGGACCAAAATTTTCCGGCGCTTGTTTTGTTGTGCATGCCACTTCCTTTCTTCCTTTGTGTGCAAGTTGGTTCTTTTTTGTTTATTACATTCCTTTCTTCAACATTGGTCATGAAGGAAGTACGAGCACAACAAATAAATGTCTAAACATTATGGTCCAAGGATATTTGTGTAATTTCTGAAAAAGCAGGGGTATCTATGTAAATATCGCAAACTTCAGGGGTATCCATAAAATTTTCCCGACATTTGATAGAGTTTAGCAAAGTGGGAGTGTAAAAAATTCTAGGTCATAGATTTGACAGGAAAATCTTACCCATGAGCTCGGGTGAGCTCCAGCAGAGCAATATCCTCTGTTAGGAAGGCCTGCAATGAGCCCCGCATGTGCAGCCATGGCTCTGCTTTTTTGATGTAATTACATTGAGTTTCTCCACCGCAGTTCACCGTCCATGCTCACATACATTTAAACCCTGCCGAGGGTTTAAGACCTCACTCAATTTGCTTACTTTTTCCAAATTTAGGGTTTTCTTCAAGACGGCCGTTGCCACTCCAAGTTTTAAATTTACCCCAAACTTTCTGATTTTCCAGCAGTAGAGATAGAAAAACCTTCTCACTCCCTTCCAACTTTCTTGTACTAATAGCAAATTCTTAGTCACAGTACCCTGCATTTTCACCGACAAGTGCCAAATTTAGGTTAAGATTGTCCAGAGCAAGACAAGTTCAAAAAACACACAATCCATCTTCGTCTCCAAAAACCTCCGAGAAAAGAAAACCTTTGAAACAATAAAATAATTGAACCTAGAAATTCAAACATTCGATACTAAAAATCCTCCCCCCTCCCGAGGTGAGCTGTAAAAATTCAACACACGCTACAATTGTCGAAGTGTGCATACGATACGACGTTACGGTTCTGCCATGGTCTAGGGTTTGTAAAAAGTAATTCCTCCGTCTATCACCTCTCATGCAAGAGAATGTTCTAAAAATTCTCAACGACGACAACAGGAATCTTTCGAAACCAAGCAACTAGTGTAGTTCTATAAAGGGGAAATTACAAAATGAGTAACAAAAACAAAAGAAAATACAAATTGGGTAACGGTTTGAAAGTAGTTACAATTTGGGTAACAACATTCAATAACCTCAATAGATTTTGCAACTGTTAAGGGCGCAAGTCGTTGAAGCCCGCATTGACACCATTGCCAACTCGTCATTAGTTGTGGTTCTTGTTTTCTCAATTGCGATTACTTATGACCCTTGCTTGAACCTAGCCGCCAATGTTTGCCAAACAATTGTAAATCACACATTATCAAGGAACGACCACTTATCTTTTGCTCACAAGTACCACTTCAAAACTTCAACCTCATACACTCATCGATTGTGTCTCATCGATTGTGTCTCACTCATGGACGTGCATTGCAGATTGCCTACTTGATATTCAATTGTTATTAATGAATACACTTGTGTTGAGAAACAATGCGTAATGCACGTCCATGAGTGAGACGCAATTGGCGAGCGTGTGAAGTTAAAGTTTTGAAGTGATAATTGTGAGCAAAAGGTAAGTGATCGTGCAAAACACGAGGTTATTAAATTTTGTTACCCTAACTGTAATTACTTTCAAACCGTTACCCAAACTGTAATTTTTTTTGTTTTTGTTCCTCATTTTGTAATTTCCCCTTCTATAAACTTTGGAGCAGCAACAGAAACACGAAAAAATCCGATGAAGTTGCGACGTGAAGCGCTAATGGATTAGCGCTTCCGAAAACTCAAATGGTACAGGTCAACTTGCGATCTAAAATTTTTCAAGCCGACGGAAATTCCAATGCGAAGAAGGAGAGAAAACAGAGATCCACGCTAATTCGAAACCCTAGGGAATTCTAAATGGCGATAACACGAGATAGAGACTGCATCGAAATTCACGAATATGATCGGGAATCACCAGTGAAGAGCATTCAAGCTAAACTTGTGTGAGTCGATCGATAGCCGGTTCCTTTGAAGGTGCAATCCAACCGTCTCCGCCACAAATTTCTTGCTCTCTGGATCGTAAGAATCAGCTGGATTGGAATTGAAAGCAAATTCGAAACCCTAGGGGAATTCTAAATGGCGATAACACGAGATAGAGAATGCATCAAAATTCACGAAAATGATCAGGAATCACCAGTGAAGAGCATTCAAGCCACACTTGTGTGAAAGATATTCGATCGATAGCTGGTTCCTTTGAAGGTGCAATCCAATGTCTCCGCCACGAATTTCTTGCTCTCTGGATCGCCGAAATAGAAATCAGCTGAATCGAAATTGAAATCAGCTGAATTGGAATTGAAATCAGCTGGATTGAAATTGAAAGCAATGTTCGCGAGCATCACCACCGCAGCACCTGCAATCTTTTGCGATCATGCACGTGAGGAGACGTGGCAATGCGGTGCCGGAGTCCCGCCCGCCCGCTCGCGCTTGGGCGGAGCTCCGCCGTGGAAAATCATAACGACGAGAACCGACTGAACCCTGGATAAGGATGACGTGGCATCATACGTGGCGGGGTACGGTTGGATGGCGGCCTTGAGGTGCAGAATTGAACTGAATCCCGTGAACTTGTGAAGGGTGTGGGTCCCCTGTCACTGTCGAAATACCAGACTTCTTTTTTTTGTGGTTCAAAATGGGGGTGAAAATTGCTCAAATTCTGTGTGGCTCATTAACCTTTAAAGGACCGAGCTACTATAATACATACTCCCTCCATCTCAAAATGATCTTCCCATTCCCAATACACAAAATGTTGTAGATTAAACTCAAAAAGAACCATTTTTCAAAAAAAAATTTGACTTTTGAATAGAGTTTGATGTCCTCCTATTGTTCTAAAATTTTGAGTTTCAAATCAGTTTTCAAAGTGTGGTTTCAAAGTGCTTGAAAATTGAAATTTTGAGGAACTTTTGAAGAGCACCGGTGGTCACTCACTTGATGGCATGGGATTGGTTAGCATGCCCATACTTTTGGACTATGTGCAAGTGTTGTTGGCTCCCTTCCTCCTCCAACAAGAAGATCATTTGGGGACACTAAATAAAGGTCAACAAGAAGATCATTTGGGGACACTAAATAAAGGTCAACAAGAAGATCATTTTGGGACAAAGGGAGTACATACTATATACACTATTGTATAATTGACATTTGCTACCAACAAAATTTTTTAATTTGGGATCTTGACTACCTCACTAGAACAACATTGATCTATATTCTAACTTCATTGTTGATTTCAAATATATTAAAAGTGTGGATGCACTCCAAATACAAGAAAAGTATCCCGTATTGTATTGGTCACAAAGGGATGCTCGGGCCCTTTAGGGGTTAATTGCTCAAATTCTATGTGGCTCATTAGAGCATCCGTACCTGTGCACGCAACCTATGCAACTTGGAGGTCTTGAACTCTAGAAAGCAGGTGTTTAGGATGTAGGATGCATTCACAGGATGCATTCATGGTCACGAGCTCACTTAAATCTCTAATGTCCCATCCTTGCACTTAACGAGTTACAAGCAAGCACCAAACACATATTATGGAGGATATGTGCTGAGTTTAACCCTTAAACAACCCAAAGGCCCTTTGCAACTAGTACAATATGGGGTATTTTTCTAGTATTTGGAATGGATCCACACCTTTACTACATTTGAAACCAACAAAGAAGTTGGAGAATAGATCAATGCGGTTCTAGTGAACTACTTGAGATCCCAAATTAAAATTCCTTAATGGTAGCAAATGACAATTATACGTCCACATATATGCTATGCCCTATGGTTGTTCAAGGGTTAATTGTGGGCCTCTTGCGTTGACCAATCAAAAGTTTCCATTGTCTTGGACTTGGATTTGGGTGCGTTAACAATTCCTCAAACCCTAAATGTTTTAGTGTTTGAGCTACAACTAAGCGAGCCTTGGCTTGCATACGACGTTTGTGCATCTGTGATGAGGCACGCCAAGTGCAACAACCACACCAAGTGCTATTGAGAGCACTGTTTAGCGTACAAGGGTGTGGATGTTCTAACACTCCAGACCAAACACCTAAAGTTCTCAATTACATGACTTATGGTTTTGTTAACCCCTGAGCACCTAGGAGACAATATACTGTTGCTCAAAAAGCTGGGTCAACTCAACTTTGATCGTTATTATCTCATTGCATGTCTGATGAAACAACTTCCAATCAAACCCATCATGATGGAGACTCTTTCCACTAACAAGTCATATGGTTGGATCTTGCGGATCGTATTCAGTCCACAGGGGCACTTTGATTGCACACAAGTCAGGCTTCCGTTTCAACTCTGGGCGCTCAGGGGTTAACATACTATACTGAGCCTGGGAAACACGAGAAAACACCAGTTTCAGGAATCTGCAAAATTTGTATCAACCTGCTTCTTCCAAAAACCAGCTCACAAAAGACTGTACAAAAACTTGAGAATTTCCAGAACTAATCTTGTTTTTTATGCTTGTCAAGGAATTGAGAACAGAGACGTTCGGAGACATCCCAGAGTTGACGCCCTAGTTGAGCATCATAGCTGATAGGAGAGGATTTGCAAAACAAGCCGAGGTTGCCAAAAACATACTTGCCAGAGATTTCATCAGGTGACAAGGCAGCAGCAACCACTGCTCTTGCACCCGCTCTAGGAGATTGTAACAAACCAAGTAGGTTCAACACAAAGTTGGTTAAGTGCGCAAGCCAAGAGGGCAGCTCTCTCAAAATGTTGGTGCTCACAGCCCCAGGATCAGCAGCCATGACGGAAACACGAGTACATTCCCTCTGTCGGTGAAGTTCGTAAGAGTACATGATCATGAATAACTTTGAAGTCTCGTAAATCTTGGCTAAGGGATACACGTCTGAAGAATGCCGAATGCCACCACATGTCAGCTGCGTCAGATCGAGTTGGTGACGACATGACGCACGATGCGTGAAGGAGACCACGTTCACGATGCGAGCTTGCAGTTTAGGATTAGGGGTAGGGTTAGGATTAGGGCTTCGCAGCAATGGGAGAAGCTCGTGCGTTAGAACGTAGGGACCGAGGTAATTGGTTGCCGTCATGGTGTCTACTCCGTCGTCAGTCCATCGCTGTGACGCTGCCAGAATCCCTGCTTCAGACAGTGTAACAACGGCATATTATTCTTAACGAGTTTAGGTACCCATTGCACCAACAGAGGCAACAACTTGGTTCCCTTTAATGTAAACCATTTTTTGAATGTATCCTTCTCTCCCTCGTTGGTCTTCGGTTAGGACTTAGTGTAAATCACTTTACGCATGTGTGTCCCTCTCCTTTGTTGATGTTTTGTCAGAAAGACTCAATATAAACCGCTTTAACCATGTACCCCTCTCTCATGTGGTGATTAATAATAAATCTTACAGAGCACTGGAAGGTACACCACAACATTCTCTTTTAACCAATTAGATTGAACCGCTTCACCAAACATTAACAACAAGTCATTGGCACTTACACCACAACACTCTCTCAGCCAATCAAAATGCAGATGTATTATTTTATATATACAAGTGTGCCTAGCCCATGCTTCACACATAAGTTCAAATTTGAGAAAATTTAATGACTCTTCACAATTCCAATTGATTTTTAAGAGATACAATGATTTTTCACATTTTCAAATGACTTTCTCCCTCACATTTAGATGCCCTTTCCTCTCTCTTTGTGATGTTTCACCGTTTGAGTGCCTTTTCCTCTCCTTTCTCCCCTCTCTATTACCTTTTCCTCTCCTTTCTCCCCTCTCTATTAGAGCGAGAATTCATGAAATGAAACGTCATTGTATCGTGAGACGCTTTTAACATGAGAAACACCAGCCTTTATAGATAAGGTAAGAGCCTCAGAAGTTCCACTTTGAAGCTGGCCGTGTCAAAGCTTCAGGGTTTCGTCATTGAAGAGAAGCGGAGATAAGGAAGAAGTGCAGTATACCGGCATTGTTCACAAGGAGTTGCAAGGTGCCAGGTGCATCGTTGGCTTCAAAGAGCTCCTTCACATTATGCACGAAGCGCAGGATCGACGAGACGGAACACAAGTCCAGTTCCAAAGCCTGGCAGGAGGCACCGGAACTGCCGGTATCGATTTCGTCACGAACAACGTTCAAGCGCTCGAGTGACCGGCCTGCTAGAATCACGTGGAATCCTCGCAGTGCAAGAGCGGTGGCCGTTGCTCGGCCGATTCCCGAAGAGGCCTTCAAACACAATCGAACGACTTCCTCGTCAACAACATCACCAAACCCTAATCCTAAACTCTAAATCCTAACCCTAACCCTAAAATACCGAATTCCAGCGATGCGTGAGTTACCAATTCTCGTCTTCACCACGCAATTTGACGAATGCAAGAATGGTGTGTGCAATTGAAGAGAGCTCGTACCCCGGTGACGATACAAGCAGGCTTCGAATGTGGAGAAGAAGGAGAGAAGCAAGAATCAGAGGCTTCGAGGTCTTGTATTCTACGAGGCGATCGTAGGCAAAGCACGATGTAAGAGAGGTGGGAGTAAATGAGACATGAGAGCCACAGCACTCCCATCCGAAGCAAGTTTCCAAGCCGCAACACATCGGGGACAACGCCCATTTTCAAAAACACCGCTCTCTGATTGCGCCAGTTCTCAAATTCCGTTGCCTACACTACAGTTTACAACCTTAGAAAACTCTAAAAAAACTGTCAACCTAGTTTTTCACATTCAGTTCCACGAATGAGACCAAATTCCATCTTAAAAAGTGCAAGGCATTCAATAGAGTTTAGCAAAAAAGAAGGAGTGTAAGAAATTCTAGGTCACAGATTTGACAGGAAAATCTTACCCATGAGCTCGGGTGAGCTCCAGCAGAGCAGTGCCTTCCTGCAGTGAACCCCGCATGTGCAGCCATGGCTCTGCTCTTTTGCTGTAATTACATTGAGTTTCTCCACCGCAGTTCACCGTCCATGCTCACATACATTTAAACCCTGCCGAGGGTTTAAGACCTCACTCAATTTGCTCACTTTTTCCAAATTTAGGGTTTATTTCAAACCCGCCCTTGCCACTCCAGATTTAAATTTACCCCAAACTTTCTGATTTTCCAGCAGTAAGAGATCGAAAAACTTTCTCACTCCCTTCCAACTTTCTTGTACTAATAGCAGATTCTTAGTCACAGTACCCTGCATTTTCACCGACAAGTGCCAAATTTAGGTTAAGATTGTCTAGAGCAAGACAAGTCCAAAAAAACACAATCCAGCTTCGTCTCTGAGAACCTTCGAGAAAAGAAAACCTGAAACAATAAAATAATTGAACCTAGAAATTCAAACATTCGCTACAAAAAATTCCCCCCTCCCGAGGTGAGCTGTAGAAATTCAACACACGCTACAATTGTCGAAGTTTGCATACGATACGATGTTACAATTCTGCCATTGCCTAGGGTTTGTGAGAGTAATTCCTTCGTCTATCGCCTCTCATGCAGGAGAATATTCTAAAAAAATTCAATGACGACACAGGAATCGTTCGAATCCAAGCAACTGGTGCAGTTCTGTAAACTTTGGAGCAACAACAGAAACACGAGAAAATCCGTTGCGATTGCGATGTAAGGCGCTGGTCTTGTACCCAAATCCAAAAACCCTAAAATCCTAAGCCCTAAATCCTAAATCTCTCCAATCACACGGAGTGCACTTTTGCAAACGAAGAACATCAAGCTTGGAGGTTGTTCAAGGCAGGGTGTTTCACCAAGTTAGTGTTTTCCTGAAGTAGGATTTTTGAAAGGGGATTGATATGTCTACCACACTCTTTCAAGTATTGTACCACACCGCGGGGTAAGTTTTAGATTACTACCATCAAATAATTGAATTTGAGAATTTGAAATTCAAATTTGGACTTAGAGACCATGATTTTGTCTAGAATCATAAAAAGGTTCTAATTGAACAATACCCAATCAAAAACTTATCTTCTTTATAAACAAAAGTAAAAGTAATACTTTTCTCCTGAGATAAGCTTTTTCATTGGGTATTGTTCAATTACAACCTTTTTTTTATGGTTCTAAACAAAATCACAGTCTCTAAGTCCAAATTTGAATTTCAAGTTCTCAAATTCAACTTTTTGGTAATAGAAATCTAAAATTTACCCCGTGGGGGTGGTACAATACTTGAAAGGGTGTGGTAGACACATCAATTCCCTTTTTGAAATTATAGTATTTCAAGGATTTGGTATAAGCTAATTTTTGGGTGACTATTTTCTACAAGTTTGACTTTCTTTAGACCCTTTACACTAAATAGTGCAATTAGGTTTCCCTCACACTAATCTATATTTATAAAAGAATCCCATGGGTTGTTTTGGATGAAAAGTAAAGAGTTTGAGTGCAACTATGAGTTGCATTTCAAGTATGTAAGTTGAGCCTTTTACATTTTTTTAATTTAACAAGTTGCACATTTACATTTTCTATTGTTGCAACTTTTACATTTTTTATAATAATCAACCCATTGATACAACGGGTAAGTAAACTAATTTCTTTATACTAATTTCTTTACATTTTACGCTATATAAATATTTACAAGTATTACAATAATTTTCATCAATAATTTTTGAAATAAATTTTTTTTGAAAGGACTTAGCAACAATTACACTATAATAAGTCAAAATGGTTGCATTTAGTATGTAAATTGCTTGAAACCTTAATACCTAAATAGCTGCATGCGCTTCCAAGTGACCAAGTGGTGAGCCGTGAGCTGTCATTTTCCTGAGTAAGGCAATTATTTAATTGCAGTGTTTAGTCTAAATACCTTAACATTAATAATGTTGGGTGAAAATTTGGATGAAAGTGTCAATTGTATTTTAACACTATTAGAGAAGATGATATTGACATGACTATGTTAAAACTCGGTGCTTCAAGCCCACTTGCTTACCAAGTTTTGAAATTGTAGCGTAGTGACTCAACGCCATGTCTCTATTAACCCCTTAGGCCCGCTTGCTTTCCAAGCTGGTCGTTCTTTTTGAAAAGCAAATTGCTTCAGGCTTTTAACAATTAAGTCAAATGTAAAAAGCACAATTCAATTGTATCCATCATTATAAGGGAACAGTGTCAATTTGGACATTTTTTGTCAATTAGGTCACGTTGATTCAAACATTTTTTTGTCACCTTGGACATTTTAATCAATTTGGATGTGTCATAATGGACAGTTTTTCTTGTAGTGAATGTAAACTTTGGTCTTGGATGGTAAGCTCGTAAAATTTTGCATCCATTTGCTTATAATATGTGTATAGTGTTGCATCGTTGAAGTGAAAAGTGGTGCATTGGATTAAGTTTGGACTATATAGGTTGTATGAATGGCTTCTATAAGCAATTGTCGTAGAATCAAAATTTGAAATTGTGCACTTTTCTTACATGTGGTATGTTGAATGGCTTGAACTTGGGATTTTGGGAAAAAGATGTACTATTTGATGAAGGAAAGGCATGGGTGGTTAGGGTGCAAAATTTGTGGAAAAGATCATGAAATTTTGATTTTTTTAAAAAATGGAGATTTACATGGTGAGAAAATTCAACCAAATAAGTTATTTGAATAGTATTGATCTACAACTTTGTATTTTTTCAAAAGAAGTGTAACATTATATAAGTGACTTTGATCGTGCAATGCTGAATGAACTGAAGAGCTTAGGTAGGGGGTACAAAGCCAAAGAACAATTGAGTTGGCTGCTATCATGGCACTGTATACTTGGTCCTTGACCCCTGAAGGGCCCTTGGCTCTAGAGCTATGGTACCAAATACGGTTGCAACCAATGTTCAAAAGTTTGAATCAGTCGAAAATTAAGTGTTACAACCATACATATTGAAGGGTTGTATGATGGTGGGTGCATAAAAAAATTTGGAAAACCCTCATAGCAGCTCAAATACATCTGTACATACGGCCATACATATGGCCGCAAAGGGCGTTCAGGTTGTTCAAGGGTTAATCCCTAAAGGACCAAGCCATTTTTTCTTTGCAACTCACTGAAAACTGCCACTTTTGGGGGAATGAATAGAAAGGTAGGAAAAACTTTTTTTTTTCAAATCCAACCATAAGATCTTGCCCTAAACTATGGGACGTACTTGTGGGAAAAATATTAACTCATTCAAGAATGTAGAGGAGTAAGATATTGACATTTGAAGTAAAAAATAAAGTTTATTTCCGTGCTGCCCAAAATTTTTAGAAGCCTTTGACCACTTTCAAATCAGAAAGGTTGCTCTACGCAAAGTTGAGATTTATTTTTTCCATGTCAAAGTCCAAATTAAGTTAGTGTCTTGAGGTTAGTGTGGAAGAATTTCAAATTAATTAGAAGTTTGAATCATACTTTATAAAATCTTGCAATGCCGTAAAGCCATGAAATTTGCATATACACTAAGCAAAATTGGAGGATTTATGTAAACTTCAGAAATTTGAATTGCTTTGATCCAATGGTAGAAACGAAGTGATCTTATAGTCTACCACAACTTGGAAAAAGAAAGGGTCAAAAAACAAATACACAAAGAGCTCAAAAAAAGAAAGCACCAAATTTTACAAGGATAGAAAGGAATGGAGGATTGGGAGTCCCATACCTTCCCACAAACTTAAACTTCTCACTCATCAATCAAAATTGAATGATTCAAAGCTTCCCACATATACATAAATCTAAAGAACCAACTTCAAATTTTTATTCTTAAAAAAATCAATTTTTAAAAAAGTTTTTGGGCTCCCCACCTTCCCCCATTTTTTAGAAATTTATGCATGACTTCTTCAATAAATGTCAAAATGAAGAAAAGGTTAGATGCCCACATAGGTTTTTGAATTTCCCACCTTCCGTAAAAGTTTCAAAAAATCACACAAAGTAGTTTAGCCAAAGGTACATGCCCAAAATCCCATTTGTTCCCCAAAGGGACAATGGTCCCTTAGGGATTAAAGACATCAAGTGACCTCATCCTATTGCTAATATTTCAATGAGTGATTTGTAATGAACACTCAAGTTCAGCGTTTTTTTTTTCTAGCAACAGAGTGCACCGCTGTCCCGTCCACATTAGTTTGTATTGAGAGGGAAGGAAGTACAATGACCAGAATTTGCAAGTTGTCATTAGAAAAAAAACGCAGCTCAAATTTTCCAATACCCCTTCTAACAAATCACTCTCTCTACAACAAGTTGTAATTCCAAACTTTAATCAAACAAGTGCCCATGAAAATAGATTACATTCCCTGCATATTTGTAATTGGTCAACCCATGATCCAAAATTGGTAACACACCCTTTTTTATTTCAAAGCCCTATTAAGTTGCCTCCTTCGGCCCTAAGGGGTTAATGTAAACAAAATGGGAACTTGCCAATTTTTGGATGAAATTTTGTAATGATATTCAATTGAATGAATGACCGTGCACACTTATATGCTTCTTCTTTTTATGCATACATTCAAGGGTGAGTCATGAACAAACAAAAAAAATACCTTGCTGGCAATATGGCAATAGATCATAGAATCGGTGGCTAGAAATTCTGGGTAATTTATGGAGTTAGAAAATCATATAATTTTGTGGAGAAGAGAGGGAAGCTATGAGGTCACTACAGGTCCCTACATCAAATGGTCAATCACATGATTTTAATGACATGACATTAATGGCAAATAGAAGAAACTTATAGGAAAGAGGCACACTTGTTCTATTTAATGAGATGAGAGAAAAAACATGTTCAAAGTTTTATGGAATCAACATATAATAGTTCTAGAGGTCATAAGTCTATGTCAAATTTAGTAAAGGTTGGAAAACATATAATGAATTTGACTCTGCATATTCATAGACCTCCATGCAACTTTACAATAAGAATCTAGGTCATGAAATTTTGGGACCATTTCAATCAAAATTTCAACCCAAATGGCCTCAAGAATGGTTCCAAGCATCCATTCTGAAAGTGTTGAATTGGAGCCAACCCTTGTTTGTAAAGGCAATGAGATCAAAAAAATCTAGGTCATTAGTGCACACCTTAAATGTTTCAAAAAAAAAAGATTGGAAAAATGAGGCCTCTTAGAGTCCTTGACATCTTTATTCTATTACATGGTGTTCATTATTTCAAACAAATTACTTTTATCCAAACAATCAAAATTTGATAGCGTCTAACAATGGCTCAAGGGTCAAGAATTTACCTCCTATTTTTGGAGGATCCAAATTTTGAAGTTAGGGCCATGTCAAATCTTATTTTTTAAATATCAAAGTATGTTATGAAAAGTTTGCACTTTTAATTGAGAAAGCTAGGAGTATGTGCCTTTTGTATAATAGAAGGAAGAACAGATAAAGAACAAGTAGCAAAATTGGGAAAAGGACAATGAAATATGGCCCTTTTGGGTATCAGATGGACAAAAAGGACAAACCACTACAAGAGAAAGGTCCATTTTTTACTAAGGATTTTGACTACCAAAACACTAAAACAACTGTGACTTTTTGACTAGTCAAGTATTAATCAAGTGATTTGGTTTATGACTACGCGTAGTCACAAACGAAATTATTTATGACTAAATTCAATTATTTATGAATACATTCAATTATTGAGTACATGTGGTCATACTGACTAGTCAAAAAATCCTAATTGTTTTAGTCTTTTTTGTAGTCAAAATCCTTTATCAAAAATGTCCCTTTTTCTTGTAGTGAATACAAACATTAAAACCACTTGTACAAAATTTAAAATACTACTTTGCTAAATGGAGCAGAAAGAAAATATATATTTAACTAAAAATATATCAAGGTTTGAAACTTTCTATTGTTTGCACAATTCTAAGAATTAGAAGTTGAGTATGGATAGATTTTCATAGATGAAGAATATCGCTCCCTAAGAGGCATCTTATACTCCGTCCAAGTTCCACAACCCATTGAAATCCCCAAATTTCATTGATTGAGAGCCCAAAGATAGAACTTGATAATTTGATGTGTGACACAAATTCCACATTCAAATGCATTTTGACTACAGGGCAACATTTTTTGAAATTTTTTGGCGCCAAGAAAGTGAGACTTTCCACAAAGTTTGCATCAATCATTTTGCTCAACCCAATTTCAAGCTCAACTTTGAACCCAACTATTAGTTCAACTTTTAGCCCAACTTTTGGCCCAATTTCCAACTAACTTAAGTTTCCACCAATTTTTTTGTACAAAATTTCACAACTTCCTTTGATACTCCTTTTTTACTTTTAATAATCCTACCACTAAATCCTTCCGTTGAGATGGGACTTATAGAGATGAGACATGGGACGTAGTGTGACCAGTCCGTATTCCTAATATTCAAATTGCAACCAATACACAGCTGACCATACGTGATACACGTGTCAGCCTCATATGCAAATGTAGACTTGCGAACTTGGAATGGAAGATTCAGCAGTGGTGGAGTTTTTCAAGCCCCATCCTTAATTTTACTACCTTCCTAGAAATGCCCCGGTTTCTTCACTGATTTCTCAACAGTTCCATCTCCCGTCTTTAACTCCTAAAATTCTTTTGTGTTTAGAGGCTCAAAACTGCTTCAAAATATTTGTCCCAAAAGTAAGGTCAAAATCTTCATTGTAACTTACTTTTTAACAAATCCAATTGTAGGATCCTTTGGCTGGCTTGCACAAGTACATTGTCCCAAAATTTCAGAATGAATATCCCCACCAATTGCAAGATCAATGTCCCTAAATTTCAAATTGTAATCTTTTCTAGTCCTTCCAGAAGGTGAAATTTTGTTTTTCAAACTTTTCAGAGAAAAATACGTATGTTGTAATTCTCGTGCAATTTTGGCAATATGTTGGAAAATGGGTTGAAAGCATACATAAATTTTTTTAACCAAAATAAAGTTTGAATTCATTTTTACAAAAATTGTAAAGTGAAAGCTATTGATGAATGAAAGATATAACTAGTATACTAATAAGTTTTGGAAGAATTTGAAAATTGTTAATCCCAATGGTGAGAATGCTCTAACAGACAATTTGCAACTTTAATTTTCATTTTCATTTGAAAATTTTTGAAATTGAGAGTAAGAGATAAATTTATATGTTTTTTCTACCCTCTTCCTACCTTCATTGCCCGCAAAATAAAATTCCTTGTAACTCTTACCTCATAATTTGGAATTGAGTGATATCAAATTTTTTGAGTAGGCATCAATCTACACAATTCTATAAATAAAAAAATAAAAAAATAAAAAAATAAAAAAATAAAAAAATAAAAAAATAAAAAAATAAAAAAATAAAAAAATAAAAAAATAAAAAAATATTTTTTGCTGCCCGGTTTGACATTGGAATTGAAAAAACCTTCTAGCTTTTGCATTACTTATTGGAATGACATGAAATAAAGCTTCACATGTAGATTATGATGAGTAGCATCCATCCTAAAAATTTCATGAAAAATTTCCAAATTATGAAGTCAATAGAGCTTGCGCAAGTTCTCATAAAGCCCAAAGTGGGCTCCTTGGTCTTTTAGGGGTTAACCCCTGGACGCCTCAGAGAACTAAAGTTTTCCTCACAGGATTTCCAACAAGCTTCTTTGAGGCCTCAGATCTAATATTTTAATCTTGATATAAACTATAACTATCAAGGCATTCAAGTGGTCCATACAAGTGGTAATGGCAAGGGAGGTGAAATGTTGTATGAATATCTCAAGAGTTTTGATTATGTAAAACACCATGCAAGGCAAGGTGGCAAGTAGCATTTTACAAGTTGCAACGTGTCAACATCCCTTCTATACTTAGTTGCATGTGTTTTGTGATAGAGGGAAATTTGCTAGCAAGGGTTCAAGCATGATTTACACCCTTGTTGTGGTAGCCCTTACCAACTAAGCTAGTCTTTGTTTTCCACACAATTGTTGTTTGAAGCCCTAAAACTTAACATAAAAAGAAGTACAATATTCAATAACTTGCAAGTCTATGCACTCACATCTAATCTTGCTACTCACAATATTTGATATTAATTTAGGGCTTGTAAAATTTTGTAAAACTAATAAATAACAACTACTTGCCAAAAAATGAGATTTTGCAATCATATATTGTTTGATCAAATGGTATAATCTCTCATCTCCCATTGTCAATTGTTCCCAAAATTTGCAATCTATTTTCTAAGTAGGTGTTCCACTATTTTCAATGGTCATTTTTTGTGGATTATCCAATTAATTAAGATACAATGCACCAAAATTGTAAATCTTTCAAAAACCCTAATTTTGAGAAAATGAATCAAGCGCTCAAGGATTAACCCCATATAGAGCATGCGCCCATAATGTGGACAATGAATGATTTTAAACTCTTATTGTGCGAGCTAAATGAAATAGATGAAGTGCATCCATTCCAAGCTCTTATATTTATTTGCCAATTTTTCAACTTTATGATTACACTAAATGTTGTGTTTAGGTTGTCTTGGAAATTTATCTCATGACTCATACCTTGATCACTTGAAGGGTGGGGCACACAATTCTCTAGATATGAGGATTTGACATGGTTTACAACTTAGAATGCATTGTTTCTTTTTTTGCAACTTTGTTATTGCATGATGCTCTTCAAAAATTATTTAAATGCCATATTCATTAAATTGGGAAAATCAAGTTCCCAAGTTGTACTTCACCTTAACCCCTAAATCCTTGGGGCCTTTATTTTGTCAAAAGACACTCAAAATTGCGACTTCTATTGCAAAAAGTAAAAAGTTTGAAAATTGGTCTTTTTGCATACCTAACCGTAGGATCTTGTACTAAACTAGTATAAGAATGTGAAAACAAAAATTCAAAAACTCTAACTACATAGATTGCAAGATATTTGTGTTTAAAGTGTCAAAAACAAACTTTTTTGCACCTTGAATGATTAGATTATTTGACTTTGATCTTTTTTAACTTCAAATTTTTGGACCACAGAGTTTTGGGGTTTAGTTTTTAATGGTGAAAATTTGAGTTGAGAATCTTTGGAAAAAAATCAAAACAAAAAATACTTAATTTTCATTCTTTAAAAGACATTAGGTAGAAGAAGATATGAGACTGAACAAAAACTTAAATTGTTAATAACCTTGCAAATCTGGAATGGAATTGGAATGCAATAATCCCAATGGTGAGATTGTTCTAGAAAGTAAACTTCACCTTTTCCAACAATTTTTTTGAAAAAATGTTAAAATTCATTCAAAAATGAAGTTTATAAGTAATTTTTCAAGAAGATGCTTGAAGTGCTCGAAAAACAAGATGGTCCATAACTTTCTCATAACTAGTCCAAATGGAATGAATCAAAGCTTCAAATGTAAGAAAATCTATAACCTATGAGAAGAAAAACTCAAAAAGAAAATTCTAAATTTTTTTTTTGCCAATCTCCAATTTTTTTTGCTTACGGGTAGTTGCAAGATGCACTTCACAATTTTGTCTCAAAATGTCTCTTTTTGGGTGTAATACTGGCAGTGCTACTACTATTGTAAGTACTACACAACATCCTTGCACTGGAAATCTGAATCGTCCCTCCCGTCCCAAATCTATTGGAAACAAGGCACGCGGCATGTGATTTAGGAAGGCCAACTATCAATAATGGCAATTCAATGAATGGATGAAAAAAAATTCAGATTTTCAAAAGATGTCAGTGGTCAATGGTACTACGTAGTGCTAGTAAATGGAGGGGAGTACTACATAGGCATGTGGAGCAAAAATTACCAAAATCTCTAGGCTGCCATGTTTTAATTCTTAGTAATTACAAAAAAATTGAAAAAAATAAAACAAAAATTGGCCATTTGTGGCCTTTTTGATTGGCTTGAAATGATGAAAGTAGCTTTTCTAGGAAGATTTTTTTTTTCACTTAGGCAAGGAGATAGGATGCCCACTTTGAGAGAACGTAAGGCATAAAATTTTGAGATTTGCAAAACCAATCTACAAATTTGTGTAATGATGCCTTCTAAATCACTACCTTGATTTGTGGCCAAAAATTTGCATTTTTGACCCAATGCAATATTGAAAACCCCCAAAACCATTTAGGTAGACATGCAATTAATATTCAATTATAAATAGTAAAATAATACTTAAAAATATCAAAAAATTACTAAACGTCAGTAACTTTGATGTTTTCATTACCTTAAAATTTCAAGTTAAAAGGACTTGTTAAGCAAAAGATTTGATCCTAATACCACTCGCCCGAGGGAAAGGGGACACTATGTAGTACTAGTGTTTCTTGCAATCACCCATATCTAGGCATAACTTTTGCTTTTGGTCATAGATTGGAATAAGAATTATATTCCCCAAAAGCTAATGTTTTTTTCTATTTACAAAAAAAATTTAAAAAAATCAAGAAAAAAATTGAGGCCATAGGTACTTGCCCAAAATCCCATTTGTCCCCTGAGGGGACACTCAAGGATTTAGGGGTTAAACCCAACGTTTCTCCTTAAACCATTTAAATGCTAGATTTGAAGGTATCATATTTGGTTTGAGCCACTGAGATTTTGTCCCTTGCAAATTCCTCCTCTTAGTGAGGGCACTTATACCAAAAAAATGCTACTGAAACCTAGAGCACGATTTAAGGCGATTACCTTAAACCTAATTTAGTCCCAAAATGGGCATTTCTTCCCAAATTAACAAATATGACATTTTTATTACATGCAATATTAGAATGTTGAGAAATTAGTGTGGGGCAACCTAAATGCAGTATTCAATGTAGTTTCCATCTTGGCCCCATCTATACTAATAATAGGCTTGGTTTCATTAGTTGGGTAGTTGGGTGTTTATAATAGAATAAAATCTCTATTAGTTGGGTAGTTGGGTGTTGCTTGCAAGAAAATTAAATGGCGGTTATGTGGCGGTTATTCTTATTTCTATGGTTATGTGGTAGTTATTCTTATTTTTATGGTTATGTGGCGGTTATGGTCGTCTTTAGGGATGGGATATACACGGGAATAGGGGGTGGATGCATAGAGAAGGAGGCAAAACGCGTAAGTAGGCATAGTACAAGTAAGCCCATTGTAACAGAAAGGAGAAAAAGTTTGAAGAATATGATTATGAGAAAGATCATGTTAATACTTTTGCAAGGACCCCCTCCCGTGATGGCCCTCCGCTGGAACAACGGGTACAAAGGTCCACTTTGGACATGACATAACCGAACTGCACGGAAGACGGAGGGGGATACGTCGGTCTCTCTGGTGGACCCGAGCCAGCAATCCTTATAAGCCTGGCCAGCACACACAACCTTCGAACCTTCGACTCCAGCAATCCGGCTTGTAAGTTACAACTCCCACGCCCGCTTCGAGGTCGCCCTTTAGTACAGAGGCGTATTTCGGAGACCTTTTCCAATCGAACATTCTCCTCACAGTCCTCACTCCTCACCTTCGATGCAACCACTCACTTACCCAGTCATCATCGAGCACCGTACAGTACACTACACGGTGCTCCGTCAACTGCACCAGCAACTCCCCCCTCGCATCTTTTACCACATTTTCCCCCTATCTTCCCAAATGGACAAACACCACTTAGCAACCAAAACACGATATTCATTAAATTGGGAAAAATAGTACATTTTGGGACTTCTGAAGGTTTAACCCTTAAAAGACCGCTCTACATATTGCATAGTAAATATGTTGCTGTATAACTGGCATTTGCTACCAATAAAAAGTTTTGATTTGAGATTTTGACTAGCTCATTAGAACCGCATTGATCTATATTCTAACTTCTTTGTTGATCTCAAATGTAATAAAGGTGTGGATGCATTCCAAATACAAGAAAATATGAAATATTGTATTGGCCGCAAAGGGCTCCTCGGTCGTTTAAGGGTTAAGGTGATTACCTTAAACCGAGCTTTAGCATTTTTTTGGTACATGTGTCCTCACTTGAAAGGAGGAATTTGTGAGGGAAGAAATCTTAGTGGCTCAGACTAAATCTGATAACTTCAAATCTGGTTTAAGATAATTTTTTGGTTTTAGATGAAATACAACTGCGGAATTGCATTTCCCCAATTTAATGAATTTCTTGGCAAGAAATTCATCTCCGAAGCAGCTCGCTTACAAAACTTGGGCACTCCAAGCTATAGTATTTTCGTAGTACCAGTTTTTACACACCGGAACGCCCCGTGTTATCTACACACGATATATTGCCCGATCAAACAGGCAAAACCCGTGCACCTGATATGTTTCAGATCAGAGCGCTTGCAACACTCGACCAAGCAATGTTCCGAGCTGTCAAAAGACTCAAAACCAATTCAGTTCTCCATTCCAGATTAAGTACATAGAATTTAGTGCCGATCGATTTCCTTGCGTTTCGCAATTCGAGGCGAACTCCAATTTCCTTGACGATAAAGAAGGCTGGTCTCCAGTGATTCATGTGCTCTGCTTCAGGTACACGCAAATTGCTGAATTCTAGGAAAGAAGTACGCGAAGATTGTTGCACAGCTCAGAGCTATGGCGAGCTCAGATTCAACACCGACGACGGGATTCGGAGGGCGCTTGATGTTTACAGTGGTGGTGATTCTGTGTGCGAGTGCACCGTTTTGTCAAGCGGCGAGGTACAAGAAAGCACCCGAGCTAGAGAGGGGCTGGTTAGATTTTGGAGAGGTGGTGAACGTGAGCAGGAGGATCGGAGGCGACCACTCCTTGCGGAACGATCTCTTCAGCACGCTCAACCGACGCCGCCTGGCGTCGTGCTCGAATCGGTTCCCGTACGCGAGGATTCAAGCCGACGTAACGGGAGCTTTAGCGGACGTTCAAACGGTCACGGTGACTGTGACTGGTATTAAGAGTCCAAGTGCCCACGAGTGGGTGGCCGTCATGTCACCTGCAAACGCCAGGTGAGTGCAGGGTCCAGGAAATATTTGAGATTTTTCGGTAGATTTCCTTCAATTCTTGTATTGAACCCGTTTATCAAGAAGCTTTATCGGTTATTTTCTCTATTTCATATTATAAGTAATTTTTTTTAAGAACTTTGACCGGTTTTTAGTCAAAGTTTAAAAATTGCAAATGGTTTTTTCTCATTTTGATCGGCTAGCATTGAACTAGCAGTTGGTTCTTCCCAGACCTTGGGCAAGTACCCCAAACAATCCTAAGCTTAACCCTTCTCATCCACAGCAAAACTTTTGATGATTTTCCTTTGTCATGCTACAAGGGAGTAGTGTTGATTTGGACATTTTTTTGTGAATCAGCTGCACACATTTTCTTGTCAATTTGGACATGTTTTGTTAAAAATTTGTCAATTTAGACATTTTGGATGTGTTATTGCAAACAAATCGCTACAAGAAAACATTTTCAATTGGATCATTTTTTGTAAATTTGGACACGTCAATTCAAGCTTTCTTTTTATGTCAATTGGAAAATGTTTTATCAATTCGGACGTGTCAATTTGGACCTTGTTTTCTTGTAGTGAATTTTTTCAAAAACTGATTAGTTTCAGGAATTCTTCACATTTTCCTTGTGAGCATTCACAAGTTAGTGGTTTTCCTATTCCCTACGTACTATTGTTGTTTACGTTGAAGGAATTGTTAAACATCTATGTCTATTCCTTCCATGATTTCTCCTTTTGTCACATTTCCGTTACAACATATTTTCCCATAATATACAGGGAATTCATATGTAAATCCCTACAGGGAAATCAAAAAGGATTTGTTGTGGTATCCTTAGATTTCGACGTTGAAAGCAGCAGTTCCGGTTCTGACTAGTGGGTGATTTGGTTTGTGGGAACACGTCAGCACAGATCTGTGTCCCGGGAACGAAGCGCTGTATGTGCAAACCGGCGACACTGAGTCGCAACCCCTGCTCTGCCATTACCCTGTCAAGGTTCCACTCAACTGACACCATCTCTAGTACACTTGTCACTATCCGGGATTCAATTCTTCGCTTGTTTCTAAGGGTTCTGTAACAAACTTTTGTTTTTTTCCCTTTGTTAGTTTCAAGACTTCTTCACATTTTCCTTGTGAGTACTCACAAATTTGTGGTTTTTCCTGCGTGCTGTGGTTTACTTCATAGAAACTATTGAATATTTTGTTTATTTCTTCTATGATTTTTCTCTCTCTTACAACATGTTTTTCCTATGTTTTTTATAAGGGAAAATTTCATGGATACCCTTGAAGTTTGCAGTATTTTCATAGATACCCTTGCTTTCTAAGAAATATCACAAATACTCTTGGATCAAAAAATTTAGGCGTTTGTTTTTGTTATGCATGTCACTTCCTTCTCCCTTTGTGCACACCCTACTTCTTTCTTGTTATGTGTGTGCACAAAAGAAGAGGGAAGTGGCGTGCACAATAAAATAAGGGAAAGTTTTCATGGATACTTCTAAAATTTGCAATAATTTCATAGATATCCCTACTTTTCCAAAAATTTCACAAATACCCTTGGGACCAAAATTTACAAGCGTTTATTTTTTTTGTTGAGCATGCCACTTCCCTTCTTCCGTGTGCACACGCGTAACAAGAAAGAAGTAGTGTGTGCACAAAGGGAGAAGGGAATAAGTGGCATGCACAACAACAAAAAAATGCTTGAAAATTTTGGTCCAAAGATCTCTATGAAATTTCTGAAAAAGCAGGGGTATCCATGAAATTTTCCCATAAAACAAATGCCTAATTTTTTTGGTCCAAGGATATTTCTGATATTTTTGAAAAAGCACACTGGGGTACCTATGAATATATTTCAAACTTTAGGGATATCTATGAAATACTCCCTTTTTAGTGAATTCATATGCAAATTCTACAGGGAAATCAAAAAACACCATATTATGTAATTTGGGAAAAAGAGAGGTACCATTTTGTACTCCACCTTAAACCCAAAAAGTTACCTTAAACCAGATTTGAAGGTATCAGATTCAGTCTGAGCCACTAAATTTTTTTCCCTCTCAAATTCCTTTTCTTAGGTGAAGACATGTATACCAAAAAATACGATAGAGATCTGTTTTAGGTGATCATCTAAAACCTTCAAAAATCCCAAAAAGTACCGTTTTACCCTGTGTTTTGGGATGTTTTTCACTTTTGTGTGATGTCACTGATGTGATGTGATGTGGGTTGGCAGTACAAGTTTCTAGATTCGGACCCCGGGTATGTTTCATGTAGCAACCAGACGTGCGAGGTGAGCGTGGCGGGGGCGTGCGCGGTGCACACCTGCGGCGGGTCGGTGTCGTTCCGGTTGATCAACATTCGGACGAATGTGACGTTCGTGCTGTTCTCGGGAGGATTGGCGACGCCGTGCGTGATCAACGCCACGCAGGCTTTGGCGTGGGCGAACCCCTCGTCCCCGCTCTCCGCGCGCCTCTCTTCCGTCGATTCCACCGGACAGCAGGTGTGCCTTGCTCCGTGACTCTTTGCTCTACTTTTGCCAAGGTGATCGTAAACAAGCATGAAAGGACTTAGGGAGTTCTTCCATGTGAGGAGGTGGTCGGTGAAACTGAATGTTTCAACATCATATTTGTTAAATTGGGAAAAAGGATATATTTTGGGACTTTTGCAGGTTGTACATGATCATGTACAATTGAGCTAGCAACATTTTTTTTGGTACTAGTGCCCTCACTTGAGAGGAGGAATTTGCGAGAGAAAAAATCTTAGTGGCTCAAACTAAATTTGATACCTTCAAATATGGTTTGAGGGGACTATTCTAAATCAAGGTGAAGTACAAAGTGGGACCACTTTTTTCCCCAATTTAACGAATATGGTGTTACCCATAATCAATCATATACTCATATGGGAGTTTTGGTTCTTTTGGAATCTCATTTGACTGATTATTGATGAGCTCCATGGGCCACTCCTCTCACATGGAAGGATGTCCTAGGGCATCATCAACTTGGAGACCAGATTTGGGATTGGGAATTGGTTGCTTGCGCCTTGTTATTGAATTTTTTTGCAATTCCTTTCACCGGATAGAGCCACCCACTTGTGTCACAGATCCAAACACTATAGAAAATGAGTTGCAAGCACTTGAGAGTTGTTGCGCAAAAGTTGCCATCTATTGCAAGCAACTTGTCATTCCAGCAAATGTTATTGGAGAAATCTCAAGACACTTGGAAACAAGCAAATTTGCTGTTTAACCCCTCAACGCCCTAGGAGCAAAAAACTTGCTTCATTCCCCGTGTATTCTGTGATACTCGAGATGTTGAGAGATTTAGGAGGTTGTTTTGACAAGCCCTCTCCTAATTATGTATAGTAGTGGTTACACTTGAACCCTAAAAATACCTCATTCTCCCACACAATTGGCCTCACCAACAAAATGAAGTTACAATCCCATTCCCTATATTGGGTTGATGATGCTCTTATATGAAGGATGTAGAGAGCCTTACATGAAGGTGGAGAGGGTTACTCGTTTTGCAGATGCGAGTGACATGGAACAGCGGCGACAGCGCACCTCAGCAAGTGAAGTACAACGGCATCAACGCCATATCCACCATCTCTACCTTCACGCCGGCGCAAATGTGTTGTAAGTACTCCAATTCCAGCATCCTCAGAAACCTTCATTCTAGACACGCAATAACAAACTTTTGTTGATTTCCCTCTGTCAGTTTCAAGAATTTGTCACACTTTTCTTCTGAGTTGTTAAACATTTCCGTCTATTTCTTCTATGATTCTTCCCTCTGTCACGTTTCCCTGTTAAAACACACGGAATTCATGTGCAAATCCCTACATGAAAATTGACGTGCAAATCCTTACAAGAAAATTGACGAAAGTTTGCTGTTAATCTCGCGTAATTGAACTTGAACTTGGACAGCGGAATCGGCGAATCCGGCGATGGATTTCGGATGGCACGACCCGGGGTACATCCACACAGCGGTGATGACAAACCTCACGCCGTCCACGTCGTACAGCTACTCCTATGGCAGGTAAGTAAATATTCCCTATGTCCCTCTAAAAAAAGTCCACATCAAACACATTTCTTGTACCACTAAAAAGCTCCCTCCATTTTGCTGATTTCAAACCTTGAGAAAGCATTTGTCATGTTCAATGATCTCATGGGGCATATTAAGCGATTAGAGAGAGTATTCCCCTCCTAGCAAGCTTGGTCTTGCCCATATGAGGTATCATTGTTACTATTAATCTTTAAATCATTAATGATGAGGAGTTGGCAATATGCACAAATATGAGACTTTTTGCATGGAATTTGGGTGCCCAAATGTCAACATCAAAGCTGGAAGTTTTATATACATTTGGTAGATGGTATATAGATTTTAGAATACATGTGTCACTAGCACAAAGACTAGAATAATGAGGAGCTAGCAACATTCACAAACTATGTACAAATATGATACTTTTTGCAAGGAATTCGGGTGCCTAAATGGCAACATCAAAGCTGGAAATTATGCATACATTTGGTAGATGACATATTGATTCTTAAATGCATGTGTCACTAGCGCAAAGACTAAAAAAACATAGTTAATCGTTTACAAAGAAACTTTTTGGATTGTTTTTAGAGGGACAGAGGGAGTAAGTTTTTTGAACACCACGATTTTCAGACACACGACGTCTCTCTGGTATGATCAAACTCTAATTGATCTGTGGGCAAGAGTTTGAGCAGCGATGGAGCGGGTTGGAGCAATTCGACCAACTTCTCGACGCCGCCAGCTGCGGGAGCAAGCTCGGTGCGCGCGGTGGTCTATGGCGACATGGGCAAGGCTGAGCGCGACAACGCCTCCATCCATTACCTGAACGTAAGAATCCCCACGTCCACTCTTTCTACACTAAATATTGCATTTAGGTTGTCCTACACTAGTTTCTAGACATTTTACACTATTTAGATATTTATGGGGTGTAGTATTTTTCATCCATTTTTGCAATAAACAATATTTAAAGAGTCTAGCAACAACAATTAAGTTGCGGAAAAATAAACTACACCATATAGTGCGTTTAGGTTGTTTTAACAATTAAGTTGCCTTATCTTAGCAAAGTTACTCCATGATTCACCCTAACCACTTAGAGGAGCATGCATATCTCTTTATGTTATAGTAATCCTTGGTATTGTTTAAAATTCTAACTTCCTTGCTCCTTGTCCAACATCTACTTGCTTCCTCCATTGTTTATCACAATAGTTAATGGCAAAAGTTACTATACTCTTAGTACATATTTAAATAGTGCAAAATGTCAAGAAATTAGTATGGGGCAACCTAAATGCACTATTTGGTGTAAGTGGCGTTCAAATCATAAATCATGTGAAATCAAAGTATCTAAAGAATTGCATGCGCCTCTAAGTAGTCAAGTGATGAGTCTTGAGGTAATTTTCTAAGGTAAGGCAACTTAATTGTCAAGGCAACCTAAATGCAATATTTAGTGTATGGATATTGCTTGCTTGAAAATACATTCTTACCCAAGGGGAAAACACGAAACCTCTAAGGTCAAGTTTAGGGTGATGTTTGATGAAGAGGCCATTACACAGAAAAATAATTGGTTGATGTTGTGGAGGATAGGAGGGCAAAGGGTAATATTATTTGTATCATTACATGTTGCTAGTAGAAAATGAGTCCAAATTAAGTGGTCTTAACTAACACAAGCATGTCCTAATAATCTACGCAACTTTGTTCAAAATGTTCAAATGAAGACATCTAAATCAATAAATAATGCTAACTTGAGTTCTATTTTTTGGTAATGTGCAAAGGATTTTGACTTGCAAGACTTGGATGATAAGTGCTAGTGGCCCCTCAAAATGTTCTCTTGACACTCAAACTAAGCATGTCAAGCAATGGCTCTTAATCCTTGAGCGCCCAGGCCATATTCACTTGAATCCATACCCTTGTGTACTTAGTCCAATAGAAGTACTGCCTAAGTAGAGTTAAATAGCTTGAATTTTTTTTGAGTGGTAGTAGACACATGCCTGGAGATACATGAAAAAGTACAAGTCCTTTGACTTTACATTAAGAAGAGGATAAGAGTCAAACATAGACAATTTTCAAATTTAAGCGACCAATATTGGTAATTGGGGTGCTGAGGGGTTAAAATCACTATTCATATTAAGTTTAGTGAACTTTTTCTGAGGGCTCTTCAAAAGTAAATGTAAACTCTTAACAAGTCAATGATTGTGTGTAAGGAGGTGTAAATGATTTAACGCGTTTGTCCATTTCTTTTTTGTAACACTCTCTTCATCAAGCATTACTCCACATAAATTATCACAAAACTAAATGAAAATCTGTAATATCTTGCAAATTGTTCACAAACCCTATTTTTGCAAAAGAAAATTGTTTAAGATGAGAGCATTAATTATTCTTGCGGTGGTTCACAATTTTAAACTCTCATTATGTGTTTGCACCAAACTGTCTAATGTTGTAACATTGATCCAACGTGGCATATGACATGGCCAATCAGCCAATGTGATGTATCTCAAACTTGTGAGGATTGAAGTTTGCCTCTCATGAGATTACAATGTTCAAATATGTAAATGCTAAAAAAAGTGAGGGTATTTAAACCCAACCCTGAGCAATAAATGACTGAAGGGGAGTTTATTTGTTTGGTCGTTTGGTTGTGTTTTTGTGGGTTTCCAGGCGGGGTCGCTTCTTGTGGCAGACGCGTTGTCCAAGAGGGCTGATTATGACGTAGTGCTCCACAATGGTGACATCAGCTATGCCACCGGGTTTCTGGTGGAGTGGGACTCGTTTCTGGAGCTCATCTCCCCCGTGGCTTCCAAGGTCTCCTACATGACCACCATTGGTAATCACGAGAGGTAGGCATTCTTCAATCAAAATCAAATCAATGTGGCGTATCTACATATATTAGAAGAAAATAAAGTTCTAATAAAAACGTTTTTAATAGATACAAAACGTCCTAATTAACACAATTGTGTTAGAAATGTTTGAATCAAAACCTTTAAATCAACACAATTGGGGTGTTGATTCTGGTCTTGTTTTTTAATAGTGGTATTTGGAATTGTTCATAGGACATTTGTCATACAAAGCGTGCCTTATTTGTTTGAAAGAATAAGCTCCCTTGTGTACCACAATCAACACCATATTGACTTTTAACTCTACTGATGGGTCTTGCGTGGGCAATTTTGCACGGCACACATCTTAAGACACTCACAGAGAAACTATGTTCAGAATGACTAAATAATGTTAACTAAAATGAGTCATTGTGAACACTTTTCATTCATTGTCAACATGGTTTTCCTTTGTAACTATGGCTTTTTCTTTTGATGGGGGCTTGCCCTTTGGGCTTGCCTAGTGACTGCTTGCAATGTGAAGTTTTTCCACTTGCCTTGTTCTATGGTAAGGAATTTTTGTCCCCTTATTTAGTTAGGGCAGATTGTGTTAGCCTCCACTTTCACTAAATTGGGGTTTGCCAATTGTTGGTATTGGTAGTTGAATCTTGGTGGTAGGACACATTATGGCACATGTCCCATCCGTGCAAGTCCCATCTCAATGTGAGATCCCAATTTTGTTGAGTTATTAAGGACAAATAGGAATTTTCAAAAAATGTATGAATATCTTATGTAAAAGTAATTGATGAAACTTGGGCTCAAGGTGTGATCAAGTAGAAAAATTAATTCAAACTTGAGCAAAGTACCATCCTATTGACGCCAAATCTTTCAAAAAACATTGCCATGTTAGCAAAATGGAATTAACCCAGATGTGGAACTCGGGATATAGTGCAAATCCAAGTCCAAACTTTGGGCTCTCACAACCAAGCAGATTTCAATGGGACATGTGGGATGTGGGACATAGTGTGAACCGCCCTTTAACTTGGGTAGGGACAATTTCAATGTTAGATTAAATCTTATTTCAGAGGGTTTCAGAACTTGTGCTACTGGTTTCTTGCAAAATCAAATTTTCTTGAACGTGGTTTTTAAGTCTGTTCCTTTCCTCTATAGTAGAAAAAAAAATTGCCATGATAGTTTATAACGTTCTCTAGGCTAGTTTCTTCACTTTCTTGGCTTTTTTATTTTCTCAATTTCTCACACAAGCAAGAGAACCAATAGTTGCACTTGTTTGCACTTCTTAAGGTGTAGAATACTTTTTGGACATGAGAAAACATTGTTTTTATCTCTTATGAAAATTGTCTTAACTTAACAAGCAAAATCAACTTGAGAAAATTTGTTTTACGTTTTTTAATCTATTGAGGGCAAGACTTGGAAGAAATATTTTAGGGGTTCTTTTGAATTTGTACCGGGGCCATTATGCAGGGACTTTCCGAAGTCAGGATCAGTATATACCAAATGGGATTCCGGAGGCGAATGTGGAGTTCCTTATGAAGCGTACTTTCCAATGCCCCAGGCTGGGCCGGACAAGCCCTGGTACTCATTTTCATCAGGACCAGTACATTTCACCCTCATGTCTACCGAACACAATTGGACTCGAGGCAGTGAACAGGTCTGTTTTCTTACCCTTTTTTTTGTTTGCGTAATGCCCTCTTTGTCAAGTATTACCCTATTCATAAACCATTTGAAGGAACACTCACATTCATTTATTGGGTGGGGCGGATTTTATTGCAAAATTTGAGTTCCAAGAAGTGCTATACAAGTATTTTGCAAAATCAAGCATTATACATTTCTTCTTCCATTGACACGTACTTTTGTTCTAACCCTTAATCACAAAAGTTCCCCTATGGTTTACGCTACACTAAATAGTGCAATTAGGTTACCTTACCCTAGAAAGCTACCTCATAGTTGATTGCTTGGCCACTTGGAGGTGCATACAACTCTCTAGATATTAGGATTTCACATGGTTTGCAACCCAACATTGCTAGTTTTTTTTTTTTTTTTTTTTTTTTTTTTTTTTCCGCGACATTGTTGTTGTTGTCAAGCCCTTATTGTTGTTAAAAACCATTTATTACATTAATGAAAATTAGTGTAATATCAATTAATGTTTATGTTGTGTAAAATGTCAAGAAATTAATGTGGAGCACTTAATTGCACTATCTAGTGTAGGTAATGCTCAACACCAAAGAAGAAATTACAAAACAAAAATAAAACTCACTCAATAGGTTTTGTGTCCTTCTCATTTATTTATTTATTTTCTACCTCTAAGTGCCATTGTTGTTAAGCATTACCCTAGATGAAGTACATTGACTGCTTTGATGCAATTCTCATTACCAAATCTAAATATTTTGGATGAGTATTATACGTTTGGATGATTATTACAATTTTGGGCAATGATATTAAATGCGAAAGTTTGATTCATGGGAGTAATTTGCTTATTTATCTTCATTTTTGAAACAGTACAACTGGATCCAAGCGGATCTTGCCTCGGTTAATCGAACCACTACACCGTGGGTCATATTCCTAGGGTAAGTTTTGTAATTGCCATTTGCATAATTGGTTTTCTTTCTCAACCACAAAATAGAGTGTAATACAAGGGGAGAATGTGACCATGAAGTTTTTGAGACAAAATAAAATCATACTAGTAAAGAACTTAAACTACAAAATATCAGGTTTTTGAGCTTTGTTATTTAGTTCCTTCAATTGTAACATCAACTGACTCATAACCTTATACAAAAACCATTTTGCATTTAGTGTTCAGGCAAGTGATGTTATTAACCAACACAGATAAACAATTTCATTAAGACATTTGGATGAAGGAAATTTGGTCGACACAACAATGGAAAATAAGTTTGCAAATATGGTTTGTAATCTAGATATTGGACGTTAGATATTGGACGTTGGCACACTTTGTAGTTAAATTGCCATGTTCGCCCAAAATATTGATGTTCAAGTGGCAAGAGCTTTGCAAATTTTTCAAATGACTAGGATTTGTTAATCTCTTTGTTAAAGCAATAATTTTTTTTCTTCTTTTTGAGATTCTAAAGTAACTTGCTTGGTGTCAAAACCTACTTTCTTATTGAAACTTTTTGAATTTAAACATCACGGGTATTGAGACTTTGGCTTTTTTTTTATAGACATCGTCCAATGTACTCGTCCTACGTGGGAAATCTTGCTGTTAATATTCTTGAACCTGCGGTGGATGTACTCTTTGCGCCAGAGATTGAACCCTTGCTCCTAAATGCCAAAGTAAGTTGACCACTTTCTTATGTTTATGTCATATCTAACCAGTTATAGATAGTTTTAAAGTTTAGAACTAAACTCTTTGCCATAAGGTCAAGCAGAAACTAGAAGGTTTTTTTTGTTGATTTGTGACCTCTAAATAAATTGTATAGTGGGGTACAACAAGTTTATCAATTGCTTATTTTAAGCATTCATTTTTTTTTTGGTGAAACATGGAGTATAATTGGTATATTTTTATCAAATTTTTTTGTCATTGCATCCTTATGCAATTCCAATCTAGCATATCAAATTTTAGTTCCTAAAAATCAAAACTCCATTTTTGGTGAATTCTTTTGTAAGGAATTCATAGTTCTACACGATAATTGATTGAAAAACATTGGTGATGAATTTTTGAGATTTGATTACATGGATATGTAGGAAACATCCATACGCACATCATCCATGCTTAAAAAACCCCCTTAAGCAACAAAAATATGGTCTACAAAAGATTCAGTGAAACTTGTGATAGGCCCAAATTTTATAAAACATAAATTTTTATTTTTTAACTAGCTTTTCATCAAGTAAAAAAAATATCATGTTTGGAGACACGAACTTGGTTACAATATGTGAGTCAAACAACAAATTTTGATTTTCATAGAAATTTATATGTTAGAAGTTTCATTGAATCTTTTGTAGACCATATTTTTGTTACTTAAGGGGTTTCTTTTAGCATGGATGATGTGCGCATGGATGTTTCCTACATATCCATGGAATCAAATCTCAAAAATTCCTCACCAATGTTTTTCAATCAATTATCATGTAGAATTATGAATTCCTTACAAAAGAATTCATCAAAAATGGAGTTTTGGTTTTTAGGAACTAAAATTTGATAGGCTTGATTGGAATTGCATAAGGATGCAATGACATTTTTTTTAACAAAAATATATCAATTATACTCCATGTTTCACCAGAAAACTGAATACTTGAAATAGGCAATTGGTAAGCTTGTTGTACCCCATTGTACAAAAAGATTCTTTGTAGGGGACTTTATGTTGAGAGAATTTAATTCTAGATTGCTAGTAGAAAACAAGGCCTAAATCAAGCAATCCTAAGTCAACACAAGCATGTCCTAATCAACACAACTCTGTTCAAATTTTCCCAATCAAGATATCCTAATCAACAAAGTGATGTTGACTAGGGTTTCATTTTCTGGTAGTGAAGATGTGGACAATTTTGTGACATCCCTTAGCAATGCTTCTTCTACTAGCGACCAAATGTCAAACTGGCTACATTTTAGAGGTCCATAATTGGAAGGACCCCTTGTGATTGCAAGAAATGGTGCTTTGGTTGCCAATAGAAGAAATCCTGTTCTTTAGTTACCATGGGTCTACAAGAATCCACACTTGCAACTTGCTTTCATCGTTTAAGATTACTTAAACATGACATTTATTTATTATACATTTTATTATACAAATTATCATCAATAATAAGTAGGTAAAATGAATTCAAGTTTTTCTTTTACAAAAAGTCTTTGTTTTAATTTATAGTTTTAGAGAAATTACCATGTGTTGTACATACCCCTATGCTTTTGATTGCAACTCTTACCAATAGTGGCCTCTATATATACATGGTTTCTTACCTAAAGTGTACACAATGTGGACTTAAGATCTAGGGCTAATTTTGGGGTGCACCCTTAATATTCAATTTGAATGTTCATATCACATGCATACACCATTCCAAAACCACATGTCAACATGTGATGACACCAGTGGAAAAAAATGCTTAAATCAAGCAATTCTAATAAACTCAAACACACACTAATCAACACAACTCTAATAGTGTGAAATCCTCTTTCAGTATCCACCAAAAAGTAAGTAGTGCATTGTAAGTATGACCACTTAATCACAATCAAGTTGAAACAATTGTTGAATGATTTGGAACTTATATATACTTTAATGCTTGATTGCCCTAAGGTGGGTTCATAGTTCTAAACAATGAATAGAACATATGTTGCATTTTATCTTTGTCTTTTTGTGTTCATTCAAAATAATGTTTGAATCTTCAAAAAAACATTAGTTTCATGACAAATTTGGCATTCACAATACATTTGTGTTTTTACCAAGATATTTATGCACATTAAAACAAAATAGGATATGGGTTTAACCCCTGAGCGCCCCAGGACCTCAAAATGGGGCGCTCAGAAATGAAAAAGTTCTTGTTTTACTTGTTATAATCTTTCTATTGGTAAGCTCAAACCATTTATCCTTTTCCTTATACTTTGGAGCTTGTCTCACCTACCATTCAATACAGTTAGATTTTGTGAATCTTGTTTATGATGACAATTTGGTTGGATTGAGTGTGAGTGGGTTCAGATTTTGATGAATATGGGCTGGACGCTCAGCGGTTAAGAGAGTTGAATTTGATGGGATTGGCAATATTGCAGGTTGATTTTGTCATTTGGGGTCACGTGCACAACTACGAGCGCACGTGTGCGGTGTACCAAGGCACGTGTATGGGATTGCCTATTAAGGACAGTGCTGGTATTGACACGTATAACAATACAAATTACAAAGCACCTGTGCATGCAATCATTGGCACTGCAGGCTTTGTTCTCAACGATTTCCCAACAAGCAATGTAAGTTTGAACTCCTTTAGCCCCTAATCGTCCTTGCAGACGTTTTCTCGACGTTGGTTAATTCAAATCCTCCTTTATATCTCATTTACTGCATGGATGGAAGTCATTTTTCTAAAGATATTGTATGAAGTTGTGATCATATCCAATGGCTGGGTCTAGTGTTACTTAAGTACATATTTTTCTAAAATTACAAGTGTGGGCGTATGTCAAGTTGAAAATTGCATTGATTTTAGTTCAAAAGTGGCCTTGCAAAAATGAAGTTATAGATTTAAACAACCAAAAGATTTCAAAAAATCACCATGTTAAGAGAATCTCATGTCAAATCCATTCTAACAACTTTTACTCAAAAAATGTTAATATTGTGCTCGTAATCAAATTTAGAAAGAATTTGATTTTTTTACTTTCAAAATTTATACAAAAATATTGGTGACAACATTAGTGAATCTAACCATACAAATGGAATACTTTCATTCATGTGTCAATTGCAAAATATTCTTCCTAATAGTAATTTATGACAACTTCTCACAAGTTAAATTTGGAGACATCTTGGACGCTTAGGGGTTAGGGCCAACTTCATGTTGGCTTGGAGTTGGCTCGGAATCAAAAACAGTACAAGAGAAATTGTCCAAATTGACAAGTCCAAATTGACTAAACATGTTAAAAGTGACAAAAATATGTTTGAATTGACACTTTCAAATTGATCAAAAATGTCCAAATTGGTCTTGTTCCATTGTAGTGATAATTCGAAAATAATATATAAACTTGTAGTGAAAAGCTCAAACTCATTTGTTATTTTTGAGTTTTATGGGAAACAGCAAACAAGTTTATAATGTGATATGAAAATGTAATATGTAAACTCATCTATGGTCTTGAAGTTTTCAAATAAGTAATAAATGAGTTTGTAATGTAAAGGTCAAATTCATTGGCTATTATCCTTGACATAACTAAAAAGTTTGCAACAATACACAAACTCCTTTTTTTTGTTTTTGATTTTTCTCAACAAACAAGTTTGTAGAAAAAAGTACAAACTGGTCCGAGTTTGTATTGCAAAGTGCAAACTCGTTTATTATATTTTGAGTTTTCTAAGTACAAACCAGCATGAAATTTTGCCCTAAGTTTGGCTTAATCCTTTGTATGTTTACAAGTGGTTGTCACTCGGAGTTTTATATGCTTGAACTCTAATGAGTTTTTTTTTTGTTTTTTGTTTTGTTTGGGCAGCTCCCATCTTGGAGTTTGGCTCGGATCAAAGATTATGGGTTTGGGTACCTCCAAGCGGACGCGAATCTTCTCAACATTCAGGTTTGCTTATAATCCTTTCATGTTTAATATATGCCCAGGTAATGTAAAAATTAAGTTTTGTAAAATTAAGTTCTGTTATGAGAAAGAAAATGCTAAGATAGAGAATTCGAGTGTGTTTTGTTGGTCAAAAATAATATTGTACTTTCATGTAACTAGACATGATCTCAATGGTTGGATCTTGCTTAAATTTGTTTGATGAGTGGTTAAGAAAGACATGGTAATATTAAAAAAGGACAAAATTTTGAGGTATAATCATACTTTCCATATTTAATCAACAATTATCTGTCACCTTACTTAAAGTGGACTCCATTGAAAATGTGATTTTCTTACAATTAACTACTTTTTAAAAAGCAATATAGCTTATACAATGACCCATTTTGTCCCACTCCTTGCTATATAAAGGACTACCAGTATGCCTTGTCCATGTTTGTCCATGTTTTGCTATAGTCTCTCTTAAATTTTGGTGATTTTTCACGCTCTCTTCCCCTCCCCCTCATTAAAATTCAGCTATTTGGTAATGGACACATACCTAATGCTTGACAGTCAATGCTTCATAATAAACAAATCAATCTTTAAATTTTTGATATAAATAGAGAGTTTTGAATTTCTTGTGACTAACAAACACTATTTGTTTTATAACAGAAATAAGTGGTCCTTTTGTTGAGTTTGTTGCTTTAAAGACACCTTGGTATAGGAAGATGACGTGATGCAAAATTGGCCTTGTTGGCAATTCGGATCCTTAGAGATTCTAGCTTAAAATGTACTATCACATTCTAAACGTTGAAGCATAGGGTTCATCTTGGGTATATTTATAATCACCATTTTGGAATTTCATCGGTGTACTTGTACACTGTACAGTATCTAAGAATGTATGTAAAGGTAGTTCGGAATCCTTTTTTCAAGTGTCAACAAAAATGCAACAATAATTAAGATAATTTGATGATCAGAACTATGTTCATGTGCTAATATGGTGAAGATAAGGGTCATTTTACATGTGATTATATTACTCTTATTCAGAGAGAGATTTGGACTTCTAATTTATTTGATGACGTGGCAGTTTGTATCTGCAACAACCGGAGCTGTTGGTGACCAATTCTATTTTACTCGATAAAGCTTTCCTTGTTTTTGGCAATTGCAAAATAGAATATATGAGAGTTTTTATCAACACAGTCCAAGAATGGTGTTCTATATAACCCAAGCATATCTTTCTTTAGGGGTTATTTATTTTATTTTACAAGAGCAAAGGATTCCTCTCTTTCATTCTTGGGAGGGATTTTTCATTGAATTGGACATTGGCACCTTGTTTGTTGGGTTCCTATTTTTGAGAGAGGCAAAAAGACCGCAATATAATTGGCACCTATTGTTTCGTATATAGTCCACTTTGCAAATCTCTGCATTTGCTTGTTTCATTACGAATTGTCACTTTTGTATCAATGGACTTTGAAGCAAGCATCTTTGTTGTTGAAGGCTTTTGTTATTTTGGCAAGCAATACGTGGAATGTGGCATTTTTAAATTAATCAAGAAAATTTATTGCCTCCTTTGGGACTTCTTACAATGTTTCTTAATAAATCCCAACTTTTTAATAGGTGTCTCTTGTTATAGTGCCAAGGGTTTGTGTAAAGGCCTGATAAGGCGAGCAGGATGACTTTCAGCCTCAAAAAACAAAGCTTTGTTGAAATTGAGAACTCTCTTGATCTAAAGAATATGTGAATAACCGAATGTCAACTTTTCACAACAATCACATTGCATAAAAGGGTTTAAAGGGTTTCATAGATGTCAAGCAATTACCACGTGACATTTTTCAAAGGACTTGCATTATTAGCTCTAGATCGGAGGGGAGGATGTTTTGCCATTGAAAAAAAGTTACATTGAGCGAAGCTTCCTTGAGAAAATTTGAGTAGGTATCATACTCAAAAACTGATTCAAGGTTATAGATGGTGTTACAAGGACAAAATCTCTTGTAGCATAGCTACTTGTTTACAAAAATAAAAGATTATGAATGGTTGAATAGTGAGTTAGGAGTTTGAGTTTAGAACACAATCTCAATATCCTATATAAACTAATTTCATGATTTCATTTTTCTACTCTATTACCAAATGGTATGAAACATTTGTGACAATAAAAAAAATTTAAATTTCACAACAAGGTGAATGCGTAGCATAGCAAGCGCCAACCGCTAATTTCTTTTGAAGAACCTAGATGGTTTTTTATGTGGTCATTACAAAGTTCAACTTGTTTTATTTGCCATTTCAACCTGCTGATTTAGTTGACCGTGCATTAACCCTTAAATGATCAACCAACCATAGTACACAATATAATATGATATATTTTTCTTGTATTTGGAACACATCCACACCTTAACTACATTTGAGATCAACAAAGAAGTTAGAAAATAGATCAATGCGGTTTTAGAGAGCTAGTCAAGATCCCCAATGAAAACTTTTTTTGGTAGCAAATGCCAATTATACAGCACCGTACATATTGTGTACTATGGTTGGTTGGTCATTTAGGGCATCTCCACTGGTGCAGACTTGATCAAAGTTTTCCATTTGGTGTGGCAAGGCCTGAAGGCTCTCAATCTCCACCCATGCTCTTTGAAAAGGTGGCCTAACACTCCAAGACATCCTAGAAATAAGCAACTGACCACTTATCTAGAGAAGTAGAGAATAAAGATCACTAAAGCTAGGGTGAATAGTGCATGAATAATGACTTGGAGAGTGGCTTGCTAGACTTGCCAGCTAAGAGAGTTTGAGAAGATCTTGAGAAGGGCCTGGCTACTTTTCATCCTCTTTGAGCAAGCCTGAGCCACCGGTGGAGATGCCATTAAGGGTTAATAGCCGGCTCTCCCTAAACGTTGAACCGGAGAGGAAGTTTAGATGTACAGAAGCCAGTACAAGTTCACCACCTAACTTCATCCATGGACGACTTTCATTCATCCACATCCCTCCACCCTGGCACGTCCCCGCTCCCTCCCAAAGCGAAGCTTGGACGAGCTTGTGACTCATCTCTCGCCGGGGGCGTTATCTTGCCATTGCCCAAGCCTTTCAAACATCTCAAACCAACTCCCAAATCCTTCCTCCAATCCAAAATTCTTCACTTAACTTAGATTGCGACACACTTCCTCTTCTCGAGCTTACAACAAAGTCTCTTGCAGTAGCGAGGATTTTCAAATTTTATCCTCGGGATTTAGCAGCAGCAGCGATGGCGATGGTTCCCAGTGGCGAAGGGGACGACGACCGGACCGCTTCGTCTGCTGCGACGGCGGCACCGGAGTTCGGCAGCTGGAGTGTCGGCGGACCTTCTCACCCGACCTTCTGCTTCTTCAAAGGCGCTGCGGATGGGTTGTCTGGCGGACTCATGGGCTCCGTCTTCGGATTCGGTAATCATCCATCGTCAATGTATTGATGTTTCGAAGTTTTTATTGCCATCTCGGCATTTCTCTCTTTTGAGTTATCAATTGAGAGTTTGTTTACAAGTGTTAGGGTTTCGAGGTGCTTGTTCGAGGTTCTCTCGGTCTTTTCCATGAAAGAAGCAGGATTAGGTTCATTAAGAATGCCTCTAATCCCTTCAATTGAGAGTTTACTTGTAAGTGTTAGGGTTTCGAGGTGCTTGTTCGAGGTTCTCTCGGGTTTTTCCAGTAAAGAAGTAGATTAGGATCGTTAAGAATGCCTCTAATCCCTTCATTTCTCTCTTTTGAGTTATCAATTGAGAGTTTACTTGCAAGTGTAAGGGTTTTGAGGTGCTTGTTCGAGGATCTCTCGATTTTTTCCATGAATGAAGTAGGATGATCTTTAAGAATGTCTCTAATCCCTTCATTTCTCTCTTTTGAGTTGTCAATTGAGAGTTTGCTTGTAAGTGTTAGGGTTTCGAGGTGCTTGTTCGAGGTTCTCTCGGTCTTTTCCATGAATGAAGTAGGATTAGGATCGTTATGAATGCCTCTAATCCCTTCATTTCTCTCTTTTGAGTTATCAATTGAGAGTTTACGTATAAGTGTTAGGATTTCGAAGTGCTTGTTCGAGGTTCCTCGGTTTTTTTCATGAAAGAAGTAGGATTAGGATCATTAAGAACGTCAATAGATACTCTTCATATCTTTGGATTCATGAGAATTCTTTTCGTTTCAGTCTTTCTTGTGACAGTGCCGCTCAGGATTAGGCCGCACTACAAGGAAACCATGGTTGAATCTACAAAAAGTTGACAAAGATTGTGACCTAATCTACGTTCTGTTGTAGATTAGGTCACAATCTTTGTCAACTTTTTGTAGATTCAACCATGGTTTCCTTGTAGTGCCGGCGAACAAATTTCTTGTTCATTTTAGGTTTTTGGATGTTCTTGGCCGAGGTTTTGACGATCCTCTCTCTGAAAGAAGTAGATTAGGATCATTAAGAACGTTAAATAAATACTCTTCGAAACGCAAGAATTCTCATGAACCGAAAGTTATGGTCTTTCTTGTGAAAGTGCCGCTCAGGTTTAGGCCGGTGAACAAATTTCTGGTTCATTTTAGGTTTTTGGATGTTCTTTGTTGAGGTTTTGACGATCTTGTCTCTGTGAAGGAAGTTGATTAGGAGAATTACGAAGGATTAATTTGAGTCTTTCAGCTGTGCTAGAAAAGTTATGTCGTTGTTAATCCTATACACCGGTGTATAAATGGCCCTGCTAACCAGGAATGGCTCTGAAATGGCTCAGAATGGCTCAGAAATGGCATAAGCAATGGTTGCTCTCAGAATTTCAAACCGAGAGTTCGTGTTCAATCTTCAATGAAATATTTTGAGTGATGTCATGTTAGAAAGATATTGAAAAAGTACTTCTAATGAGCTTTGTTACACGTCATAACTTAAATTACTGAGATTACAACAAGCAACTGAAGGTGCATAGTCAGGGATTCTCGTTGTTTGCAATATGCACGATAATTGGCGGCACTTTTATTGAATAAAACCAAATATGTGTTGCTCGTGATGCAGGGTCTGGACTGTTTAAGAAGCAAGGATTCAAAGGAGCTTTGAGAGAGGGTGGCTCGTCTGCCAAGGTTTTAACTTCTTACTAACATTTTACGAACTTACTTCAACTCTCAATTGTCACCTTCATGCCATGTTTACCTAAATACGGACTATTATGATACATGGACTATTCATGTATTTATGAACTATGCAAAACATTGGGAGGTGTCCTGATGTTTAGACAAATATTAGGAAATCTGCCATGTCTAGATAAACTCAATGGGAGATCTCCTGTTTTGCAAAGTCCATATTTAGTGAGTTAAACATGGCATCTTCTTCTGATTTCTCCTTTTGTAAAATTTTAATCAGCTTCTATTAGAACCTCCTCTGAAGGATGCGACAATATTTAATTTCCTACATTAGGTTTTTCTCTCATAAACGAATTGTTCATCTTAAGAGGAATGTAACGTACACGTTTGAAAATATGTATTCCTTTATTCTATACCAAGATTTTTAGATTAATTTTTTTCTTTTAGACTAGTTTGGTTTACTTGATTCTGAGTCACCTGGGGTTTGTGTTGATCATGCAGACGTTTGCATTATTATCCGGTGTACACAGCATTGTTTCGTGCTTTTTGAAACAGGTTCGAGGCAAAGAAGACGGTAAGCATGTCTTTGTTTCTCATGTTATTTATTTTTATAAATAAAATGTTTTGCTAGAACGATCTTTTCGAATTTTATGCTTATGATATACGTCGTTTGGGGGGTGTGGCACAGCTTGGAATGCAGGAATTGCTGGCTGCGCTACTGGTTTAGCACTAAGCACTCCTGGTATGTTCATCTCACTCTTCTTATCCAGCTCAATAATCCATGATGTATGTGAGTGTTAACGTAACCTAATAATGGCACAAACACAGATCTTAATTTTTTCAAATGTAATTTAAACTTAATAGAAACACGCGGTCTTATTCCCACTTGATTTTTCTCCCTCTATTGTGGAAGTCATATCACTCAAAGTGCTTAATTGTTTGATTTAATCCACCACAATTACGCACCCCACTCCTCTCTTTGTCTGCGAACACAGCTGGGGAAACCCTGGCAGGTTTTGCAGTCTGTTTATATATTTTTATTTTTACATACAGCATGGCTTGTGTTTTTATGGTATTTTTTTTCTGTTTAGTTATTTGTGATTGCAAAGAGTGGTTCCCGTATGATCCCTTTCACACTAAAATTGGCTTGGTGAATGCAGGAACACCTCAAGCATTGGCACAGGGTTGTCTAAGTTTTGGAGCTTTTTCCTTCGTTTTGGAATACATGAATCGTACTCGGCCTGCAATAGCAGCAACATCACGTACCAGCCAGTCATGTACCAACATCGATAAACACCTCCACTTGCTGCACCTTGGATTACCAGTGCTTGCCCCTTTCACTCTGCCCCCTATCTCTGGTGGGTTGTCTTTCCTGAACCAGGAGTTCGGAGGGAGGGCAAAACCCTTGTAATTCTTTTAGATCTTAGCTTGTGGTGTGTTTGTAGGAGGAGCTCTGTTTTACCATAAATGGAATTCTTTTTCTGTTTGCATTCGTTTCTGCCATTTGGAGTTTGATTTGTTGCCTAATGAGGACGGTTTTCATAACTTTCTGGATACAAATTACTTAGGTGGGAGTATTTTGATATGAGAGTGTTTGGAGTTTCTGTTAAAGCTAATCTTAAGAGAGGATTGGTCAAACTGCAAAGTTTATTGCAGGATAGCAATTTCTTTGGAACAATTCTTTTTCTTACAACTTGGATATGGGAGAGCATGGTGGGTGTAGATTAGTGGATCCTCAAGCGCTGTGAGGGCGGCTTTAAAAGGTTATGGAACATAAAATGTCATATCAAAATTTCAAATTATTAAAATACACTAGCAAATATACACTTGATGATTGATTGAAGATTTGGCATTAAATAGAAGAGGAGGGGTTGTTGATCGTGGCCAACATGAGATCAACGTGGTGGTCTCTAAAATCTGGACCGAGGGGGATTTTTATACTGGCTTGAAATTGAGAAACTCAAATGGTTTCTAGGTTTCCTGATTAAGTGCAAATTGTTTGTCATTTTTGAGTTTCCCAAGTATGGGTTTGTTATTTTTGAGTTTCCCAAGTATGGGTTTGTTATTTTTGAGTTTCCCAAGTATGGGTTTGTTATTTTTGAGTTTCCCAAGTATGGGTTTGTTATTTTTGAGTTTCCCAAGTATGGGTTTGTTATTTTTGAGTTTTTCATTTACTAGGTCACCACGAGACTCTGCTTTGGGGCTAAGAAAGTACTACCCTTTCTAGCACTACACCATTATCAAAGAATAGGTTGGACTTGGTACGTTGGAATCAACCTTCCTTGTCGAAGTAATGGATTTTTTGATCCCCAAAAAGTCACCTAATATAAAGGTGGACTTGATTCTACATAATTAGCACTCCTTGTTTCCAAAGAACACATTCATGTGAACCCTAATCAATCACCTAGTAAAAAACTAGACTTGATACTACTAAACCAAGGGAAAATTTGAAAAATATCTTTTTGAGTTGCCATAATCTAGAAAATACCTTGAAATTTTTGACATAAAAAAACCACCTCCAAAGAGGTTCCATAGTATTATGGTGCAATTGTGGTTGGAAAAATGTATACGACCCACCCTCGCAATCACCTACACATGATTTGAATTTATCTCTCCTTTTGCTTTTGCATTTTACTATTAACCCTTTAAAGACCACTCACATTTTCCCAAAATTCACTAGAAACCAGGGCAATAAAATTAGATGTGCATTTGGATCAAATATGGATCTAATTTTAATAATCCAACTGTACAAATGTGGACACCTTGTTTGTTGTGATGTATCAAAATTTCAGCTAAATCTATTGTTGGAGGTGAAATACTATAATGAATGAGTGAGCCGTATATGGAAACTCTCTAGTTTTTCATGCTTGTGTGGTTTTGAATGTTAACGCTTCATGCAAGCTTTGGTTGAGAAAAGCCTTACATTTCTAGAAAGCAAGGTTTCCCACCTTTCCAACAAGACTCTTTTTACACAAAATAAACAAAAATAGCAATCACAAGGTGTAGCTAAGTGGACAAAAATGGTCAAAAATCCCCTTTTTTGTGCTACCCTAAAACAATTCTACAAGAAATTTGATATTTGTTATGGAAATCTGATTGGTGAAAGCAATATAGAATTGGCCTTAATTGTAGGGTGATTTTTTTTTCAAATAAAATGATAGTATCATTTCAATGGATTTTGAAATACTACAATTGTACTACTACCATATAGAGAAACAATACAAGCATATTCCTTAAGCAATTTGAATTTTTTTAAGCATGCACAATTGAATTGTGGCATTCTTCTTGGATGTTTGATGTATTGTGTTGTTGCTTTGATCCATCTTTAACCAAATATGGATATGTAAGTTGAGGCCATGATGTATAAACACCATTATTTATCAACTCACATATCTGATTCCATTGTTGTTTCTTGAATTGGATGCAAAATTCTTATGATCACAAGCATTCTTCAAGATCATTTTCCAAATTGTTGAGTGATTTTATTATATAGGCCAAAAACTACTCTCTCAAACCAAAATTTGGTTTGGTGGTCTCTAAAGAGTTAAACCGTTTTCTCATGTTTGATACCTATGTTTTCTAGAACTCATACACATCAACACATTTGCATATTCATTTCTATGATTAATAGATTTGGCTTTGGTGAACGAAGTGTTTGTTGCAAGATTGGGTGTAAAAGCATTGCCTTGGATGTGCGTGCTACTCAATGTATCATTGCAATATAGGTGTTTTATAAAATCCCTATAAGGTTGTTTTTGCAATTTTGAAAGCAAAAGAGTGCTTTTCAAAATAGAGCAAAATAGAAGAATATTATCTATTCAACATCTCTAGTCAATTAACATTCTCAATTGACTCCTTCAACCATCGCTTCGATTTTATTACCTACTAACATGTTGTCAAATATTATAATATAAACTTAACCTATCATAATTTACATACTCATTTGAACCCAGAACCATCAAGTAATAACACGTTGCAGATGAATACATGAAATTGACACCCCTTAACAACAAACACATTCATTTCAATCCTTATTCATCACTAGGCACGATAGGTTTTAGGTTCCATATGAATAATTATAAGCGTGTTAAGGGGTTCCAAAGCTGGGTAATTTTATGCAACTAAATATGTATTTATCTCAATCTCTTTTTGAGATGTTGATACTTCACAACTGTTTTTGAAGCTTGTTTTATTTATTGATTGATTTCTTTATTTATTATTTATTTATTTATTTATTTATTTTCTCACACAAGAAGACCCATGCTTGCATTATTGCACACCTTGCTACGTGTGCAAGGTATATTTGTTGGTTTTCTCACAAGATAAAATAATCTAGTTTGATGAAATTGCTCATTTCTCTCAACAGAGAAAGATATATCGAGAAACATTTTTATTTTCCCCAAGGTTTGAGACTTCCTATTATGTACACATTATGGACAATTTCTAAATCTTATCGATAGTACATGTAACGGTTACAAGTTTACTGTGCACATTGTAGACAATTCCAAACCTCATTGACATCACATTGGTGCCAAATTCAAACATACCGTATGTCAAGGAAAATGAACCGCCATTGCTCTCCCATTTTGTTTTTTTTGGCACCTTGTTTTTTGGCGCCTTACTTTTTGGCTCTTCCAGCCTTGGCTTTGGCGGGCACCGATGCCCGTGCTGCATCGGGAGCAACGGAGCCCGCCTTGGCATCAGCCGCGATGAGGCTCTTCTTTGCCACCTGCGCCGCCGACGGCTCCTTCGCCACGGCGGGCTTCTTCTCCACCACCACGGGAGGTTCCTTCTTCTTGAACCGGTCGCACCCGCATGGGTCGTACTCGTCGTCGACGTCGGAGATGGGCTCCTCCACCACCTTGGGCTTGGGCTCGTCCTCAGGGTACGTGTCCTTCAGTGGATTGTACTTTATCAGATGCGCTGCCAGAAACTCACACGGATTGCTTGGCCTGCATACGTCCCCAGCTTATTCGCAATTCCTTTACTACATACAATCACTTCGTTCGAACCTTACCCTCCGATCTTTGAAACTAACTTAAGACTCGTCTGTCTAGGATCATTTGTTTCAATAGGAAAAGTTCAACATGTGGTTTAGGGTTTTGGAATTTGGAGTGAATCATGAGACTTGCATAGAGAAATATAGCGGATTGCAGGAAATCGTGAGAATAGCAGCAAAACTTGAGAATTGGAGGGGAATGTGAGAGTTGGAGGGAATCTTATTCAGATTCTTCACAAGGAATTCTAGTAGGGATCGTGGCAATTGAGAGATTTGTATGTCACATGCATTTCTAAATCTAAACTCTCCAAGCATGGATTAGTTTAGTTTCCTTATATGAAGGGATCAAATTTCTACATGATGCAGTTTACAAAGGCCTAAAGGATTAGCATGGCATGGTTTTTTAGGTTTTGGATCTTTGGATGGCTTCCAAAAATCTGGTAAAAACACAACAGTTGTGGGAATATGAAGACTGGTGGAGACTTGGTAATGAAATGGCAGGGGGGTTTTGTGGTATGTTTGGGTGAGTTTGGTTTGTTTTCTTTGAATGTGTTTCAATCTTTTCAAAAATTAAAACTTTAATGGATTGCTGTGTTTCTATGTTGTAGACCACGAAGGCGCCATGAGGTTGAGGAGATATTTGGGAATGTTGTGCACATCTTCTAGAACTAAACTCTTCAAGCGTGGATGAGCTCTTTATCAAAAAAATCTCCTCTCCTTGTAGCTTATAATAATTACGTGTTCACTTGCTTCTTAAGAGATGGTTCTTTCATTATTCTAAACTTTGGGTGGAACCAAAGTCAGCATGGATGAGCCCTCTATTGAACGATCTCTTCATGCATTTTTTCTAAGTTTATTTCTATTTGCTTTAAGGCCTGTCTTGTTTGTTTGTTTGTTGTTCTAGACTTTGGACTAAAACCAAACTCCCCAAGCATGGACAAACCCTATGCAGTTCATTGATTTCTAATAAAGTAAAGACATGGCCTCTTGCCACAAGTGTGAAGCAGGGAACCTACCGATGGGCTACAAGCGCACTGAGAGCTTGAAGTAAAAGTGGCACTATGTTCTTTTCCTGTGTGCCCCCCAAAAATATGCATATGAAAAGCTCTGCTTTAGATGCTATATATGAAAAAAAACAAAAATAAGACAGAAATACAAAAGTCAAGCTTGAATCCATGTTTTCTTTAAGTTGTAACAATTGTTAAGGTACACTAAATAGTGCTTTTAGGTTGTCCCAGACTAATTTCTCAACATTTTACATTACATAAACACTTACTAATATTACAATAAATTTCATCAATAACCACTGCAATAAACAAATTTAAACATCATGAGGACTTGGTAATAACAGCAATGTTGCGGAAAAATAAATTAATGTCATCCAAGCTGTAAAGCATGTGCAACCCTAGTGTTTAGAGAGTTGCATGGCCCCCCTAGTGACCAAACAATTAGTCATGAGGTAACTTTCTAGGATAAGGTAAGGTAACCTAATTGCTAAGGCAACCTAAATGCATTGTTTGGTGTAGAATGTTTGCTAAACATAGCCACTATTGGAAACAATGGATAGAGGCACTAGGGTTGAGGGTTTAGTAATTATAACATAATGAGATGAGGCCTCTTCCTTTTGCTCCAATTTTTTCATTCCCTCCATTCCAACATGATTGTCCATATTCAATCCCCAACTTTGTTTCATTAGTTTTTGAGTAAAGTCATATGAACATCATATTCGTTAATTTGGGAAAAACGGTACATTTTGGGAATTCAAATTTTGAGGTGAAGGTTTTAGGTGATCACCTAAAACCAAGCTTAGCGTTTTTTTTTGTACACATGTCTTCACTGGAGAGGAGGAATTTGCAAGGGAAAAATTCTTAGTGGCTCAAATTGAATCTAATACCTTTAAATCTGGTTTGAGGTAACTTTTTGGGTTTAAGGTGGAGTACAAAGTGGGACACCTATTTTTCCCAAATTAACAAATATGGTGTATATGGAATTTTCCTTGTATTTAGTTCAAAAATGAAATTGGCAAACTCATGTAGTTAGCTTCATTGATTCTTGTAGTACAAATCTTGGATTCATGTGAACTTTGATGTTTTCAACATAATCAATGAAAGTAGTGCAAAGTTGTTGTGATAAAAATCAAAGACAATCATTTTGGAACAAAAGGAGTATCAAGTCAGACTTAGTGAAATGGTAAGGACTCAACCTTGTTGCCTGATTTTGGGGGTCTTTGAAATTGGTTATAAGAACACCATATTAGATAAATTGGGAAAAATGGTGGGACTCTCACTATTTCTGTCATTATGTACAATTGAGCATATTACAAAAAAACAAGTGTGCATTTTCTTGTACAATAGTGAAATCTTAGTGGTTATCTCCAAGAATTTCAAATAACTACAACTATGACCTATAGCTATGCCTACATTTATTACATGTAAGATTAAGGTGGAGTACAAAATCGTCCCTCCATTTTTCCCAATTTACCTAATACGGAGTTCAAGGGAATTTATGCCCAAAACTCACTCGCAGAATCCCACATAAAGAACCCTATCTAACAAACCCACAACATTGTTCATACAAATGACAAAGGAACTGTAGAGACTATTAGGTCAAATGATCAATCATGTAATTTCAGTGACACAATTTTTGGAACACACTCAAGAACCCTAGGTAAAGAAGAGGTGAAAATGTTGCAATGAGTGAGATGGTTTTTTAAAGTGTCTACTAGCTTTGTATTTTTGTCTTGCAAAAGGATATAGAATGATTCTCTACTTGCTTACAAGTGGCTCCCAACTTTCTATCCTTTATCAAGAACTCTGAAATTTATGAATTCAATTTACCCACCGAACTCTTTTTACTCTTACCCTTGTTGGAAGAGAAAACCTGTTTTTGACCTCATACTTCCTTATTTGCACCGTGAATATGTTTCTACAATTTTCCTTTATGAAAAAGGAACTTTTTTCAATTTTTTCAAAGTGACTCATTTCTACAAACACTCACTAGAGGAGTTGGTTCAAAAAACCAGAACAAACAACATGATACTAGAAACCATACAACTTTGTAAACGTAAATATTTTTGTGTAGAGAAATGAAGCAAATTTTTAACTCACTAGCCACACTCGGATTGGTGTAGCTTTTTCTTCAATTTTTTGTTGCAAAGTTAGTGCCATTCGAATTGCCTCTTCTCCCTGCAAATAAACCCAACACAAACTTAATATGTTCTTATACCTTTTGTTTACCATAGATTTGCTGATACTAAAGAGGAAGTTTATATTTAATTTTCACTTTACAGCATTTGGACTTTGAAACCCTAGTTTCAAGTTGGAAAAAATATTTCTCTTTTCTACTTGATGACTAATTTAAGTACTTGTGGACTACTCATGTAATATGGACTTTCTATGTCCTTGAACATCTCAAGATCTTCCCATGATTTCTATTCTTGATATACCTCCCAATATATTGAAAATATCTTTCAATGTTTTGCAAACCAAAAAACTTTTTGGATTATAATTTATTGGGTAGTCCAAAAGTAATTAAACACAGCGTTTTGTAGCAGCACTTTCAAGCACAATTTTTATTTTATTTTAATGTCATTGTTACCCTAAAAAATGGGGTTTGTTTGCTAGCTACTGAGGTAGGTTAGGGTTTACCTCAATTGGATCGTCAAACCACATATCATTGTATGTGGGTTTATCCTTGAAGTCCGTAAAGAATGGCTCTTGTGGCTGTGGTTCTATAACTGCCACACACTCCAAACAAACAAAAAACATGTCAATTTGCATTCCTAAGAGCAAACTCAGAATCCTCCAAAAAAAAATAGTAAAAGAAGATTAAGCGCAGTTTTCTTTAACAAATATTGAAATAAACTTCCCAAGTTTGAGTGCACTTGCAAAATACTCAGTGAGTCCCAAAATGATTGTCCACTATCAATTCCCGACTTTTTTTCATGAGGTTTTGACTTTTAAGTAGATTGTATTGAATCTTTCATGCATTCAGTATAAAATTGAAGTTGGCAAACTTGTGCAATTAGCTTCATTGAGTATTTGTAGTATATATAAGATTTGAATTCAAATAAACTTCCTTGTTTTTTCAACTGATTCAATGAAAGTAGAGCAAAAATGTTGCAATAAAGAATAAAGACTCATTTTGGGACGCAAGGAGTATCAAATTGTTATTTACTGCATTTGGATTTCCTTCCACTATGTTGTTTTTAGATGAACTTACACAAACCAAAGTCCAAATTTGAAAACCATGTAAAATGAAGAGAAATTACAACTTTTTGCTGATTTTTGGTTTTATAAAATTATGTTGAGAAATCGTTTCAGAATAGGATCAATTCATGTTTGGAAAGTTTAATTTTAGAGGGTGTGTATGGCGTTAAAATCTCTTGATCACCATGGGCTCTTACAATCCATATTTATTCACCTTCATAGTCCAAAATTACATAAGATATGAATGATTTAAGATTTTGAGCAATCAGAATCCAACCTGACTTCTTTATGCTTGGTCTTGGGCCCATTTTTTCCCAAGATCTCAGAGGTAAAAATTAGGTAAGGAAGCTTGCGTAGTTTGTTGTAAAAACAAATAGGTTCTCTAAAAAACTTGATAGAAAATTTGGTGAAGATTGATGAGAGGAGTGATATTTTTTAAGTTTCCAAGGTAGGGCAACTTGTGATATTCATGGGAGTGATAAAACTATTTATGTATACAAACTTGTAAATCAAGGATGAACTCTTCATGTATGTATGCATATGTATGCATTTGTGTGTACATTCATCCAAATGTTGGCAATGCTTGTTCAAATTAGGTTATTTTGATTTCACATGCTTATATGAAATAAATGGCTATTTATGGACTATTCAAGTAAGTCTTTGCAGTAGTGCTCAAAGGTTGAGATGAAGGTTATTTTGAAATGTAACTCATAAAAAGCAATCAAAATAACAAAAAGCACAACATGCCTCAACAAATCAAGCTCAATATAGAAAATTTGTTGGAATGGCACTTTGAACATTGGAAATTTACTGTGCCTATACAATGAAATTTCTATGTTAAACATGAGATGCCAAGGCATGTTGTGTTTGTTGTGTTTTTAGCTTGCTTTCAATGGACTTTGTTTTGGTTGTCCAACTTCCAAATCAGAATGTTATTTTGTTTATGAAAAGGATATTCTTATGCACTTCCAATGATAGTAATCATTAGTTCTACCTTTACACTAAGCAAAAGATGGAAAGATATTTAGGAGGTCGTTATTAGAGGAAAAATGAGCTCAGGAGAAAGCCCTCAAGGGAGGTGGCTAGAGGGATCAAAAAGATTAAATTGTAATGTCCTTTCTTTATATATATATATATATATATATATATATATATATATACATATACTAGTGGACCCTTGTACCCGCTGTTTCGGCAGAGGGCCATCACGGGAGGGGGTCCTTGCAAAAATATCAACATGACCTTCCTCATAATCACCTTCTTCAAGCTTCTTCTCCTTTCCGTTACAATGAGCTTACTTGTACTATGCCTACCTACGCACTTTGCCTCCTTCTCTAGGTGTCCACCCCCTATTCCCGTGTAAACCTCATTCCCAAGGACAACCATAACCGCCACATAACCATAGAAATAAGAATAAACGCCACATAACCGCCATTTAATCTTCTTGGAGCAACACCCAACTACCCAACTAATAGAGATTTTATTCTATTACAAACACCCAACTACCCAACTCATGAAACCAAGCCTATTAGTAGTATAGATAGACTAGTGGGCCCGTGTACCCGCCATTCCGGCGGAGTGCCATCATGAGAGGAGGTCCCTGTAAAAAAATTAACATGAAATTCTATAAACTCTCCAAACTTAGCTCCTATGCCCATGACCCATCCCATCCCATGTTTATGATCCATCCCATGTCCATGGCCCCCCATCCAATGCCAGTTAGTAAGGTAGAAAATTCGGTTACAACAAATTTGATTATTAATTAGTTTCTCAACCGCCTTACATTCTATTATTTTGACACGCAACTACCCAACTACCCAACTAATAGAACTAAGTCTATTATATATATAAGATAAGAAAGATTACATATATATATATATATATATATATATATATATATATATATATATATATATATATATACTAATAATAGGCTTGGTTTCATTAGTTGGGTAGTTGGGTAGTTGGGTGTTGCTCCAAGAAGATTAAATGGCGGTTATGTGGTGTTTATTCTTATTTCTATGGTTATGTGGCGGTTATGGTTGTCCTTGGGAATGAGGTTTACACGGGAATAGGGGGTGGACACCTAGAGAAGGAGGCAAAGCGCGTAGGTAGGCATAGTACAAGTAAGCTCATTGTAACGGAAAGGAGAAGAAGCTTGAAGAAGGTGGTTATGAGGAAGGTCATGTTAATATTTTTGCAAGGACCCCCTCCCGTGATGGCCCTCTGCCGAAACAGCGGGTACAAGGGTCCACTATAATAATTCTATAATAGAATACAATCTATTAGTTGGATAGTTGCAAAGCTCACATGCTCCAAGAAGATTAAATTGCGGTTATGCCACGGTGGTTGTCCTCAAGGATGGGGTATACATGGGGATAGGAAGTGGCTAGATTATAAGCTGATAGCCTACCACCGGAACGGCAGACCATGCACGGATCCACTAGTTTCAAATAAAAAGAGACTAGTGCCTTATACCCGCTTGCAACTTATGATATAGTACTTCATGAGGATACTTTCATTTTACATTGTTGTACTCTCTTTGTTTGATGAGTGTCCTTACTTGATTGGGAATTCTAATTGTAGTTTATTCTTGTGTCCCACTAGAGGTCCTTGCATTAGTGATTGTCATGTTATAATATTGCTTTGCATCATCAAATCCTTTTGTCATGTAGCATGGTACATTTGAGTACTTCACAAGGTAGAGACCCTTGTGTAGGTACCTTACCTATGCTTCTCCTACCTCAATAAATATGGTAGTGTGTCAAAAACAAAATAGGATTAGTTGCAAGGTGTGAAAGTCACTTTTTGAGTTTGAAAGTGTGAAGTAAGGTGTTAACGCATTGTAACTAGTAGAAAAATTAGCAATGTTGTAAATCACCTTTTTAGCAAAAAATTTTAAAAAAAGAAGGAATATTTTGTCCTTGCTTTGGGTAGTCTCACATATTTTTTTCTAACTCTATTTCCTTTCTATGGTGCATGACACTTATAACCAACAACTCCCAATTCAAGTGGTTAGCATAAGACTTTGTCAAAAAAAAGTTATCAAAAATTCAAGTTCACCAAGATGAAGCTTAGGGTATGTCCCACTTGGTGGTGGAATTACTTTTGAGCTAATGAATATATGTGTTATGCTTTTGTATTTCTTATTTGACCAATAGTTGTTGATTATGGGTGTCATGCACTATATATTTTCTTCAAATTGATCTTATCTTTAATGTTATTTTTTATCCTCTCCTTCCCTCGCTTCTCCTCTACCTTCCCTCCTCAAAATTCATTTGACTTTTCACCCTCCCTTTCCATGCTTTTTCTTTTCCCCCTTCCTCTTTAATAGAGAATTTCAAACTTCTCCTATTTATAAAGAATTTCAGAAAAATTGGTGTTTATAAAGAATTTCAAATTGTCTATCATCCCCTCCTTTGATAGAGAATTTCAAGTTTTTGGCTTTGACAGAGAATTTTGAATTGTCCCTCAACAAATAATTGATGCTTTATGACAAATGAAAGAGACTTGGAAAACTTTAGGTTAAAGTGATACAAACGAAGTTTTGGAAATACATTCATGTGTGAAATTGGTTATTGATGCATTAAATCAAGCTATTTTTTTTTATAAAATAAACACTGTGTGTAGAGTTTAAGAATTCTGCCAACATAATGAATGGAATGGTTCTACGTTTGGAAAAGCGATGCCTTTACTATGATTTTTTGGTTTTGAGTAAGTTATTATTTCATATTTACTCAGTTAATGCATGCTTGATATAATCAACAATGGTTTTGATTTCACAATGTCTTACAAAATAATCTCTCAATATTGATTATGCACAATGCTTACAAACATCAATATTAAGAGTATATTGGAGATCAAAATCCTAGGTCAAATATTATATTGAGATTGATTTTAGATTACAAATATGAATGTTCTCAACTTGCACTCTCAAATTGTTATATTTACTTCCCTCTAGAGAAAAAAAATGGAAAAAATGGAAAAAATGGAAAGGCAATTTTTTTTGAATTTTCATAACATTAAATGAAGATGAATATGTGTACTAAAATGCAAATTTAATATGATTTAATCAAAAAAACTTATTGTAAATCCTTCAAACATATTCATTGAATCAATTATTTTATGATTTATGAAAACATATGAAACATTGCTTAATTCAATGTTTTAGAATGAGTTTTAATAGTTTTTGGTTTGATTGTTGTTTTGATTTTTTTTAAATCAATCATTTTAGGTTTGATAGAGTCAAGGGTTTTGAAAACTCATTAATTGATTGACTCAAAGTGCCTGAATACTATCTTGATTACTTAGCATTGAAGTAATGCAAATAATTGCACAAGAATAGAATTGGTGCTTTCAAAGGACAAAAAATGAATCACAAGGTAGAAATTTTAAGTGATTTATGCTACATAAACAAGGAAAACACTAAGGATATAAAACTTGGTTTGAAAATGACTATAATTCTACAAAAGAAAAGATCTTAATGTTTTGCAATTAAAACAAAACTACAGTTGCCTTTTTGCTATACTATCAAGATTTTTAAGCAATTTGAGACCCAACTATATGAAAAGCTCAAAAGATGGGAGACGACGACAAACAACCACGTCTTTGGTTGTCAAAAGAAATCCTTTCCGCTTTAGAAGAAGACGTTAAAGGGAAATATAAAGTTGAAGATGAATTATTTTCTAACTTTTCCAATGGCTACAATTACAATACAAGCAATTATGATGTTCGCATTCCCATTCGCTCTGCAGACTTGCCAATTTCAGTAAATAGAAAAGATTTAAGGCAAGTTTGGATCCCAGAACAACCACTTGTGCCTAATGATAGGACCCGACGATCTAGTCTATGGGATTCTGCTATTGGACTTAATAATGACTTAAGAATCTACAATGAAGATTTAGAATTTGAAAGAGAGTTTAACCAAGAAATAGGTGAAGATCAAATGAAAGAAGGGAAGAGGGCATATACAATAGTGAACAATATTGAAGCTACTAATGAGTTGTCCAACCTATCACTACAATCTAATACAAACTTAGATGTTGAATCAAATAGGCAATCCTCCATTGAGCTTAATCAAGCAAGTGCAAGTACAACCGTAACTAATGTTTTGGAAATTGAGAAATCACATAAGGATCCTTTAAAAATTGAGATGAAGAACTTAATACAAAAAATTGATAAAATGAAGAATAGTAGGAAGAATAGTATGGCAGAAAGACTTTCAGATCTTTTAAAACCAAGACTACCTCCAACCAATGATGATGAAGTCAAAGCCAAAGCTTCTATAACAAAAACAATTTCAAATGATAAAGAAAATTCTCTATTGAATCCTTTGTCATTGAAAAAGAAGTCAATTGCAGAGCGAATGCCTCCAGAGTGGGTGGTTCTTCTTCTAGGTTGTTTACTTGGCCTTTCCAGTGGTATCAGTGTGGTTATTTTTAACAAGGGGGTATGTATGCTTCATAATTTGCATTTTGTCTCCTAATGTGGAATGCCATCAATCTCAAAGTGCATATGTTGTAATTTTTCTTTTATGAGCTAAAGTGGGTTAAGTTTCCAATGCATTAATATTCAAGTTCAATTGTCCGTATGTTAGTATTTCTACACAAGGTGGATTATTTGTGTTATTTGTTTCATTGTTTTATTGGTAGTTTAACAAATTGTCATACTCTCTTAGGAATCAAAATCAAAGCATGAAATATATATGTTATGTAGAAAAAAAATTCTACTTTTTTTTGCACAATAAAGAGATTGAAATTATTAAATGATTGATATTGACAAGTTCACTTTGTAAGGTTTAGTATTACCAATAAATTGTAGTAATGTTGATAGGTTGTAAGATTAAAATACCAAAACAATTTGAAAGACATAGCTTATTAAATTTTTGTAAAATTGTTCATCTTATACAGGTACATTTTATACACAATTTGGCATGGAAAGGAACACCCACAGAGGGATCAGCTTGGTTACGTAAACAAAAGCTTGTTGACGTTTGGCATCGAATCTTGACAATTCCAGTGGTTGGTGGAATTATTGTAGGAATGTTCCATAGTGTCACAGACGTTTTGGATGCAATCCGAGCCTCTCAACTTCAATCACCGCTACAAGGCGATCGTAATAGTAGCAAAATTGATTGGTTAGCAGCGCTTAAACAAGTCATTAAGGCTTTTCAAGCAGCATTGGCTCTTGGCACTGGTTCATCTCTAGGTCCAGAAGGTCCAAGTGTAGACATTGGTAAATCATGGGCTCATGGATTTTCAAACATCATGAAAAATAGCAAAGAAAGGCGGATTGCACTTGTTGCAGCTGGTGCTGCCGCTGGCATTGCTTCAGGTTATTCAACATATTTGAAAATTGTTTAACATTTATTTAAGTACAAATTTGTTTTCTCACAAATTTCCATTGTATACACATTTTTGTATTTGTGTCTCATGTTGTTATTGTATGAGTTAGTACACCACAAATGCATTATATATTTATTTGTTTAGAATGGATTGTATGCATGAATTCACACCAACATGTACTAGGTCCTCTTTTCTTAATGTAATCTTATTGCATCAATTTGAAATTGTAGGTTTCAATGCACCAGTGGCAGGGACATTTTTTGCCATTGAAACAGTGCTAAAACCCCAACATGCTGAAAATTCTCCTCCATTGACAACAGCCATGATTATACTAGCCGCGGTGATATCATCTGCTATATCTGGAATTCTCCTTGGTGAAAGTCATGCATTCACAGTCCCACCTTATGAATTACGATCAGCTGCTGGTACATTAAATTTCAAACCAAAATCTCAACTAAAAACATGCCAAATCCAACTAAACTCTAAACTACAAAGACAAAAAATCACACCATAAAAAATCCTATCCATACATACACAATTACACATCCTCTAAGACCCAAACCTCCCAACTAACCCCACCCACCTCCCTTCAATGAAGAGATCTTCCTATGCAAGTTTTAAAAAGAAATAAATGTAGTTTTTTCTCCACCATGTAACATGGATCATTTTCTATTCATATAACTTTGAATTTTTCAAAACTAGTAAAACATTCCCTATCAAACACCATCAAAAATGTCACTTCTTTATCATCCAAAATAACACATGTACACATTCAAATATATATATTCTCCTTTCATTTTTTTTGTTTTCATGTTTTTTTTATTTACATATATATATGTATAGCAAAATTGCGTTATTTTCTTTGCACAACCCTTGATTGTTAATACAAAATGATGAAGTATACATATAAATATACATATATTTCATTGTGCCTTTTTGTGTGCTTGCATTACAAGAAAAATGTGTTTTAAATGTCGTTTCCACAATGACTACAATTGAGTCATTTAATAACTATTGTGGATATTTGCACTTGTTGTGAACCAATTTTCTATGCATGTTTTTCTTTTGCAGTGTCATGTTTGTTTTAGGAAAATTTCATGGATATCCTTGAAGTTTGCCTTATTTACATAGATACCCATGGTTTCTCAAAAATTGCACAAATACCCTTGGTCCACAATTTTTAGGCATTTGTCTTGTTATGCACACTACTTCTTTCATGACCAATGTCAAAACAAGGAGTGCAATAGAATGGAAAAAAAAACATCATGCATCCAAGGAAAAAAGAAGGGGTGTGCAAAACATACTAAATGCCTAAAAACTATGGACCAAGGTTATTTGTGTAATTTCTGAAAAACCAAGGACATCTATACAAATATGGCAAACTTCAGGAGTATTCATGAAATTTTCCCTTTATTTAATTTGTATATATATGTAAGGTAGGAGGTTCTAAAAGCATCCACTTCTTCATAGAAATTGAGTTTTCTTTGCTCAACCTTGAATTTTTATTACAAGTTATGAAGTTTTTGGGCAATAACAAGGATTTGGGAATTAGTGAATGTGCAGAACTACCACTCTACATCCTTCTGGGAGGCATTTGTGGCATCATGAGCATCATTTTCACTTGCCTAGTGGCATGGTTCACTGATGCCTTTGAGTTTCTGAAGCGCCAACTGGGGGTGCCCCCATCAGTCACCCCGGCAATTGGAGCCTTTTTGATGGGGGTTATAGCTTTGCAGTACCCGGGGGTGTTATACTGGGGTTTTACCAACGTGGATGAAATCCTCCAAACCGGAGTTACGTCCACTGCCCCAGGGAAGGGGCTGCTGACTCAGCTTACCATTGCCAAAATTGTGGCCACGGCTATGTGTAAAGGGTCCGGGCTTGTAGGGGGGTTGTATGCCCCCAGCTTGTTTATTGGCTCTGCTGCTGGTGGCGTGTATGGGAGTATTGTTGGTGAAGCCATCAATAAAGTCACTCCTGGTGGAAATGCCGTGGCTCATCCTCAAGCCTATGCACTAGTATGTGTCACCACAAACTTTGACAAACTTTTTGCTGATTAGTTGTCGTTTTGGACAATCCAAAGTCAACCCATGCCATAGCTACAAGAGAGGGTAACCCAATGAGTGGGTAGATCCGCAAAAACAAGAGAAATTTAGCAAAAAAAGATGATAAAATGATTTGTTGAAATTTGAGTTTATCAAATAAGACTTGGCCAGATTTTTCAAAAATACATAATCTATCTATATATAATAGATTAGGATGGTATTAGTTGTGTTTGTAGGTCAAGCAATTTAAGTTATGAGCATGGTTAAGCAATGTTTAAGCATGGTTAAGCAATGTTTACGCATGGTTGCCTTGATATCAAGAGCTCAAGTTTGGAATTTGAGAGCCCGAGTCAGCGGCTATCATGTCCATAGGACACGGATCATACTAGTGAGGGTATAAATATGTAATCAATATCTAGTGCATGCACTCAAAAATGTTGGTTGAATATGAGAGCTCTCCTCAAGCATTAGGATGAATTTGTTGAGACTCCCTAGAGATGTTGCAAGCTCCTTTGTTGAGCTCCTAGACATACTCAAACGGCAAGGTGTGGATGTTACAATCTGTCAAGGGTTAATGATACTTAGTCAATGTTATTGTTTGCATCAAAGATGCTAACACAATATTCATGAATTTGGGAAGAAACCCAATTTTGGAACTTTTGGATATTATGTCCTTGAGACTTGAGAGAGCATTTAGTAAATATTCTTTTGAGAACATAAAAATCTAGTCCCAAAATCAAGTTTTCCAAATTAACGAGTATTGTGTTTCTCAAGAAGTACATGTCTAATAGTTTAGAGAGATGAGGGAAAATCATATTTGATTTTACAGTTAAAAATCTTGTTTCAAGAAAACAAACACAAAAACTGTATGATAAGAACGAAGGAGATTTTTATAACACAAGGTCTAGTACATAAATTGGGGTCTCTTCTAGTAACCAAGTGTGTGCAACAAATTCAAAAGAAAGATTGGACCTTTTCAGAGTTTTGGTTTTAGAGGACGTGTATGTTGTTGTAAATTCTCTTCATTGCAACTTGTGTTTGCCTTTATGATCCAAAACTAGATAAAATTTTGGAATTTGAATCCATTTTTGTTTTAGAGTTTTTTATTATTAGATCATGTGGATGCCATATGTAACTAATTTTGGGCTGCAAAGACAAAACTTGGACTATAGAGGAATAGAGGGTCATGAAGATTAAGAGATATTTTGATGTGATGCACATCTTTTAAGGGTAAAATCTCCAAACATTGGGTTGCTTGGCCTTCTTGGTTGTACTAGATCTCTCCACACAATCTATAATGGCCTTAGAGGGGCCCAACTTTCAGTTCCTCTTTTTGCTTTGTGGCATGAGCTTTTTGTTTGTTTTTAGATTATGGGGTGTTCAAAATTCATTCATAGATATGACATAGATTTGCACCAAGAGATCTCTTGATAAAAAAGAGCCAAGTTCATGCATAGAGAGTTTTGTATTCAAAGGATGTGACTTTTACTAGAATTTCTCAATTGGAATGGTCTTGTGCAATGTCAAAGAGATTTTGAGCTTCCTTGGTAAAAATCAAATATTTCTCATTTTCAACCAATTTGTTTGAGTGCATGCACCAGATATTGCCTACATACTTGTATCATAAGTAAATGTTTCTTGAAAATCTATCTAGTTATTCAATTGATTGAAATTTCTACCTATGTATTTTACACTTAAGTTAGCTAGCTTTCTTACTATTTTTTAGATCTCCTTGCTCATTGGTCCTATACAATCTAGATTTGCTTTCATAGAATAAGATTAGTTAAATATGCCATTAGAATATACTTCTATTGTACATTTCAATGATTAATTGTAATGTCAACTTACATTATTGTAATGTGGATTTTCTTAATTTGTAGAAATTTTTAGAAGAATTAATCTTTGCTATTTGATATTGTTCAAGGTACTTTTCCATTTAAATGATTGACTAAATGAAATGATTTATTTACAAGACAATTTTTTTAATGAACATTTTTTGGGGGTTGTAGAACAGGTAGGAATGGCAGCTTTGCTTGCTTCAATGTGTTCGGTTCCTCTTACATCGGTTCTCCTATTATTTGAGCTTACTAAGGATTACACCATTTTGCTTCCACTCATGGTAAGACCAATATAAACATATTTCTATTCATTTTTCCTCTTTTTTAAAACCTCCATTATAATTATTATAAATGGAAATGTTGCTTATTGCTAATAGATTTAGGGCCTTGATACTGCCATCCCCCTCTTTTACAACATTGTTTAATTTTTAGTGGGTTTTGGGGACTTTATTTTGATTGAATTTAGAATTAAATATGTATAAAACCAAGTGATTTTTTGTTGGTGTTTCAAAATGAGAAATTGTAATCAAAATTTTTTATAAGGAAAGACAACATTCTATTATCTTTTTTAATCAAAAAATTTGATTGCAGTTTATCATTATGAAAAAACCAACAAAAAATCACTGGGTTTTATACATACAAATTTTAATTTAATTATTTTAATTGTCCCTAAAAACCACTAAAATTTGAACAATGATGTAAAAGAGGGGGTGGCAATATCAAGGCCCTAGATTTAGGGAACTACTAGTGCAACACCCTACATTGTTAATGCACATCCCAAAATCCAATGCAAGCATGCAAATTAGGAATTTAATGTTAATATTTTGATTTAGATTTTAAGAGTTGTTTCACCTCTATTATTCTATGGATAGGTCCTAAAAATTTAACTTGCAATTGAAAATGTAAGATTTTGGAACTACATAAAGCAATAATTTATCAAGCTTTAGTACAATAAATGCTCAATTATATATTTCTTCATTTTTTTTTTTTCTTTTAAAAAGTAATAACACCACAATAAAAGAAAATAGTTAACCACATGAATTAAGAATTTTAGCATCAAATTCTCAATTTCATGCTCACAATGGACCTTGAGGATGTGGCATTTACAATATGGGAGTGTCAATTCAGCAATTCCTCACACTTACCATACAAACTAAATTTTTCTTTAGTGTTTGTATTACTTTAGTACTTTCTCTAAAACTTTGTTCGTCTAAAATTTCGTCATTTCTTTTTCCATCATTGTATGAATCAAATCAAGAGGTTGGCACTTGGCATGCTAAGTTTTTCAAAGAATTCTAAATGGCGTGTAATTCAAACTTTCTTTCGAAAATTTTGCCAATTGATAACATGGCTTTTCAGTACATTTTCAGATAGAAATCAATCTCATAGTCTCAAAAAGAACATAAAGGAATTCTAAAGCTTGCGTGGTTTTTTCTTTAAGTTTGTGAGTGATATTAATTTGATTTTGCAGGGTGCAGTAGGATTTGCCTTTTGGGTGGCAGCCTTGGGTAAAAAAAGCCATATTGTTAAATTCATAAACCAACAACATTTATTTAGACGTGCTTTAAATGCATTACCATGTGGGCGTATGTGGCGCTTTTTAAAAGGTGGTTTGGGGTTATCTCCAAGTGGTAGTGTTTGGCACTTGCTAAGCAATACTTCGGATGAATTACTAAGTGGTCAAGTTTGGCGGCGAGTTGAGGGACATTCATCCGAAATGGAGCTTGTTACACTGGGTAGTGATGATGATCCCAATGTTGTGTACATACCAGACGCACTTCTGATGAATGAGTGTAAAGTACGTCCAATTTTTAAATATTTATAGTTAAAATCTTCTTTTGCATATGTTTAATAATCGGGTTTTAAACCAAATTCTTCTTTGATGTCTTATACTCTCTTTATCCCAAAATGATTGTCCTTGTTCTTCATTGCAACGTTTTTTTGCTACTATTTTCATTGATTGTGTTGAAAGACAACATAATTCATGTGAACCCAAATTTTATTCAAATATAATCAACAAAGCTAATTGTAAGAGTTTATCAATTTATATTTTGAATTGGATACAAGAAATATTTTATGCAACCTCCTATATATGTATATATGTATGTGTATATGTATATATGTATACTATATATGTATATATGTATATATATGTATATATGTGGTATTGAAAATTTATATTGGGAGTGGAGGGAGTAAATAACCATAATAATTACATCATCTATACTAGCAATATGCATTGACCATATGATGACAAAACACTTCTTTGGATCTTAATTGGTCAATTCTTGAGTTTATAGAATGATCTAGGGAGACATTCTTGTACACAAATGTCAAGAATCTTGATTATCCTAAGCATTCATATCATTCTTATTTGCAAAACTATCCTATGCCTCCAAGTCCTTAAGATTTTCATTATAAAAAAAAAATGCATAAACAATTGGTCCACAATAACCGCAAATGTTTACAATGAATTCAAATGCTCACAAAAATTATTAGATGACTCAATTATAGTCATTGAGGATATTTATAATTAGTGTATAATAGTCATTTAGGGCATATTTTTCATTGTGGTGTTTATTGTTTTGGAATCGAAACAACTTCACATTAGCCTTTAAAAAAGACCTATATTTAACACAAAGTTTTTAAAATTTTGTAGGCAGCAGATGCAATGTTCAAAGACTTTGTTAGAGTGAATGCAATGACAACCGTGAAAGAGAGCTTGGGTGCAATGCTAGCCGGTGCACAACGTTGTGCAATGGTTGTAGATGAAAATGATCTTTTGGAAGGAATCATGTCTTCTAGTGACTTGCAACAAGAAGTGTTTAGAGCTATTGAAGAATCCATATATTCTGATACTCCAGTCATTATAGAGGTGCGTTTTCTTGGTTTGGCCAGATTTTGAGCTTCCTTGGTAAAAATTCTACATTTCTCATTTTCAACCGGTGTTTTTAGTACATACATCATATGTATTATCTATATACTTATAATCATATAATATAATTAACCTCTAAAGGATGTTGCCAACCAAAAGTGTTGGCTATATTCATACAAGGACCATTTAGTACTTGAAGAATTGACTTTATGACAAATGTCAAAATTTCCCAAAAAGTCTTAGTTGACCATTAATATGTTTGTGACTTATTTTGAAATTTACAACTCCAATGAGATTCATTTGCTACTCAAGTGCCTTGTCCATATACAACACAAGAGAGGGTATACAAAATAGCAACATCCTTTATGGGTTTTAAAGGTATCTTGAAACTTTAGCTGACTTTTATCCAACGAATTCAAGTTTCAATCAGGTTTTTTGAATATTACATTCAGCTAACTTTCTATTGTTGCTTTGGATCTCCCACTCATTGATTGTGATTTCTTATGTTCCTAGTACTTCAACCAAATTCAATTTGATTGTGCAAACATACCAATGGTTATATTTTAGAGTTATCACTAGCGATAGTTTTGATCAATGTCCAAGTAGATTTTCAGTTCCACCAATAAATACCCAATATTTCTCATTTTCAACTTGATTTTTAAAGTGCACACCAAATAATACTAACATTTACATTGTAGTTATACATTTTTGGAAAACCTAACTAGTTTTTTTTCCTAGAAACTCAAATTTCTACCAATTTTTTTTTTAATTATGTGTGGCTGACTTTTTATTGTTTTTTTGGATTTCCCTACTCATTGGTTTGGATTGTTGTGGTTTAGAGTTACCTAAAAGATTTTGTTTGTTTGTTTGCAGACGGATACAATATTGGTTGCTGCAATTTGTACTAGTAACATTGAAAGTGGATCCAATGGTCAAAATATTGTGGTTTGTTATCCGGACACAAGCCTTAAAAATGTGGAGGAGTTGATGCAATCTCGTGGTATAATTCAGCTTCCGGTAGTTACTCGCTTTGGTAGGCAATGGCAAGAACGTGGTCATAAGGTGGTTGGTGTGTTACACCGCGAGACAATTCTACAAAGCATCAAGTAAGAGCATGTCCACCCTTACGGTAAGAGCACCCATAAGCGTGAGTTTAAGGGTTTTGAACACAACGACTTTTAGTAAACGTCTAGCAAACTATAGGATCATATTAGCAAGAGGAAAATAATGAGTTCGTACTTTTGAATTTATTATTTGGATACTGTGAGAATAAGCTGTGAATTTTTAAAGAGCAAACTACCATTGTGCCCGTAACAATTGCTAAGATTTCATGTTCACATGTTGTACATCTCTGTCATTACATTTATTTACTTCCACAGATTTTTCAAGATTTCACAGATCACGCTCATGGAGAGCCTCACAAGGATGGGTGCTCCTACCTTACTAGTCAAATTTGATTCACTCATTAGAAAAAAATTGTCCTAGATAACTACTACAACAAATGTGAATAACCTAAATGACTACACAATGACTCAATTACAATCGTTTAGGACATTTGCAGCCATTTAAGACCAATTGTTTATTGCACATTTTCTTCTAACAACTAAAATTTCACTTTTATTTTTGAAAAGCCCTCAAAATTCTTCTCTTCCACTAAATGAGTGGGGAGATCCAAAAAACAATAGAAAATTAGTTGTATGAAATGTCCAAAAAATGGTTGAATCTTGAATGAACAAAATCAAAATAGCTTAGATTTGTAAAAGTGTCTAGTTATAGTATAAGTATACAAGTAATATCTAGTACATACATTAAATAAACATCTTGAAATTGAGAGATCACCAGTAGAAAACTACCAAAAAATCTCGTTCCACTTAACAAAAATGTGAAGTTCATTGTATTGAGTTCTTTGTTTTCAATGTAATTTTGTGTTGGGAACCGAGAACCCAACACAATCAACTTCACATTTTTTGTTAAGTGGAACGCGGTTTTCTGGCAATTTTCCTCTAGTGATGTAGAATTTTTATCAAGGAAGCTCAAATTCTTCAATAATACTTGGCCCCATCCTTGCCCACCAAGTGTGTCTCACATCAATAGTCAATTGATTAACCACCACGTGGAGTATTAATAAAAGGTCACTAAACTTAGGATGAATAATGTTTTGACAAGCCATTACTTGACACACTAGGATTAAGTGCATAATGGGTGCTTGGGGTTGTTCTTGAGGCCATTTGAGCAGATTTATTGGGTTAAAATGACTCCTAGTGTATAGCAGCCCAAAGTTGCAATAACAAAGGAATGTATGAATGTTATTATTGATAGAGAAAAATTATAATTTTACCAATTCAAAATTGTGATTTAAGACGTCTTGGCTATAAACACAAAGCTTTTGAAATTGGTGACCTATGCCATTTTACAAACTTTATCAAGTGGCAAGCCCTTTTAGTAGAACATATAGGATATTTTATTTTATGGTTTGGTTTTCAATTTTGGTATATATGAACTATTTGGAGAATCAAAATTAGAATTCTCAAAATACATTATAGCCTTGAATCTTTTGCATACATGAAATTAGAATTCTAACATTACAGATGCCAATGTAATTATTGCATTTTTTTCTTGTACATAGGGCTGAGGCATCTAAGCGAATGACACTTTTGCTAGCTCAAAAAGCAAAAGATGAAGATTTTTCACCAGTTTCTGAAGGAGGACATTAACCCATTGTTTTGCTTCTTCAAATGTAACATAGAATCTTCTAAAAAAACATAACAGAATTGATTTATTTTAACACCACCAAGTCATTGCTAGAGTTAATTAAAAAGCCAGACACAAGGCCACCTATTTGCTACAAGAAAAACGTGCATAAATGTCTAGTTTAACAACTGTAAATGTTAACAAGAATTATTAGGTGACTCAGTTATAAGCACTATGCACATTTATGGTCATTAGGGAATATTTTATTGAGAACTCATTCTTCTCGTAGTGAGCCTAAATGACATAAGCAAAGCTCCAACAACAAATATCTGAAGAGGAGATTAAAGTGAAGCTATTTTTAACCAAGTGGTACTAATTCCCATAGATATCTTGGCTTAAATTCTTTAGAAAACTATTTTTTTAAAAATAACCCAATCCTTTGTTTCGTGAAGTTTGTTTACTTTTCTTCAAGAAAATCATGATCCTTCCAATTAAATTACAAGTACATAAATGTTTTGAATTCACAATAGGTCTAGGTTGTTTGTAAGATTAAGAAAAAAAAACTGATGATTTACACTCAAAAGAATTCAATCACTTTGTGCAAGAATATACTTTTACTTCTTATGATACAAAAAATTAAATATGTACCAACAATGGTGTATAAGATTTGAAAAAGGAAAAGAAAAGCTATCTATAGAATGGTCAGCATTACTACTAGTAAACATGCCAAGTACCATCATGAGTTTTCTTAGATCTAAAGTAACTAGAATTTAAATAAACGACAAAATTTGTGGTGTTGTTTGTTTTGCAAGAATGCAATTCAAAAAACCAACTTGAAGTGCTTCTAAGTATCATTTTTTTTCTTCAAAAATGACCAATATAGTGAAATGCTATTGTCAAACTTGAAAGAAAGTATCTGTGTCTAGCCAAAGAAATGAGATTCCATCTACCATCTTAATATTCATAATTTTGAGTAGCTTCATTACTCCAAGAACTATTTCTGACTTTAGTCTCATAGAGAGGTCTTTAAAAAGTTCATTGGAACAAAATATTGATTGTGTATCAAAGCTACTAAGGTAGGTGCACCCATAAGCGTGGAAATAAGGGTTTTGGAGTAGGTAAAACAATTGCCTAACTTTGAAAAAAATATTGTAAGTTAGGAAATAGAAACCAAAAATATTGGCATCAATTTCAAGGTTCCAACTGCAAGCATTTGTTCACAAAGATTTTTTAAAGTCCAAAATCACTGAAATTGTAAGAACCATGTGTAAGAGATGCTAATCCCAAGGCTTGTTGTTTCTTGAATAGTGAGATGGGTACTCAAAACCTCATGCTAGTCATCCACAGCCATCACTTCATTACCCATAACCATCACTCAACCACCCACAACCATTTAATTTTTTATAGATTAGCCCTACCACTATCAGGTGATGGGCATGGGGATGCAACACTTATGGATGCTGCTACCTTAAAGCCTCTGACATGTACGTTTCTATCTTTCAACCTTGCAACCACTATATGGAAGGAAAATAATGTTTAAGTTGCGACTTCAACGCTACCATTCTCATTTAGACTTAGACTAACCTTAGGAGTTCAATTGACAAAAATGTGGTCTATGTCAGTCACTAGAAAGTTGAAATGAGAGGGGAGAGGGAGAGGAAAAGCTATAGTGAAAAGATGTGAAAAGAGAGGAAAAAAAGCAAGTGAGATGGCACAAAGAGCTGGCAAGGACGTTGGTAATCTATAAACTTTATGTTGAAAATCAACAAGGGAGTTTTACACAAAAAATAATCCACATGTAAAAAGAGGGAACATCGTTCCAAAGCCAACATGGCCATGAAAATGGAAAACATTCTTATTTTGAAATTAGAGGTAAAACAACGGAGAATGCTAAAACAGCATAACATTTAGTAGCACTACCAGAGGTTGTCCTCTTTCCAACAGAATGGTGTGGAATATTCCACACCAATTTTTAGCTATGGGTACACTTGGTTGAATTTGTCAGAGTTATTGAAAGAGAGGTTCAATTTAATGCACATACGTTGATGTGGGAGTTAGGCCTATCAAAAAAAATTAAATTAAATTATTATTATTATTATTTTTGGGTTTGTCAAGATGAAGTTCATGAATTATACCTAAAGAGAGGGAAATGCAGCCTCTCTTGAGGCTACTAAATGTTATGGTGAGGAAGGATCTATGAGTCCAAAGTGGTGAGCCTAAATTATTTGTCAAAATAACACCATATTAGGTAAATTGGGAAAAAGAGTACATTTTGAGAATTTTGAAGGTTTTAGATGATCACCTAAAAACCAAGCTTCAGCATTTTTTTGGTACATATGCCCTCACTTGAGAGGAGGAATTTGCGAGGGAAAAAATCTTAGTGGCTCAAATTGAATCTGATACCTTTGAATCTAGTTTAACCCCTAAAGGCCCAAGCCCTTCTTTTTGTGAAAATCACTCAAAACTGCCACTTTTCAAGGAGTGAGGAGAAATGTAATTTTTTTTTTTTGGAAATCCAACTAGAAGATCTTGCCCTACACTATGGGAGATACTTGTGGGAAAAAAATCAGCTCATTCTAGTTGTAAAGGAGTGAGATATTGACATCTTAAGTGAAAACAAAAGTTTTTTTCCGTGCTGCCCTAAAATTTCAAAAGCCTTTGACAGCTCCTATACCAAAAAAATTGCTCTATGCAAAGTTGAGCTTTATTTTTCCCATGTAGAAGACCAAGTTAAGTAAATGTGGGAGAATTTTCAAAGGAAATGGAGGTGTGGATCATACTTTGTAAAATCCTATAGTGCTGTAAGGTTATGAAATTTGCATATACACTACAATAGGCAAAATTGGAGGATTTATGTAAAATTCAAAAACCCAAATTACTTTGATCCAAATGGTGAAAACCAAGGAATCTTAGTCTACTACAACTTGCAAAAAAAAAGTCAAAAAACAAATACACAAAGAGCTCAAAAAAGTAAAGCAACAAGTTTTACAATGGGGAAAAGGAATGGAGGTTTGGGAGTCCCATACCTACCCGCAAACTAAAACTTCTCATAACTTTCATCTCATCTATCAAAATTGAATGATTCAAAGCTTCCCAAATACATAAAAATTTAAAGAACCAATTTCAAAATTTTATTTAAAAAATTTGAGATTTTTTTTTGCTGCCTGATTCTTCCTTGTTTTTCAATTATTCATGCATAACTTCTTCAATAATTGTCAAAATGAAGAAAAAACTAGATTCCCATGCAAATATTATAATTCCCATCTTCAATAAAAGTTTCAAAAAATCACGCAAAGTAGTTTAGCCATAGGTACCTGCCCAAAATCCCATTTGTCCCCGAGGGGAAAATGGGCCTTTAGGGGTTAAGGTAACTTTTTGGGTTTAAGGAAGAGTACAAAATGGTACCTCCCTTTTCCCAATTTACCTAATATGGTGTTAAATATTAAAATTCATCTTATAAACATGTACATAAGGCTCTATAATTGTGCATTTTAAATTTTCATCTCTTGAAAAATTTGCTTGTTTTTTAAAAAAATTCATTGGTTTTGAGCTTAGAATTTGTTCTTGCTCACAAAAATCTTGGCTCACCGATGGCTCACCATTTTAAGCTCACAAGATGGCCTTGTCCAAACAAGGAGAGCCGTTAGTTTTAATTAATGTTGAGACTACCATCCCAATGCTAACCATTTTATCCTTACTAATGTTAAATTGTCCCATCCCAATCTCCAAACCTTAGTGTCATAATTCCAAGATTAGTTCAAATTTTCAAGTCCTATGAAGATGTCCACTAACTTCCCTATTAGATTGGTTTTCACATCTTCTTCATTTTCTTCACTCCAAATTTTTACGCTTTAAAACCCAAAATTTGTATGAAAAATGTATTGGAGAGGGAAACAAATCGGACCACAGTAAGAATATTAATTTGTAGCACCTAAGACCGAGCCTACAGCATTTTTTTCCTTGCGTTTCCATCCTTATGATAGGCGCATCATTAGAAGTTTTTGCAATTGTAAGCTATGTTTTCAAATTTTTCTTGATTTCTCTTTTTTGGCCTTAAATTTGGAGGATCTATCTTGTTTTATATGATAATTTTGTAATGAAACATGGAGATAGTTTAGGTTTCCATATTTGGATTTGGAAATCTAACGTGCATAAACAATTGATTCACAACAATTGTAAATGGTCACTATAGTTGTGAAATGACTTAATTATCAATCATTGTGAACATTTACAATCATTTTGACATGGTCATTTAGAACACATTATTTTTTTAATGAAAATTCCTAGATGTTGTAACTTACAATTTGGGTAAAGGAAATTTTTGTGTTTATGTGTTTCTTTCAATTATGGGCCCAAAAGTTTGTTTGTAAAATACTACTTGCTTGTTTTTTTGGTAGAGTTTTCAAAATCTTGAAACAAAATTACTTCTATTTTTGGAACCAAAAGCTTGCACTCTAGCACCTCCTCTTGTGTCATTTTCAGTAGCCTCAAAAGTCTTGAGAGTTTAACCCGTAAACTCCCTAGGGGTAATGGCAAAACATAGATGCATTATAAAATGATATTTTTGTAACTTTGATAAAGTTTGCTTCAAAAGAGAAAAAAAATCATGATGTTTAGTAATTACCCATATAGTCAAACATTCAAAAAGAGTTTTGGATTTTTATTTAATGAATTTACAAGCATATACCATTTAATATTCACCAAAATTACAAATTTTATTCATAGATATTAAAATTTGGTATAATTGGTTTAAAAAAACATCCTAATGCAAACTTCAAAAATGAAATCTTTTCAAAGGAGAGAACATCATTAGTTTCCTAAAATAGTAAATTTTATAACACTAGCAAATATTGAAGTGTTTGTCTTTGAAAAATTCTCCTTGGTGGAGTTTATCTTGTATTGACATGATTCAAATTGGGTTGGAAAGTAGACTTGATTTCCTACATAAATATTTTTTCAAATGTTCATAATTTATTTATTTTTTCATCTTGGATAGCCCGCAAAAAACAAGCAACAACCAAAAAATGGTCAATTGAGAGCTTAGGGGTTAATATTGCATTTTTTAACTTTCAAGCAAAATGTCAAATTTTAACCAATTACACCAAATTTTTAACTATTTGAATAAAATATGTAATTTTGTTGAATATTAAATGGTAAATGCTGCTAAATTCATTAAATAAGAATACAAAACTTTTTTGAATGTTTGACCATATGAATAATTACTCAACATCATGATTCTTGTTTTCTTTTTTGAAACAAACTTCATTGAAGTTACAAAAACATCATTTTAGAACGCATTTATGTTTTGCCCTTACCCCTTGGGCATTTAGGGGTTAAGAAGGTAGAGTGAATTTAAAAGGAAAACCTTTGTGAAAGAAATACTTGGATAATGTCAAGGTCCCACTTTCTATTGTGTTTTGGACCCACTTAATGTTCACAATCAATGCTGGAAATGGTCAACATTATTTTCTTGCCCGGGGCATTGATCTTATCCAAAAATCAGAATACATAAGGTAAAAGGCTCGTAAACCAACCATCTAAGAGCTGAAATTGAATTTTGGGGTGGTGGAAATTCTTGACATATTTTTCAGTAAATTTTTCTTGAAAGACAAGAGGAATTGGCATCTAACTCAAGTTATTTTTCATTTTTTAGAGCAATGTGGAATTAGATATGAAATTTTGAAGTGGAAAGGTCATAGGGCTTTAAAATGGTACACCTCCTCAAATGTACATCTACTGTACATTATGGAAAGGCTATGAATAAGACATGTACTAACAAAGATCATTTGGAGAGGTGAGCAGAATTAGTGCCCTAACGGAGTTCAAGCCTCCAACCTTATAAGGTAGGAGGCTTGAAAATTGACCATCTGAGGCTCATCCTCCTTCTCTTGGTTTTCTGTGGATAGGAGGATTTTCAATTCATTCTTTAGATAAAGAGAAATAGATGTGGAATGTAACACAAGCCGTTTCATATTTTTTGAAGCATATTTTAACTACTTAAGTAATTTCAAAGTGCATGTGTCATAGGTCCTTATTTATGACCCTAGACTTTCCAAGAACCTTTCAATTGTAATTTGTGAAGAGATTTGGGGAAGCAAGGAGAATGATTGGCTCTTTATAATTAAAAACAACTTTTCTTCCAGCATTCAATGACTATAAGAGGCTGATTTAACCCCTCAAGGCCCAAGTAGCGTTTTTTGGCATTCTAGCAATTTTGGGTAGGTCACTACAAATGGGTTTTGCATTTGTTTTTTTTTTTAAATTTTCACACATAAAGTACTCAAAGAGTAGCTTTAAGGCCCAACAATTTTCATAATTGTTGACTATATGGTTTAAAAGTTATTGCATGATATGTTGTTTTCTTTGATTGTCAAGATAGCTCGGGAGCTCAAAAACTTCTTTAAAACTTACATTTCAAGTTTCTTTTTAAAAAAAATTGGTTCTCTAGATCTATATATAGGTGAGAAGCTTTGAATCGTTCAATTTCCATCAATGAGATGAAAGTTATGAGAAGTTTTAACTCCACACCTACCTGGAAACTAAAACTTCTCATAACTTTCATCTCATTAATGGAATCACCTATATATAAATCTAAAGAACCATTTTTTTTTAAATGAAGCTTGGAATGTAATTTTTTTTAAAACTTTGGAGCTACTCGGGCTATCTTGACAATCAAAGAAAACAACATATCATGCAATAACTTTTGGACCATATAGTCAACAGGTATGAAAATTGTTGGACCTTAAAGCTACTCTACTCTTTGGGTACATCATGTATGAAAATAAAACAAAAAACAAATGAAAAACCCATTAGTAGTAACCTACCCAGAATTGCTAGAATGCCAAAAAACACTACCTGGACCTTGAGGGGTTACAAACCACCTTTGTTCATTTCCTTACAATTTGTATAACGATTCAAAATGCACAACAATCTGTATGATGGTTCAAAATGCTTGGCTGGTTCTTGAGCCTTCTACCTTACTACTGTAGGTTGAGAGCAAATTCAGCATAAAATAATTCCCCAAAATTTTGCCTAATTATTCTATAAATTATTCTCCAAAAATGTCCAATGTTAAACAAATCAAAAAGTTTGAAATGCCAAATATTATAAAAGTCATTAAGCTTAACTAACAATGGAAGGTCAAGGTTGATTTCAAAAGGGCTCAATTTACAAGGGCTAATTTTAGAAAGTGGAAGATGCTTATAAAAAGGCTTCATTCTACTAATTTTTTTGGTTGAATGCCCAATAATAACATTTTTTGAAAGAGCCTACTCTTGTTCAATTACAAAATCTGATGCCTAATTGATTTTTTCTTAAAAAATAATTAATTCGGCAAAGACCTGCCAAATCTGCTCTCAACCTACAATATACAAATTTGTAAAATATTAATGAAAATTTCAATATACAATGAACATGGACATTTGGAAAAAAAACCAAAACTCTATGCATTATTTTCAGTGTTCTTATTCCATTCCCTTAGACAGCTCGCTCCAAATGAAATTTTCATATTTTATTTTAAAGTGGATTTTTCATTTCTATTCTTTGAAATTTTCACACGTGATGTGCCCAAGGAGTAGCTATATGGTAACACGTTTCACAGCTTTTTGCCTACATGGTTCAAAAGTTGTTGCATGATATGTTTGCGGGTACGTAACTGTCCAATAAAGATACAACAAAAGAAGTGTTACCAAAGGGCAAGTATCACGGATTTCATCAAACGTATCGGGAGAAAATTTGTCCTTCACAGCCATGTGAGGAATTCCGCAGTCTCAATACGAAACTACATCAATAGCACTTTTCAACTCAATTCAAAGATGGTACGTAATAAACAAACTTGATCCGCATAAGCTCGCCGGTGTATACACTTCCACTGGATGTCATGTTTATATTTATAACCAATAACCTCATAAGCAGTGTTAACTAAACATTGCCTTGATATACACTTCTCAACTTTAAGTACCACTAGCTTGTTAAAATGCGTGTGAAAGCAATACAGAATTTAGACACTAGCAAACTCATTGCTCAAACACAAATCGACAAAACGGGCACATGGTAACGTCAAAAGATATATTGGATGTCATTGAAATACACGATTCCGTGGTCACAAAAAATCTCACTTGCTTCACTGATTTGCGTGCTACAAAACTCGTGCTTCCCAAGAACTCAACAATCCCTTTACACAAAAGTGTTCGGCCTGGTGGCCTTGAATGTCGTCTTCAGACTCCTCGTTGGTGGCCGGATCTTGCGGTACGTCAGAGGGAACTTGATCTTCGAATCGTGGAACTGCTTCGTGTGCTCACGCTTGCACAGCGACACCGGAATGGTTGCCGTCTTGATGATCTGGATGCATGGCGACCGCACCCGATGACGAGAAGCCATCTCATCATACATCTGCTCCACTGCTCCATTCAGTGTAAGATCACGGTATTCCTTGTACATGTTGTGGTACCCAGTTCGGCTCTGGTACCGCACCCAGATACCGTAGTTCTTGATGGTAGTAGGAAACCTCTCAAAAATCTGACACAAACCATAACAACACTTGGTTATAACAGAGTACCATCATACAGCAGAGATGTTTTCAAGGGTCAAGTTTATCCAATAACCACTTCAGAATTGGCATGTACCACTTCAAGTGCCGAAAACGCTGTCTAATCCTCACTGGACCTCTCTGCATTACGAAAGATTTACCTAACGCTCATAGACTAGTATCGCAAAAGTTTCTCACTTTGTTGTGCCACAAACGTTAACTCGCAAGCACACCAAATCGGATAAGGGATCAGACTGACGTGCAAATCATGTTTCGCAACCCCACATGATGTATCATACAATACATTCGGGTAAGGCGATAATTATCATCATGTCCCAAACAATAAAACAATAAACTCCTCAAGATAATCAGAATAAAAATTAGTCAATCCTCATAGAACACTTGTGTTCATATAGGACTGGGGCGACAATTTTCCATCATCATATTTTCTCGAAGGAGATCAGACAAACGACCATACACAACCCTGGAGATGAGGACAGCATGTGACCAACATGTCTACAAACCAAAGTATCGCTAAGAAAGATCTGTAAGAGGAGAAACGAGGCTCTTAACTGCAAGCAGACTGTGTTTAACCAAGAAGGCCATACAATTCAATCATGTACAAGAACTATAAGGTAGTTACCTCGTTAATAGCAAGGAGTTGACCGTGAGACCTTTTCACCTTCTGCAACTTCCTCAAGAAGTACCTGCTCATCAGATACAAGATTACAATCTCAGTCACACAAAGAGTCAGACAATCTAACTTTCATGCAGGATGTATAACTACATAACAACGAGGGATTTCAGTCAAGTAAATCTCGCCTACATTATCATAGCAACAACACAAGCTCCCAGAATCCTTTACATCTAAACAGATACTGGATGCGATTTTTAGAAGAAACCCCTTCCTCAAACAAAGAGAACGAGAGCGTACCAGAACTTAGACTTCGCACGCACTTCGTTCGTATTCCACAACTTCATGCGAAATGCCTTCGGGTTCTCATTGGCAGGGGTTGGCAGGGCCCGCCCGACCACCTGATACTGGTGAAACTGTCACACCAAAAGTGCCACCACAAGCAGAATCCACACAAACGTTAAAACAATGAGCGTCTTTCTTCGAATACACCTCCATTGCTGCATCTGTAACCTAAATCGTATTCCGGCTCTAAAACGGATCGAGCCGCGAATATATGATCAGATACTGTTCAAAGTCACCAAACCCTAGCTAGATTTTCAATGTACCCGGACTTGCTAAAGGAACACTCAAACTCTTTAACCGATGTAATTGATTTCCTGGTTACGGCTCGGGACGGAGAAGGCTCTTTGTAAAGCGCACGAGCATGAAATGAAGAAGAGGTGCCTAAACCCTAAAAGTGACAACCCTCGCTCGATTGACAAAGATTCATGGTATTTGCAGAGATGTTTAATTGTGAGAGGAGGAGAGGAGATGACGAACCCGGAAGACAGTCATGGTTGCGCGATGAAAATCCACCGAGGACGCGGCTATGGCGTGTCCGGCTCCAACAACGAGCAGGAATGAAAAGAGACCTGAAGAAGCCGGAGGACAGGACTTTGGCGGCCCCCCTGCAAGCGTTGAGGTTCCGCGATTAGGGTTTCCATATTAGGGCATTCGTGGCATGGCTTGTCCTCCTATACGTGGAAGAAAACTTCACAGCATCTCAGCGTTGCACTTCAAACGACAGTCCGGGAAGTTTTTTATTTATTTTTAAGCTTAACCTGCGAATATCCTACATTCTCTTAGGTCACTCGTTGTTTAGAGTATATTTGTGGCTAACCCTATATAAATAAAAAATATTCTCTTTTTTTTCCGTTGGTTATTTTCCTAAATTTTTAAATTCAATTCAATAATTCTCAAAATCAATTGGCTAGCTTGTAACTAAATGTTGGTGCTCTCAAGTACATTGCTTCAAACTCAACACTTTGAAAGGTTTAACCCATGAGCGCCCAGCCCAAATTCGTGCAATGTTGAATCTCTTTGCAAATAAATTGGTACCACAAATTCAAAAACAACATCTGAAAGAATGAACTGTTGATATTGCACGAGGCTTAGGGTCCGCATTGTATGAAAATTTTGGTAAGTTTTTGTTACATGGATCAAAAGACTATAAAGGTCAAAGACAATAAACCGTCAAATATGGAGAGGCCACATTCTGGCTTGTGGGGCGCTTAGGGGTTAACCCCTAAAGGACACAGCGTGCTCCTGCAACACAGTACGACACGGGTATTTCTCTTGTATTTGGAATGGATCTACACCTTTACTGCATTTGAAATCAACAAAGAAGTTGGAGAATAGATCAAAGCGGTTCTAATGAGCTACTTGAGATCCCAAATTAAAACTTCTTAGTGATAGCAAATATGGATTATACGACAGCGTATATACTATGGCCTATGATCCTTTAAGGGTTACAGTAGGAGGCTTTGAAACCTTTTGGGCATTAAAACCGTTCACTTTTTCAAATGTACACCCTTTGTATATGTTGTCTTTTATAGGCTTCAGAAATGTACAAGTGGTGTACATTTGAGGATTTGGACGGTTTTAGAGCTCTATGCACTTCAACTTCAAAATTTCATAACTATGTCCACAAAGCTCCAAAAATTATGAAACAACTTGAGTTAGATGCCAATTCCTCTTGTCTTTCAAGGAAAAATTTATCACAAAATATTTCAAAAAGTTTCACCTCCCCAAAATCCAATTTCAGCCCTTAGATGGACGGTTTATGAGCCTCCTACCTTACATCTATTTTTGAAGAGCCCTCAAAATGGATTGAGGTTAGATGACATGCCCTTTTGTGGGGCAAGTCTAAAAAAATTCAGCTTTTTCTAAAAATTTGATATTTTTCACATGACCAATAAATGAAAGAGTTTAGGTGTTTAGCATGAAGAGATTGAATTTGAAAATTTCAAATTTATTTTTGGACTCATATGCTCTAATTTAATCTTGAATTCTAGAAGAGAATATCATTGAACAATGCCATAGTCTAGGCCATAGTAGAAATAAATCATTACTTTTACACTGGTGGAAAAAAACTTTGAGAGCTTACTACCCTAGCCTTCTGATAGAGCATGTCACCTAACCTTGGCCGTCAAAATGCTTGTTCTCCACGCTTGCACTTTAGATGTGCCCCATAAAGAGTCACTTGACCATTCATCAAGGGAAAGTTAGGATAAAGCTCACTAAATGTAATATAAATAATGTTTTGAAGGGTTATTGTTTAACACACTAGGAGAGAGTGCCATGAGAGTATTTTGAGGGGCATGGAACACTTATCATCCATGCTTGAAGTGTGTTGGACCTTGGAAGGGCAACATTATAGATACTGTAGGTTCTTATGAGAACCTTGTGTAACTCACAATCAAATTGTGGTACTCACAATCAAAAAGCAGTTTTAGTGGGATTGTTCTTTCTAAGAAGTATTTTGACATTTTAATATTGCATGCACTGTAAAAAAAGATGAAATATAATGTGTTTTCCAAAGCGCTTTTAGGTAATATTGAAATATAGTTATTCAAAATGAAATTGTAGAATGATGCAACAAAAGAAATCCAAAAAGCCATCACCCTCATATTATTCCGCTCAACATCCATATTAACATATCTCACTCCAAAATTACCTGTAATATATTTGCAACCAAATTTATAAGAGAGTTTTAGATTTTGGCGTTTAATATGTTTGAGGTAATATTGGCGGTTACATTTAGAAAGATATAATCTCAACTTAAAAATCTACAACTCTTATTCACACATTCACTTCAAAATATTCTTTCATAGGACATTCTTTTGTGGATCTTTGAGGTCTAGTTTTTGAGGACGTAGACTTTCAAAAATCAACTTTTAAAAACCACATTCTTCTCTCTATTTAGTACAAACAATGACTTTGTTTTGCCTGATGTGTATGAATTAAACAAAACATCAATCAAAAAGAAGCAAATTGATAGTCTAGAATACAAAAAGTGGGTTGTTTGTATGTCTCATGATACGATTCTCTATTAACATCACAAGTTCTATTACAAATAGGGGAGAGAAGAAAAGGCATTAAAGAGAGGGTGGAAAGTCAATAACACCATATTAGGTAATTTAGGAAAAACAGAGGTATCATTTTGTACTCCACCTTAAACCCAAAAAGCTACCTTAACCAGATTTGAAGGTATCAGATTTAGTATGAGCCACTAAGATTTTTTCCCTCACAAATTCCTCCTCTCAAGTGAGGGCACGTGTACCAAAAAAAACCTTGAGCTTGGTTTAAGGTGATCACCTAGAACCTAAAAGTCCCAAAAAGTACCCTTTTGCCCAAATTACCTAATATGGTGTTCAATGGAATTTTTTCAAATTAAAGGGTAGAGAAGAAGGCAAAGAAAGGGAGGGTGAAAACTCACATGAAACTTGAGGAAGGGAGGAAGAGGAAAAGGTAGGGCAAGTGAGGGTGCAAAGTTACTTGAAAAAGTATAAGAAATTGAGAGAGACAAGACACAAAGCAAGAATGCTTTGCACGCATTTTGCTTGTGCCTCTCTATTCATGTGACTTTTCACCCTCTCTTCCCCTACCTTTCATCTCCCTCCCCTCCTCAAATTTCTTTCCATGCCTTTTCCCTTCCCCCTCCTTTGAATTTTGAATTTTGGATGACAAAGAGACACTTAATGGTTGACACTCACTACTTTGTAACAAAGAAATTCAAACTTTCAATTAAGAGTTTTTTGAAAAAAATTCCAGTTACTTTTCACCCTTCCATTGGATACCCTTTCTTCTTTCTTCTTGCCTCTCTAAAAGAACTTGAGATGTTAATAGAGAATTATATCAGTGAGATGGACAATTCATGTTGAGTCATTATATCATGAGACACACAACCCACTCTTTGTAATATACTCCCTATGTCCCATTATAAAGCTCCAAAAAGCTTCCTTGCAAAAGATTAAGTGTTTTTAGTCTTTGCGCAATTGACAATGTATTCTAGATTCAGTATACCATCTATCAAATGTATGCAAAACTTCCAATCTTGATGTCGCCATTTAGGCACCCAAATTTCATGCAAAAAGTACCATATTTGTGCACAATTTGTAAATGCTGCCAATTTCTTGTCATTTTGGTCTTTGTGCTAGTGACACATGCATTCTAGAATCATTATACCATCTATTAAACATATGCAAAATCTCCGGCTTTGATGTTGCCATTTGGACATCCAAATTCCATGCAAAAAGTTCCATATTTGTGCATGCTGCTCCTCATTTTTGATGATTTAAAAATTAGTAGCAGCAATGGTACCTCATATGGGCAAGGCCAAGCTTGTTAGGAGAGGAATGCTCCCTAATTGCTTAACTTGCCCCCATGTGATGATTGAACATGACAAATGCTTTCTCAGCATTTGAAAGTAGCAAAACGGAGCTTTTTAGTGGAACAAGAACTATACCTAATTTAGAGCTGTTTGGGACAGAGGGAGTAGATAGTATAAGTCTTTGAATGTGTGCCAAACCATTAGCACAATGGTAAAAAACATTAACACACTTTGTTTATTTGAAACAAAACAAAAAACCTAAATTCTATATTCTAGTCTATATCTTCATTTTAACCTAATGCTTTTTACCATCAAGCATACAAATACAAAAGATAAGTTTTTTCTTAAATTACCTCTCAAAGCTTTAGGTGAAAGAACTTCCATCTATGTTATAAAGCATGGAGTGTTTCATGACATAATGTCTCATGATATAGTGATGTGTATGTTTATCTCATGATGTAATGATGTGTATGTTTTATGCTATAATGATGTTTCATGACATAATTTTATATTAACATCACAAGTTCTAATAGAGAGGGGAAAAGGAGAGGAAAAGGCATCCAAAGGGAGGAGGAAATGTCACAAAGGGAGAGGAAAAGGCACTCAAATGAATGTTGAAAAGGCATTAAAATTGTGAAATTCAATGGAATTTTCAAATTCATTGGAATTGTGAAAATGTGTTGGAGTTGTGAAAAGTCATTGGGACTATTTAAAGTCATTAGATTTTTTCAAATTTGATATTAGGGGGCTTCAAACATGAAATCTCGCCCTTGAACTTCTCACCTTATAGGATCTCTAGCACTAGTGAATTGTTTTTGTTCCCTCGCACGCTCAAAGTCTGAGACACCCGTGAGTTTGCGGAAATTTCTACGAGAGAAGTTTTGGGGTTTGAGGACGCACGTGAATGAGCCGCAAGAAGCCACAAAGATGAGTTTCTGAAGTTCACACCTCACGTGAATCACATTAGGAGTGAAGTCCAGAGGTGAGGCATGGCGAGGTTCACAAGTGAATTCACGGAGGTGAATTGTAACGTGAGTCACCTAAAAACGTTGATGTTTGAAGCCCCCTACTAGGGGGCTTCAAATTTAAAAAAATTCAGGTGATTCACATTGCAATTCACCTTTATGAATTCACTAGTGAACCGCAAGGTGATTCACCTCTAGACTTCACTCCTAACGTGATTCACGTGAGGAGTGAACTTCAAAAACTCACTTTTGTGGCTTCAAAGGGCTCATTCACCGCCTTCCTCAAACCCCAAAACTTCTTTTGTAGAAACTTCTGCAAACTCACGAGTGTCTCAGACTTTGCACATGCGAGGGAACAAAAACAATTCACTAGTGAATAGAGAGGTCCTGTGAGGTGAGAAGTTTGAAGGCCAGATTTTATGTTTGTAATCCCCTATCTTAAAGCATTGGAAGTTAAGAATTGGGTGGCTAGGCGTCATCTAAAACTTGAAATTCATAAAGGAGGGGGGAGGGAGTAAAAAAGGCATTGAAAGGGGGATGAAAAGTTGTTGCAAATTCCATTCTTTTTTACAAGTATGAAACTCTCTATAGCATGGGTGTCTATAGGCTCTTCCAATTTTGAAATTCAAAGAAGGGAGAGGAAAAGGTAGGGAAAGGATGGGTAACAACTCACCTAGAAAAGTCATACAAAACAAAGCGCATGCAAGGTATACTTATGGTTATAAAGCACAATAAAGCATATTTTTTTTAGTTAAATTGATTGGAACTAGTTTCCCAAATTTAATCATATTTATTAGCTAGCTCTAAGCTTTTGTAGCCTTTGTACTTCTTTTATTTTAGTAATGTCACTAAGGGTGTTTGCAAGAAACACTTGTACTATTTTTTGTCCCCTTGGTCTTTGGCGGGTGGTTTTTTGGCTATAACTTTTGCATCATAAACTTTTTCTTACTGAAATTTGAAATAAAGGTACATGTAATAGTCACAAATATTTACTGATTTTTCATATATTCATGAAATTCTTTTTCTTTTTTTAAATAGCCCCCAATTAGGTGTTTACATTGGCAATTTTGGGGGTTTTGAGTACTATTTCTGACCCTAGAATGCAAATCTGAAGACCAAAATTCACAAATAAGTTCTTGTATTAAAGTTACACAATTGTACAAAAGATTGTTCAAAAATAGTAAAATATCCACCTTCTACGTGTGCTCAAAGTGCACTACTTTTGCACAAGTGCACAGAACACAATTTATTTTTTCCAAAAATGAATTTGACAAAAAAGGAGCACCTTCAAGTTAGGAAAAATGTCCAATTTTTAATTTATTTTTTGAATTTTTTTACTATTTTCTAAAAAGCAAAAAGCATAGTTTCATTTTCCTTAATGTTTTTGGTCTCTCAATTTTTGTGCATAACTTTTAGAATTTTATTTTAGGTTTGAATTTTCACAAGTATGCTACTTTAAGTGCTTTACAAATTACCCAAATTATGTTTTCTTTAAAACAAAAATTATTCCAAAAACTCACAGTACTACCAATACTAAGGTTGTTTGAGGCTGTTTGAGACAAAACTAGCAGGTGTTTCTTGCAACGACTCCTAACTACATATTTTGCATGCTTTCTTGCACAATTCCTACATGCTTTACTTTTGAATTTTTATTAATACAACTTTTGTATAACTTCACTTTTAACACATCAACACTCCAAATTGGAAAACGTAGCATACCTTGTGCTCTTGTTATCATAAAACTAGTTGGTAACCCACTTAGCTATGCTAAATGAGTAATGGTGACTCTATTTAGCATAGGTTAAGATTTGTAAAAAATCAAAAAAAAAAAACATTGAACATCCATTTAGCACACATTGAGATTTGTATAAAAAGTGAATCCATTTAGCATTTACTTAGTATAGGTAAATCCATTTAGCATCCATTTAGCATAGGTTGAGATTTATTTTTTAAAATCATTTATAACTTTTGCACTTTTGCTTCTGACTAAACTTGTATTCTACACTTTCTTTAAATTTTTATTCTTTAGTCAAACTCTTACTCTACTCTATTTTTAGGTGGAAATCAGATTACAAATGGATTCATCAAACCAACACACACACACCATCATAACTTTCATCTCATCAATCAACATTGAATGATTCAAAGATCTCCACGTACATACAAGTCTAAAGAACCTAATTCAGATTTTTTTTAAAGCAATTTTAAAGAAGTTTTTGAGTTGCCTGCCTTCCATCGTTTTTCAAAAAATCATTTTTAATTTCTTCAATAAATTTTAGGATGAAGAAAAAATTAGATGCTCACATAGATATTTGAATTCCCCATCTTCCATAAAAAATCCAAGAAATCACAATAGTTTAGCTATAAGTATATGCTCAAAACCCCAATTGTCCCTTGAGGGAATGTTGGTCCTTTAGGGGCTAAATGGAGTCACCATCACTCATTTAACTTAGCTAAATGGGTAGTTAACTCACAAATGCTAGCAACTTGATTCGAAATAAAGCCTCATTGTAAACCATATTACGCATGTACACCTCTTTCTTATGTTGAAACTCTCATGTATATTTTTATATATAAAGATCAATGGGTGCAATAGCAATCTTATCACAAAATGTAGCCAATTAAGAAAAAAATCAATTAGTTAACTCACAAATGCTAGCAACCTTATTCAATTGTCAAAAAAAACTTCCAAAAAAGCTTAGCAAATTCTTGTACCTCAATAGAAAACTCAAAGCAATTGTGAGTAATAAAAATTTAGAAACACCAAAAAAGAACCTCACGTAACCAATTGCCTTACCTCATCCTTATGTGAGAGGTTAACCCCTAAAGGACCGTTAGCCCTTTTAAGGGACAAATGGGACTTTAGGCATATACCTATGGCTAAACTACTTTGTGTGATTTTTTGAATATTTTATGGAAGACGGCAAATTCAAAGATTTGCATGGGCATCTAATTTGTTCTTCATTCCGACATTTATTGCAAAAGTTGAAAATGAAAAATTGGAAAATGGTGGTCAATAGGCAGCCCAAAAACTTTTTTAAAATTTGCAATTTTTAAAAAAAAAATATGAAATAGGTTCTTTAGACTTATATATACGAGGGGAGCTTTGAATCATTCAACTTTGATTTATGAGATGAAAGTTATGAGAAATTTTAATTTGCAAGTAGGTACAGTTTTTTTGGGCTGCTTGCCAACCACTATTTTCTAGAATTTTCATTTTTAACTTCTACAATAAATGTTGGAATGAAGAAAAATTTAGATGCCCACTCAGGTCTTTGAATTTTCCATCTTTTATAAAATATCCAAAAAATCACACAAAGTGGTTTAGCCATAGGTACATGCCCAAAATCCCATTTGTCTCTTGAAGAACAACAGTCCTTTAGGAGTTAAAAATATGCAATTATTAAAGAAGTTTTTGGGCTCCCCGAGTGCCCACCTTCTCTAGTTTCCTAAAATTCATTTTTAACTTCGCCAATAAATGTTGGAATGAATAAAAAGTTAGATGCCCACGTAGGTTTTTGAATTCTCCACCTTTGATAAAAGTTTCAAAAATCATACAAAGTAGTTTAGTCATAGATACTTGCCCAAAATCCCATTTATCCCCTCAAAAAGACAATAGTCTTTTAGGGGTCAAACTTTTGGACTTTTGATGTTTAAGCCCTTGGTTGTCCAATTCTGTAATCAATGCCCCAAAGCACTTCATTTGAACATGATTTATGTGTTGTACTTATGTATTGTTGCATATCCCTTTTACCTTAAATTGCCCACCTATTTTCATATTATCAACAAATCAAACACCAAAATTTTAAAATTAATACCTCAAAAAGTCCTTCATTGGACCTTTAATTTGTAAGCTAGGCTTTTAAGTACAAGGTTGTATATTTTTTCCACTCATTTCGATTGCAAGTTCAATTTTCTTTTTCTTTTTTGAAAGACACTTGTTTTTTCCCTCCCTTCATAAAGAGGCTCATTGCAATGTTTAGGGCTTCTCAATTTCAAAATACATTACTTTTAATTATCTTTTCAAAGTTGTCAATGGCTAAACCAAAGCTCATATTCATCATATTTTGTTTATTTCATGAGCTCCAAATTGAAAACCAACAAATCCATTTCCAAAATTTCATATAAATTCATAAGTAATTTTTTATTAATTTTCAACAATTTTATAAAAAATGCTTGAAAATTTTACTTTAGGGTTTAGGGATAATCAAAAAGGCTTTAATGAAAAAAGTTTCAAGCAAAATTGTGAAATATAATAATGTAAAATAGAACAAGTAATTTACTTGCATCAAATGAAACACATTACCAAATTGCTCATTGTTGTTTAGAGTGATAATTTTACTATCTTTTTACTTATATATTTACAACCCATTTTCAAATATGCCAAAAAAACGTTAGCTAAAAAACTTAGGTTCATCAATAATTGAATTGAAAAAAACATAAAACAAAAAAAATAAAAGTATACTTCTAGATATCTACATTAACTTATATAATTTCACTGAAGACAATTTTTTAATGATCCATTTCATCCATCATTCGAGTAGTTTGTACTAAATTTAATGAAATTTGTTTTTTGATTCAATCACATAATGTGAAATTATTTGAATAGTACGTGAAAATACTGTGATCAATTTTTTGTGCAAACCTTCAAATAAAACAAACAGTTGTAAGTTTTTTATTTCTATTCAATTTAAAGTGAATTTCTTTGTATGTATTCACTTCCAATATTATATGTAATGTTGGTATTTTGGAATTTAATTGAATTACTCATTTGAATAAATACATTATAACAAACAAACAAAAATCATTTGACTCAATAAAGCTCATCAACAAAATCAATCATTGTAAACTTGCATTCACATGACTGGTTTAAAATTGATTTGTTAACCCTTAAAGGACGGATGGATCATTGTAGCTTGCCTTGCCTGTAGCAGTCTACAGTGTTTTGCACATGGGCATCAATAGTATTGTTTCAAAAAGTAGAAAAAGCCAATAGTTCATGGTGCCTTCATGAAAACTGCAAAAAGGGCAGTTTGGAACCTAACACCATGTTTTTGAATCTTATCACAATTTAAATTACAAAAAAATATGAATGCATCTCATGAGATAATTTATTGCCTTCCATGATGGACCATGTGTTTATGGTCACTTCTAAAAAAAAATAAGATGAAAAACAACTTTTCTCTGAGTCACATAATCTTTTTTCAGAGCCAGAGGATGTTTTTTGTCCTCCTCAATGTTTAGGGGTTAAATCAAAGTCCTTTGTTTGTTTTTGTTCTAAAAATTCATATGGATCAATCCAAGCTTTGTTCATTAATCAGTTAGTTAATCAATTCATTCATTCATTCAATTTTGAATACACTTATGCACATATGATTGTAACAAAAATGATTTGTGAATTTCATAAAATGATTTAATTGAAAATGTTATCAATATTTTCCATGATTCAAAAATAGGAATATTTCTAAGATTTAATTAATGATCATTCATCTTAAATCAAATGTTGAGTTTTAGGCATTTTGTTGGATCTGGTTTATTTTATTTCCTCTAAAACATAATTGATGTAATTAAAAAATTTGTTGAACAATAGAATAATTTATAAGATTTATGAAAGACATAATGAATTTCTTTTTATGATATGAATAAAATAAAATAATCTTCACAAAATAAAAGCGTGTTTTATTTTATTTTAAATGTAATTAGTTTTAATATTATAACATCCAATACAAATTAAGCAAAAATAAAGGTAATAGGAATAGACGTCATGACATGTTTAATATGATTTTAAATTTTATTTATACAAATATTTGAAAAAAAAAAAGTTCAATTCCTTAATATTTAAAAATACAAAATTCCAAATGCCACCATCTTCACTTACTAGATATGACATAATTCAAAATCTATGTAATTACAATAAAAAAAATACAATAGTGCCATAAACAATGATGCCAATAAACTAATTGGATAGTAGACTCATAAAATATGCATTTCAAAATAATATGGTAATCAAAGTGATTAAAATCATCAACATAATTTATTTTATTAATAAAGAACAAGTTTGAGAAAGTGTATTTGGTCCTAGAAAATGAAAAATAAATTAGTATGTTGTAATGCATTAAGATTTTTAGTATTTTAGACATGCTATTTGTAAGTTATTTATGACAAATACACTATATGACATTATTATATTTTAATGAGTAACGCATGTTCTTTATAATAAAAATATTATGATTTGTTACACATGAAATAAAAAATAACAACATAAAGGATAAAAACATGTGTACATACATATTTGGATGCATAAGAATATATTTTGACTATATTATTATGAGGACGTGCTGAGCATAATTGCCACTTTGTTCTCAAAGTACAAAATGTGAAAATTTGAAAAATACACATTGTTCAAAATTTAAAATTTAGTATACTATAAAATTGTTTTGGCGTAAATGAAGTTCTAGAAGATATGATATTAATTTTTGAACAAGTAATCTTGGATATTTAAAACTTTTATTGTATAGAATTCCATTGTATAAGTCATAATAAATTTTAAAATGCATTTTTACTGACATGCAGATGATGAAGGACATGTCAGTGAAACCATTGAGATTGCAAAACAACTTGAATTTGGAATTCTATGATTTTCTTAATTTATTGAGGATAAACAAAAAAGTTACATTGTATGCTAATGATAACGGCAACGGCATTCAATTTTAAAGAGTTTCATTAAATAATGAAAATAGTACTCATGGCAACAAAAAAGATGAACAATATGACGACATTAAATTCATGTATCGTGATGAATCATAAAATTGAATAAATTTGATTTAACATCCAAGCCTATTAATTTTATGAGTGACTCTTTATGTAAATTTTCATAGTGTTTTTTTCTAATTTTTTTACAATTATTCAAGATTTTTTGATCTTTCAATATACTCCACAATGTTGTATATGAACCTAATAGGTACGCTATTATGTTAGGTACAGATGACAAGTATAAAAGAGATTTTTCATGAGTACTTTATTCTATAGAAATTTTTTAGATGTTTGTAGCTATTATTATGTACATAGGTTCCCAGAGACAACTTAACATGAAATTATATTTGCAACAAAAAGTTTTATGTTTTATTGTTATATTATTTTTAGCCTAAATTTTTTATCTCAATTTATATTAATGACAAAGTGTTTATATTATAGAAACTTAGCACAATATATTTGTAACAAAAGTTATACTTGGACAGGATAAGATGTAATAGTTCCGACAATATATTTAGGCAATTAAAGAAAATTGTCACTTATCGTGAAACAATGAAAATTTTGGTTTAATAAATCAAATGATGATAAGATACACTAGTAGAAAATTCAGCACAAAATCAACAGAATTTCAACCAAAAACTGTTGATTTTTCTGTAAATTTGGTCAAGTTGATTTGGGTACTTTTCTGTTGAATTTCTGTTGATTACTTACAGTTTTTTGTTAATTTGTTGTTGATTTCTATTATGTATTTTATGTTGTTCAATTCTATTTCTTTTTATTTTTAAATTTTTTTTTTCATAGAATTTGTTTTTATTTTACAAAAAGTTGAACTTTTCAGGGGACAGGCAGCTGCCCGAGCCCTTGGGCAGCTGCCGACAACGAGGTTTGAACCCTCCACCTCTCCTCTCACACTCCACAACCTTAACACATTCTCAAAACCACTAGAAAATGTGCAAATGCACATGCATACATTAGTATCTTAATTCTATTTGTACATTAAATGTTCATGTCTTTAGTAATCCAGTAGACTTTGTAGGCTATTTCCGCCCATTAAAGGACTTTTTTCAAAAAGCTTAGAACTAAAAAAAGTTGGTAAATGTGTTTTTCTTTCACCTCCAACAACTTTTTTTGGATTTCCATCTTTTTATCAAAAGTTATGAGCTAAAATCAAAGAAGGTGTTTAGAAATTTTAAATAAATTGTTTATTTCCATCCTTTTGATTTTGTTTTTAATTTTTTTTTGGAATTCACAAATCTCATAAGGATTGTTGCAGGCAAAGGTTGGATTCATTAATAATTATTATTTAGTGCTAGTTTTTTTGTAAAAAGAACCTTATTTTGTTAAAATAGCCTCCATAGTTTGATAGCTTCAAATAACATGAAGTCGTGAAAAGTTACAAAATTAAATACTTGCAATTATAAAATCAAAATTCTATTGATTTTTGAATAGTTTTGGATATTTTGTAAGGGCATTAATATGTGAACCACACCCTTTGAACTACTGTACCACATCCTTGGGGTAAATTTTAGATTTCTACCATCAAAAATTTGAGTTTGAGAATTTTGAATTCAAATTTGGACTTAGAGACCATGGTATTGTCTAGGACCATAAAAAAAGTTGCAATTCAACAACACCCAATGAAAAAGCTTATCTTTTTTTACAAACAAAAGTAAAATTAACAATTTTCTCCCTAACTAAACTTTTTCATTGGGGGTTGTTGAATTGCAACTTTTTTTATGGTTCTAGACAATACCATGGTCTCTAAGTCCAAATTTGAATTCAAAATTTTCAAATTCAGCTTTTTGATGGTAGAAATCTGAAATTTACCTCATGGTGTGGTATAGTAATTCGAAGGGTGTGGTACACATATCAATTCCCATTTTTTAAAGCTTATAAAAATATTTTATAAGATTGTTTTTTTTTAATTCATTTGGTTAGTAATAGAAGGAAATATACTAAAAATACCCTTTAAGTCTTTCAAAATATCAAGTTTGCGTCGAAAATATGTGAAACATAAAAAATAGTCTTTATTTTTTGTAGGAATATCAATTATACTCCTATTATTTTGGAAAATTAATAAAATAACTCTTCTAATTTGAAAAGTTAAATATATCCTTGTGTTATTTGAAATATAAAAATCACCTTTGGTTTCTTGTAAGAATTTGCATTAAACTATACACTTGGTTATCATGTAACACAAAGATATTTTTGGTACTTTTAATCCTTAAGGGACATTTATGATTTCTTCAAAGAATTGAGGAGCATCATTTATATTTGTTTGTAAAGAAATTTTGGTATTTAAAACAACGAAATGTTGTACTTTTTATATAAAATTTTGTTGAATTAGTGAAGTTGTGTCCAAAAGTATCTAGATCAACAAAAAACTATTGAGATTTTTGTTATTATGGTCATGTTTTTAATTGACTTTAAAGGCTGCTGATTTTAAATCTTACCAAATTGTGAAATGTAATGAAAATAAAACTAGCCAATGTACACTCAAACTTCTAAAAGATTCTATTTTTTTTTTAAAACTTCTTTTATTTTTTAAAACTTCAAAAAAATTTAATGAGGTCCAAAAAGATTTTAGAAAGATTTCAAAAACAAACCTAAACTATTGTGATAGTTTTTTTGAAAGTATTTTGATGACTTACAAAAAGATTCCTAAAGGACTCTAATTCAGTCTAAGAGATTCTATTTCTATAAGTATTTTGAAGTACTTTAACAAATTCCATAAAGATTTTAAAAAGATTCTCAAAGATTCCAAAAAGTTTTTGAAAATTCTCAGAGATTTTCAAAGATTTTTGAATTTCAAAAAAGATTCTCAAAAGATTTCCAAAGATTCTCAAAGATTTTCAATTGTTCTCAAACATTCTCAATTGTTCTCAAACAGTCTCAAAGATTCCAAAAAAACTTGAAAAGATTCCAAAAGATTTGCAATGATTCATGAAGATTCCTAAAAGATTTTCAAAGATTCTAAAATCTCAAAAAGATTCTTAAATATTCTTAAAAATCTTGAAAAGATTTTCAAAGATTCCTAAAAGATTCTTGAAGACTCTTAAAGATTCACAAAAAATTCCCAAAAGATCTGCAAAAGATTCCAAAATTTCTGTTGATTTAGATAATGGTGTCCAAATCAACAAAACGTATTTAGTTTTTCATAGAATTTTGTTAAATTAATCAATTGGCGTGGGCAAGTGCCCAAATCAACAAGAAACTGTTGGTTTTCTGATGTTTTGGAAGGAGTTTTCTACTAGTGATACAAGGATTCATATTGTCCTGCTAGACAATACATGCCGCAAAAATGGCGGATAAAAATTTGGTGTTTAGCAAATTTTATTTCAAAGTATACAACAAACTTTAAAATTTATTGTGACAAATACCAACTTTAGTACGTAACATAGTAATATACTATGATCATTCAAAGCTAATCCACAATATTGTTCTACAAATATTATTAATACATGTGGAAGTGGTCTACGTTATTGCAATGGATAATTTCTTCTTTAATTTATCTTTATTCTATGAATTTTTAAATAAAAAGATCTATGCTACAAGAACAGCTTGAGCTAATAGGATTGATTTTTTTTTTTAAATAACACTAAAATAATTTCTAAAAGTGCATAAAACTCTTCGGACCAGCAAATGTATAATTCACGTACTAGCAGCACTATTGTACCAAAATATAAGATGATTGTGCGTATTAATTGCAATCGCACGAAATTATTACAATTTTTATGTGAATTTTTCATTGTCAATATTTCACAATGCAATGATGTAATCTATGAAAATATTTTAACATCCATCACTCATTTAAAGTACAAAACTCACATGCGCAAAGTAGATACGAGAGACAAATTCTGTGAATCTTATTCATGCCATACTCGTTATTACAAGTAATGTCACTGAATATATATTTTTTATCGATATGTGAGTCTTGAACATGTACTCCATTTATCTTGATAAATATAATCATTTTATTT